>JAYESA010000004.1:59737195-60337195 GCA_036927795.1 Iris macrosiphon | reverse complement strand
TATATATATATATATATATATATATATATATATATATATATATATATATATATATAGTTGTTATAAAAAATAGGAGAAAATCACCCATGAACACCAAAACCCCAAATATGCATACAACACCATGAAGAAAACATTATAAAAACCAATAAAGACTCATTCTCTCCCCTTATGGCTATTCCTAAACCATGAGTGGGCTCCTAATGGTCAACAAAACCAATAAAACAGAATTTAAAAGAGAGATTTTAGGCTTTCACCTCTTGGGGGATTGATTCCCAATGCAAAGTCAAGGGTTCTCTAGCTAAGCCTCTTCTTCTCCAATGCTCCTTGTGACTTAAGCTCCTAGGCTTCTTAGATGAGGGAAATGAGAGAGATTGGGGTTTAATTTCTAAAATTTGGTGGAGGAAAGAAGTTTTAGGGAAGAACTAAATCTAGGGTTTCTCATGAATAATGAATGCACTTGAGGGAGGCTCCCCCCTCTCCTATATAGGGCCGGCCACTTATGGACCTAGGGCTAGCTAATGCATAAAGTCTCATTTGCCCTCAATGATTTCATGAAGAGTTATTTGATTTGTGAGGTTTTCATTCCAAATTAGGGTCTTAAAAAAATTTAATTAAAAGAAAGGGGATTAACTAGTGGGTCTAAAAATGTCTAGTCTAAGGCTGAGTCTAATGGTCACATCAAGTCTAGCCCACTAACCCATATCATTAATACTAATAATATAATATATTATACATATTATGTAACTACAAACACAATATATATATAAATATTGCAAATGACAATAATGCCCCTACTCTAGAAATGTGGTAGTGATACTACATGTGTATAGGCTCCCCTGTAGTACGACGTTGGCGAATATGCACATTTTTGACATATTTCTCCTCCTTTGTCAAAATATATTATTTACGGCTCCCCCGCAAATGAAGTGTATATCATGAAGACAAGGTGTATAAAGCATATAATATGATCATGTGTTAAATGAAGAGTAAGTTGCTAAAAAGTCAACGCAAGGAATCATGTAAAATAATGACTTGCATATCATAACCATATACTTACCAATTGGAAACTAGATACAGTATATTACTATAGAAACATTGGATAATAATTAAGTCATATGCAAAAGATAATTTTCAAATATCCTAACAAAGATATAAGTCTAATAAATCTCAAAAGTTAGGAGGCATGCATGGAAGAATTTTAAACAATACAGAAATCATGTAGTAGAAAAGAAAATAAGTATATCATTGCAACTAGTCAGAAGTCTAAATTTTAAACTAAGTGACATAGTACAGAAATAGCTAGAAAAACCAAGTAGTATTTACTAAAATTCATAGTGTTATAGTCTATACTAAAAGTTGTGAACTTTAAGTCAAAAGTAGGACTTAGAATTATTGTTGTATTATGAAAACAATTGCAAATAAACCTTAACAAATCATTATTCAATAAGGTATTGATTATCTTGGGTCAGCTGTAGGGGCCGGATCCCAGCTAGCGGTGGTCCGAAGACACTTAAGTACCGTGTTGCTTAGGCTATTTATACCTTTTTGACAGAAGGGCCCTTTATGCTTATAAGCAAAAGTAATCTTAACCTTAGATTTAGTAGGTATATATGCTAATTATAACATCATATAATATTAAAATCTAGAATTCTAATTCTTGACGAATAAAGTTTACTAAAAGATATAAAGCATGCACAGACAATTGTGTCATACTAATAGAAAGTAAATAACTCTATAGTGTGAACTAATCAATAACTAGCCATGAATCAAAAGAGAATTAAACTAATCATGCCAGTTTCATATATCTTATATTGATTTAAAAATAAATAACAACTAAAGGATATCAATAAGAGATAGTAGTAAAACATTGATTAAAAATATGCTAGATTCTACAATTTTAGCCATTTAAGAAAAAATCAATTAACACGTTACCAAAGTGGCTCAAGTGGCCATACTTATATTAGTACAATTTCTTGGTAGATGACCTTTATAGCTTTGCAATTACCAATATTATCCTTGGTGTTAAATCCTGGTACAAAATGTTCTACCTACATCATTAGGCAGAAACTTTGGTACCCAAGATTTGGATCCATATTTGTTAGCTTTAGGAACCCACTTATACATTCGTATCAACTAATTTTTTAGCCTTGCATTGATATAAAATATGTCCTTTTAAACCACAATGGTGACATGTAGCATAGGCATTTGTGTTGGATATAAAAGGATGAGTATGTGAAGTGGTGTGATGTGTCTTGCATGAATATTTATAATAAAATGCATGATTATATAAAATATGTTGTGTTCTACATGCATGATAGTGTGGAGCATTTGGTTTGCTTGCTGGTGTCTTATTGTGAGTGCTCTTTTGTTTAGCCACGTGTCTCGTGTTAGACTGAGTAGTAGGTTGTATGACCTGCTTTTCCAATCTAATCTCTAACTTTTTAGAGGTGGCATATAAATTATTATATTTAGCAGTAAGAGCATCAATTCTAAGTGAGACATTAGAGTACTTCTTCCTCTCTTTTTCCAAATTCTCCTAAGTTTAGCATTTTCTTGATTATTTTCATCAAAGAAATCAAGTGCTTCTTGTAAGCTAAGCTTAAGTTTGGGGATATCATCATAGTCGTCAAGAGAGGAATTATCTCTAGCTTCATTTAGTAAACAAGTAAGCTTTTCATTCTCAAACAGATAATATTTAATATTTTTCTAGCTTGCTTATACTTATCCATAAGCTTCTTGTGATCTTAAAATAAATTATTTAAAGCGTCAGATAATTCATTATAAGAAATCTCTTCAAATAAAGGATTATATTTTACCTTGTTAGTTAATGTTATTAAACATACTTTTGCAGCATGTCGAGGGCTTTCTTCTTTCGAATCGCTAGCTTCACTTTCACACCAGATGCTTGTAATTACATATTTATGAGACGAAGATTCTCCTTTATTTGATCGTTCATATCGATTCTCCCTTTTTGCTTTGGAATAATCTTTCATCATGTGGCATGGCCTTCTACAATTGTAGCAAATTGGTTCTTCTTCAAGATCTTTCTTCTTTTGGTTTGATTTCATAAACTTCAAGAATTGTTTAATGAAGTTTCTAGAAATTTGGGCCAGATCCTCATTGTTTGAATCATCGTCGGTTTCTTCATCTTCAGAAGCATCATCGGAGGATCTTTTATTATGCATCTTGAGTGCGATAGCCTTCTCTTTGGGAGTTGACTCTTCTTAGAGGTCGTTGAGGTCCAGCTCATGTGTTATCAGCTTCCCCATGAGTATTTCTAGCATCATTGTAGTAAGGTTATTTCCTTCAATGATCATCGTTGTTTTTGGCTTTCAGTTCTACGAAAGCCCTCTAAGCACCTTGCGTATCTTTTTATGGTTGTTGTACTCCTTGCCGAGAGAGGACAGAGGATTGAAAGAAATCTTGTAAATATTTGAGTGATGGTCTCATTTGACTTTATCTTGAATGTCTCGTATTCTTGTGTCAGTCTACTTATCTTAGACTCCTTCACTTGAGTAGTTTCTTCATAAGTCACCTCGAGAAGTTTCCAGATCTCATGCGAAGTGGCACATGTAGATACTCTGTTGAACTCTGTACTATCTAAGGCACAAAATAAAGCATTAACATCTTTAGCATCAAGACTGGATTGTTTCTTTTCTACATTAGTATACTTATCTTTAGGCTTATCTATGAGATTACCATCTACAATAATCTTAATAGGCTTTTGGTAGCCATCCTCAACTATTGACCAAAGGTTAAAGTCTAGTGATCTAAGATAGAAACCCAACGTATTTTTCAGTAAGTGTAGTTGGTTCCATCAAATAGAGGTGGCCTATTTGTGGACTGGCCTTCACCATTGTTGGTGTGGATAGATCTAACGGTTGCCAAAAGTCGCTTAGGATGTTAAGCCTATATCAAGAGAACTAGCTATATATGCGTAAGAAAATGTTAACTAATTAACTTACTTTGTGCCGTCGGCATAAATATCCATCTGATGCTCGTCCGAAGGCGTACATGGAGGATCTCTCTGATACTGCGAGGGAAGGCCTCGCCCGTCTCCTCCTCGGTCTCTATGGTAATGTCAGTAGTAGGAATGGTAGACGGAGGAGTAGTAGGCTCTGGCCTGGAACTGCTCGTCCCAGGAGTATTGTCATGAGGAGGTACAAGTGGTCGTAAGAGTAGAGTACTGCTCGTCCCAGGAGTGCTCGTCCCAGGAGTACTGTCATGAGTAGATGCAAGTGGTCCGGCACCCGATACCGAAGGATTGCTTCCTCTCGGAGCACGGTGTCCTCTAGATGCTCCTCTACGTCCGAACCCTCTGCATCGTCCTATTATAACTGATAACAACATATGATGATAAAATATATATATATATATATATATATATAATACGATAATACGAACAAATTTAAATGAAGAAGAAAAATAAAATAAATCTCACAGTCATAATGGAATTGCACACAAAAATGTCTAATCCAGAGAAATATATAAATAGACCCAGAGCAAACCTCCATTGAATTGCACACAAAAATTCTAGATAACCAAAAAGTCTAGAGTTTTGGCAACAATATCCAAGAAGTCTAATCCAAAAAAATATAGTACATGTCACAAGACTAAATGGATTTAATTTTATTTTCAATCCTCTTCTGAAAATTTATCTTCTTCATTTTTCTCGTCCTCCTCTTCCTCGACCTCGTCCTCCTCTTCTTCACTTTCAACTACTTCGTCTTCCTCTTTGGATAATTCTACATCTTTAACACGATTAGTCGTGTAATGAGGAACTTCTGTTGAGTCCACCTCTACAATATTTGTTACAAGAGGTAGCTCATTCTCCTAATAAGCTATTTCGTCAATGTCAAAGGTATTTCTAGCTTTGGTCTTGCATACTGCCCACCAGTCCGACCTCGTTGTTCCCCGTTTAGGATAAGTTATAAAGTAAACAAGTTGAGCCTGACTTGATAGGACAAATGGTTCGTAGCCTTGATATCAATGTCGGTAGTTTATACCCACAAGATCATGCTTATCTATTTTCCAACCTTGATCTTGGATCGGATCAAACCATTCACACTTGAATAATACGATCTTAACAGGCTATGTTCCATAATTATATATTAGCTCCATAATCTCCCGTAAGATGCCATAGAAATTATTGTCTATGTCAACATATTTATAGTTTGAAGATTTGATACACAAATAATTGTTTTTGGTGTCCTCGAGATCTAGGAAGTTGTCTCTGATCGGGGCAATTGTTAACATGAACCTAAGCCCATTTACACAATAGCTTGGCCAGATTTTGACGGCATAAATTGGCCCCTTAACTAAAGTTCTAATAGATTTATTCTCAAGTGGTTCGTCTGGACGATTTACCTAAATACCATAAGATAAGAAATTAAGTTCAATATTCCATTAATTATTGTGTAAAGTTCATTTACAAAAAGTAATTACCGAGCTCCTTACATATGTGCTCAACCAAGAAGGAAAATGACGTCTCATTTCTTGTTCTACTTCTTGATCTGTTATGTAGGGTCTAACCGACCTTAACTCATCATTATACGTGCTGAAAAATAACGAAGCAACCACTGATTAGTAGCATAACATTACCGAGCTTATACCATTATATTGAGATGACATAAACGTGGATGTATTAATTACTTATCCCTCTAGCTTCTCCACTTCATCCTTGTCGCAATTGAGTAATATATACAACTGAGCAGCCCTTAGCTCGTTGTCATTCAAATATCTTTTTTTTTATTTTTTTCGAAGGCTTTTCGGACGCATTAAAAACTTTCAGTATTGCACCATTAGATTCCTGATATCCGTCGTTATTTCTCGGAGCTCTTGTTCGATTAGTAGCAACATGAGGTTTGAAATACGCTGAGCAAAAGTTTATAATCTCCTCGAGCACATAAGCTTCACAACTAGAATCCTCAACCTGTGTCTTGTTTTTCACCTTTCTTTTTAGGTGGTTCAGATGTCGCTCGAACGGGTACATCCACCAATAACCGACAGGCCTCCAACACGTGCCTCATAGGAAGATGATTTGGCAAATTCTCCATGGAGTCTAAGAATCCAGGAGAAAATACCTTGTCGAGCTTGCACAGTGTTACCGCAGTGTCCTTCTCTTGCTTTTCTAGATGATCGATGAGCAACTTAGTAGAACAAAGATCTCTGAAGAATATGCTAAGCTCTTTCAATGGATCCCAAATGACCTGCGGTAAAAATTTCTTAAATGCAATCAGAATTAACCTCTCCATGAATACATGACAAACGTGGATCTTCATACCCGTCAGTTTGTTCTCCTTGAGGTCGATGCATCTTCTCAAGTTTGACACGTACCCGTCTAAAAATTTTAGGCCCTGAATCCACCTACAAAGTCTTCCTTTATCCTCCTTCTCCGGTGAGAAAATTGCCTTAAGCTGCTTTAACTTTCCATTCCCCTTCTCTATCAAATTCAACACAGGACGTCTACATATTTCTTCCAAGTCCAACCTCGCCTTCGGATTGTCTTTTGCCTTCCGCTTTACGTCCATTATAGTATTAATTATGTTGTCAAACACATTCTTCTTAATATGCATGACATCAAGGTTATGTCTGATTAGATTGGTGCTCCAATATGGCAGATCCCATAATATACTCATCTTCGTCCAGTTATGAGTACGACCAAATTCGTTACACTTGTACCCATTAGCAGGCTCTTCGATAGCACTTGGTAAATCTTTTACCACTTCATATATCGTGTATCCGGGACACCTTGGCGGTGGATTGGACTTCTCCACAATGCTGGTATGAAAAGCATTCATGTTCCTCTGGTAAGGATGATCCTTCGGCAGGAATTGTCGATGACAATCGAAGAAGCAAAGTTTGCCTCCGTGTTTTAAACAGAAAGCTTTAGTGCGGTCCATGCAATATGGACATGAGAGACGGCCATGAGTTCTCCATCCCGATAATATTCCATAGGCCGAAAAGTCATTGATGGTCCACATAAGTGCTGCCCTCATCTGAAAATTTTGCTTTCTAGAAATATCGTACGTGTTGGCACCTACTTTCCACAGCTAATTCAACTCATTTATCAACAGTTATAAATACACATTGATGTTCCTCTTCGGATTGTTTAAAACCTAACGGTTAGGAACATAACCAGAGTCTTCATGCACATCCAAGGCGGTAGGCTGTACAGAGTGACGATCACAGGCCAACACGAATACTGGGAGCCCAAAAGTCTGAATAGGGTAAAATTGTCGGATGAGAGCCCCAATCTGACATTACGCAAATCCGAGGCAAAATCTGGATACTCTTAATCAAAGTGCTTCCATGCTTCTTCATCGAATGGATGATCCAACACTCCTTTAATTTGTTCCCGCCTGTGCCAACTCATATTTTCTGTAGTCTCCTTCACCACAAACAACCTCTTCAACCGCGGCGTCAAAGGCAAGTAGTTCATCAAATCGGTAGGCTTCATTGTTCCGACAGACCTTCCTCTACCAGTGGCCTTGTAGAGATCAGTACCATAGAATCTGTATGCATCTTCATCATTGTCGTCTTTGTAGTACAACATGCACCCGTTGTGACATGCATCGATTTTCTCGTATCCCATTCAGAGCGATCTCACCATTCCCTTAGATCGGTAGAAGTCTTTAGGCAACTTAGCACCCTTCGGCAAGATCTCTATAATCAACTTTATCAGTCGATTGTAGCATTCTTGCGACATGTTAAAATCGGACTTGATGCTTAACAGTCTTGTAACCACCTCCAACGGTGAATGATCCTCACAACCAGGATATAATAGAGTCCTTGTATTCTCCAGTAACTCTATAAACTTTATAACATCGACATTCGGTGCCTTCTCAGCTGCATCATGATTGTCCGGATCAAAACTAGGCTCGGCAGCATCAAAAATTATGTTCACACACCCGTCGTCGTAATCAATGTAGTCATGGTCATCCATATACAGCTCCACATAAGGCTCTGGATCCGAAGCTAAAGACACAAGTTCTCCGTATGAGGTCCACTAATAGTTATTTGGCGTGAAATCCCTCGAGTATAAATAATATGTCACATCCACTTCTGAGTGATATTTCAAGTTGCGATATCTCACACACGGATACTTAATTTTGGTGTCGTCCATGTACTGAGGGAACGCCTTAGCGAACTGCATGAACTATTGTACACCCTCTATAAATTTATCTCGCACACCGTATATGTCATCAGGATGACTGTTGTACATCCACGAACGATGACGCAGGTAGTAATTTATCTCTAGATACTTCTAAAAAGATGAATAGACATAGTTCAAGTATATATCGTTCAAATGGAGGCAAAGATGAATTAGAGGCATATATTTACTTCTCTCAAAAAAATATCTGAAAATACATTTGCAAACTGTAATAGCCTGAAAAGGCTTGCAGAAGTAAAATTTCTTTTCAGATATATGAATGCGTGGACACTCATATACTCAATATACTCACTTGTATCTTAACCTAGCTAGATACCTAATAAGAAATAGGTAAATGAACCTAGAAGCCATGATACCTTTGGCTCTACCTTACGCTCTGGTACCGAAAGACATGAGACTGAAATATGAAGGAAAAGAGAAGACTTATGTCTCATGGCTTCCGGTACCAGAGCGGAAAGTAGAGCCAAAAATTTCAAACTCCAGTAAATTGACAGCTCATACAAGTTAGCTAATACTAGAGTTACATTAGTATAAATATACTAATCTCTAATATCACAAAGCTAGTACTATAGCCTTGGTACTAACCTACCCATATCCTACATTGTGACACTACACTCATGACTTGGTATCACATTACTATCAATTACTTCCAAGTTATCTAGATACATAACTTACATACTATATGTATAGGCATCACATAACCACACACACACACACACACACACACACACACACATATATATATATATATATATATATATATATATATATAACTACTAAAACTTATATATATACCCCTAAAGCACAAACACTAAGACACTTACTAATACTTGGTTTGAACACTCTTACATCCACTCACTAAACACACTCTCAAACTAAACATATATAAACACTCACCAACAGATATCTATACGCATACTAAATTAAATACTAAGCACCTTTCCCTTAACTGCCTGCAATGCCTATACCCGAGCTTCCCCCTCTTTACCTGGCACACATACACACAAATCAAATTCCAACCTATACTAACAGTCCTTGTACTGAGAACACCCTTACTGGAAATGATATGATACTAACCATCATTCATATACTACCTGACATTAAGTCATACAAACCAACCTACTCTTGAACACCCAAAGACTGATACACTATAGTGCAAACACTCAACACACATACTAATGTATCTAACTGATAACTAAAAGATAACATATACTAACTTACATCATGTATATATCCATAGAACACGTACACTTATGCAATATCTGATACTTAAATACTCGTACTGTTCCTAACTTGCAATTGATATTACACTCCAAGATACCCTACCTTGATACACATTATACCCTCTGAAACATAACCATATACTAACATTCGTGGTCATGCAACATAAGTCCAAATCTAAGTACGAAAATTAATATATTTTTTTACTATACTAAAATCTAAACCAAGTAAAAATTAAAAAAATTATATTTAAAATAATAATAAAATATTAATTACTTATTCATTAATTAATACTAGAAAAATCTAATTTTCAATATTATAGTAAACCCCGATAAATAAGGCAAATTTATGAACCAATTTAGGACAATTGTCTGTGTGTGTGTGTGGAGTGTTGTATCTGTGTGTGTCGTGTCTCTACACCAACCATGCACAATATTGTGTCTATGTGTGTCGTGTCTTGCCCGATATATATATATATATATATATATATATATAGAGAGAGAGAGAGAGAGAGAGAAAGAGAGAGAGAGGTTTAGGTTTTACCTAGAGGTGGCCGGAGCTGTGAAGAGGTCGTCGGAGGAGAGGAGTTGTGCTGGGGGGCGCTCGGGGGGAGGGGAACTGTGCCGGAGGGGGGCAGCTGCGTGAGGGGGGAGCTCGGTTTGATATTTGGGTAATCGAATAGGGAAAATAAGAAGGGCAAACCCTATATTAAACAAATTAGCGACGTCCAATATATATGTCGCTAAACGTCGCAGATAAATAAAAACTTAGCGACGAAATAAATGTCGCTCAATATCGCAGATAAATAAAAAAAAGTAGCGACAAAATAAATATCAAAATGTCGCTATAAAATAAAAATTTAGCGACGTTCAACGTCCTTTACCAGCGTATATTTTTTTACAATAAAACAATGTCGCTGAATGTCGCAAAAACGTCGCTATATATTGAAACTTTAGCGACGTTCAGCGACCTGTACCGACGTATATTTTATAATAGAATTATTTCGTTGAACGTTGCTAGACGTCGCAACTAGCGACGTTTAGCGACACATTTTATTGTAGTCGCTAATATTACAAAAATTAGCGACGTTAATATCTGGAGTAGCTAAAAATGTCCCTAATAATGCAGATTTTGGTAGTGATATTTATTTTGTGATATCTATACTTGTTTCTCTCACTTTTATGTTTAACTGTCTCATTGGTTACGGGGGAGACATACTATCTTTAATGCTTTGACAAAGGGCAAGAAAAATTGATACTCACAATATTGTTATTCATAACACTATGTTCAAGATGATGTTGTTGCACAAAACGATGACGAGAACAATCAACACATTATACTATTGCACCAGATGATGCTCACAAATTACGGGGGAGCGTCGTACCAAAAGTTGTTAACATCGTGTATCGGTCATGGTTTGTCAAATATCAAAATGGGAGAGATTGTTGGCTCAACCAGTCAATGACTGACCTGATTTTGATATTCGATCGATCAAATTTTTGATATGACTTGATGCAACGCAACAAATGAAACACATCAAATAAAGACTGAACTTAAGCTCGAATAATTCAACTCAGGAAGTGGCAATTTGGTCATTATGATTTTCACTTTTATTATGCATTTTGTGTTTATTTTGTAGGACCAAATATACATCGGGTCGCATTGGCACTAGGAAGCTCAAACCCAATTCCAAACAAACATCCTACTCCACCAAACAAACCTGACCCAAACCCACAACATTCTGGCTCAGAGGAAGCCAAACTCGGGCTGAGTTCGGTCCCATCGAACTCGGGCCAAATTCAGTCATGTTGGCCCAGTTTCCAACATTCCTCCTGAAGAACTAGTCTCTAATGTTCAAAATTCAGAAAGTTAGGCACACCGAATTCAGGCCGAATTTGGTCCCCATAGCCTAGTTTGCAAAACTATAAATAGGCATTAAATCCTCTATTGAAACTCATTCACTCACTCATTCTTCACTTGCCTATCTAATCTAAGCTACTCGATATTTTCATTCCCAAGATCAACTCCCCAGCCTTCTAGTGCCAAGTCACGGTTCCGATTAGAAGTCTGTTTGAGTTGTAAAACTTGATTTTCTAAGTTATTTTATTTCGGTGTTTGAAGTCGACGAGCTCTTCAGATCAAATCTCATGGTTATAAGAAGTCGATGAGCCTTTCGGATCAAATCTCATAGTGTATGCTATTATTCAATAGTAGATTAAAGTCGGACAAGCGTTTTCGGGACTGGACTGCCTTCCATGAAGGATACTAGGATACATCGCGGTATTTTTGCTCCTAAACTTCTTAAGCTATGATTATTTGCTTGTTGAATTATTAATTAACATTACTTTATTATATTTTCACTCTATTCACCCCTCTAGAGTTGCCTACATATATAAATATATATAGGCTTGGCCCTATATAAATAAATAATTATATACTTGTAGCTTTAGGATTAATCAATTAGCAAATTACTTAATTGGCATAATTAAAATATTTACCTAAATATTCAGAAAAAATAATAATAAATAATAAAATTAACTAACCTAATGTCCCTTATAGATAATATGTATAAAACTAGAATGGCAATAATAAGAGCAACACAACCAATTTAAAAAAAAAGGAATAAACATTTAGATAAACTCCAAATTCCAGGGAGGGGATTTACAATGCATGTGCATATATATATATATATATATATATATATATATATATATATATATATATATATATATATATATATATATATATATATATAATGTAACGGCACTCTCATCTAAAATATATTTCTAGCAAAAATTAAAATATTTATGCCAATTTAGTAGATTTTGGATTACCATCGTCTACCAAATCTATAATCTATAGGATTATTTATACTAACTACCCAATATTTTATGATTATTATACAGGATACTCCTATTTTTTAACTAATTACACTAACCACTCCTACTTTTTTTGGTTTTTTACGTAGGATACCCTTACTTTATGATAAAAATAAAAAGTTATAATACTAACTACCCCTATTTTTTTTTTCTAAAGGGAGTGGTAGTCAGTATAATTAGTTTAAAAGTAGGAATACCCTATGTTATAAACAAAAAACTTAGGGGTAGTTGTAGAAGCATGAAAAATACGCTGGCAAAAGCTACGCGGCGTATTGATACAGAGCAGCACAAACAAAGGCCTTCAGTGCCATCAGGCGTAAGAGCTCAAGGGTGCAGCGCGTCCAAAACCGCTTCGGCGTAGACGGGACCCCTCCCCCATCGCCTCCAGGGCGTAAAAACTCAGCCGCTCTCAAAGCAGCGTTAAAATAGCGTACGAGGAACGCTTCGTCTTCCCCGAAATGAACCTGTCAAGTCACGCAGTGAACCTGGCCTCTGACTCCTGACAAAAAGTGCTGCACGGCGACCCAGACGACGGCTGTAAACAGGCACAGACCCCTCGGGACGCACACCACAGTATGATGGCGGATCCCTGCATTTAATGCAGAGGATTGGGTTAAGATACCACCGAACCATCGTTTACTGATGTCCCCTCAGCATAAACTGCTTATTTTCGCACAGAGGGATACGTTGCATTCTTTTACACAGGCAGGCATAAGCCGGTTTACGCTCCGCAGTAGACAAACCGCCTGCCACGTCAAAAGCTGCACATCGTACGGGGCTCGAGGCACGTCTCTACGTCTAATAGCACGGAGCGGTGACAGGCTCAGTCAAGGCACGTCTCTGCAACGGATGCACAGAAGGGCTGCAGACCTTCGAAACACGTCTTCGCATTTAATGCACAGGATGATGGCAAATCTCTGTAGAAGATTTGATTACATCTTCGAAAGCCGTGATTCCGGCTAAGACGTCCCCGTCAGCACTCGGGCACGGTACGCAGCGGCTTCTACGCCCATTCAAGACCTGTGCCCCTTCGGCTCTCAACGCCTCTCCGGCTTCAATGCCTCTCCGGCTCCTACGCCTACCCGGCTTCAACGCCTCTCCGGCTCCTATGCCTATCCGGCTTCAACGCCTATCCGGCTTCTACGCCTATCCGACTTCTACGCCTATTCGGCTTCTATGCCTATCTGGCCTCTGTGCCAGGGTGACAGTCATTTGGCTTCTACGCCAACCGTTTCTACACACGGGATACCTACCTACGTAGCTCTTACGCCGTGATCTTCGTAGCAATAGTATGCGTTGTGTTCCCTTAGTTGGACCCGCGTCATACGCTCATTCAAAAGATCATCCATACGCAAGCATTGGTTACTTTAACCATTGTGTAAAAGGGTGTTGTACTTTCCACTCCTCGGTTTTTACACCGACGGAGTGGTCACTGTCACCAAAACTCTATAAATAGAGACCCCTATCAATGGGGGAAGAAAGAGAAAAAAAAAATTATCATCCAGGAGAGAATTATCGTCCAAGGAGAGAGAGAGAGAGAGAGAGAGAGAGCCCGGAGAGCAGGCAAAGAGCAGGGATCGACGACCTTGGCCTCGTGCGTCTAACCTCTTCTGCAACCTTCGAAGCTGCTATCTGTCTTCCACGGCACTTCTTCAACATCGTGTGGTCCAAAGGAGCAGTGTCCATCAAGCGACGATCATTACGCTTCTATTACGATGCATCTGCACAATGCCTATATCGTCGGACCTACGACGGATTACTGTTGGGATGTCTGTCTAACGACGAAGCACAGCAGATTATCCGGGAAGCTCACGACGGCGTGTGCGGAGCACACCAACCCGGTCCTAAGCTACAGGATCGCATCAAGAGAATGGGCTATTATTGGCCTACTATGATCACAGATGCGATACGGTATGCAAGACAATGCAGAGCCTGTTAGATTCACGCAGACTTCATACACCGACCATCTGAGCATCTGCATCCTACAGTTGCATCCTGGCCTTTCGAAGCATGGGGTATGGACGTCATTGGTCCCATTCACCTGTTTTCTTCCCGAGGTCACCAGTTCATACTGGCCATCACGGACTACTTCTCCAAATGGGCAGAGGCAATCCCTCTTGCTGAGGTAAAGGCGTCTAATGTGATCAGCTTCATCAAGCATCACGTCATTTATCGCTTCGGGGTCCCCCGAAGGATAATCCATGACAACGGGCCCCAGTTCATCAGCCAAGCGTTTTATCAATTTTGCGATAAAAATCGAATACACAATATCGCCTCTACGGCATACTATCCAGCTGCTAATGGTTTGGCGGAAGCTTTCAACAAAACCATTATCAAACTCTTGAAGAAGTTCGTCTCTTCAAACAAAAGAGATTGGAACGAAAAGCTGGGCGAATGTCTCTGGGCATACCGTACAACGGTACGAACGCCGACAGGCTGTACCCCATTCTTACTGGTATACGGGAGCGAGGCAGTTCTCCCTATTGAAATCCAGATCCCGTCGCTCAGGATAGCCGTAGCTAACGAGCTGACTCAAGAAAAGAATGACCTGTTAAGGCTTCAGGAGCTAGAAGGATTAGACGAGAAATGCCTCCAAGCTCAACAGCGCATCGCGCTCTACCAAGCATGCATTTCCAAAGCTTTTAATCGTAAAGTAAAGGAAAGGGTGTTCAAAGTCGGCGAGCTAGTTTTAGCCGTAAGAAGGCCGATGATTCTTACTCACAGGAGTAAAGGCAAATTCCAGCCCAAGTGGGAAGGCCCTTATGTGATCGAGACAACATTCTCGAACGGAGCCTACAGACTAGCCCAGCCCAATGGAGACCTATTAATGGCTCCTATCAACGGCAAATTCCTGAAGAAGTACTACGCCTAATCTCCTCCACTCAGGAGGAATACGGCGAGATTCTCGTAATCCGACGAAACTACTTCAAAGAAGAAACTAGTATAGGCCCACGAATCAGTCATGTCCATATCACCTCTGAACTATATTTCCTTGGAGAATCTGCCATGTCCATATCACCTCTGAACAGGCTTTCCAAGATTCTGACCATCGATTATCACCTCTGATATCGATCGTCACTTCAACTAACACCCGTACTAAATCTAAGTACGCCAGTGGTGTTAGGTCCACAAAATCTGCTACGTCCATATTACCTCTAGCAGGGCTTGTCCTCAAATCTATTACTTGCACCTAGGTGCGCAAAAAGCAATAGGCCCACAAATCAGTCATGTCCATATCACCTCTGAACTGTATTTCTTTGGAGAATCTGCCATGTCCATATCACCTCTGAACAGGCTTTCCAAGATTCTGACCATCGATTATCACCTCTGATATCGATCGTCACTTCAACTAACACCCGTACTAAATCTAAGTACGCCAGTGGTGTTAGGTCCACAAAATCTGCTACGTCCATATTACCTCTAGCAGGGCTTGTCCTTAAACCTATTACTTGCACCTAGGTGCGCAACAAGTAATAGGCCCACAAAACAGCTATGTCCATATTACCTCTGAGCTGTAAACTCTAGTAAAGCCTATCACGTCTATCTCACCTCTGATAGTACTTTACCTACAAAAACTTGGCCAAAGCACGTTCTATCATGTCCGTATGACCTCTGGATAGACGTGCCCTGCTGAAGTTTACCGAGAGTTTATCACGTCCATACTACCTCTGATACCACTCTCGCCCTAACATGTCATTTACATTCCGAAATAATGGGTCCAAAGTTAGGAAAAAGTCTCTTTTTATTCCCAAGAAAGAACAAAATTACATCTGGGAAAGCAAAAAAAAAGAAAGAAGAGAGTACATCATTGCGGCGGAGCAGTCATGTCACGGATCTGCCGTGCTAGCACGGCCATCCTCTCGTCCCTAATGGCCAGAGCATCAGCACGGGCCTGCTCCAGCAGTGCCTCGTTGTCACTCGAATGGGACAGCTCGGCTATCGTCCGACGCACGCCCGCACAGGCACCTTCCGCGTGATCCAGATCCCGCCGCGCTGTGCTCAGTCGACCGGCCACCACATCCAAGCCTGCCAACGACTGGGAAGCCCACTCTTCTGTCTGAGCGAGTTTCTCCCTCAACCTGTGAATCCTCGCTACATTCCCCTCGTGCTCGGATTGGCACGTTGTCTGGAGGGCGAGGATCTCATCCACGGCGGCTTTCCTCTGAATCGCCTCCAGCTGGCGAGTTCGAAGGAGTTCCTTCAGGTCTTCCATCCGTTTGGCAAGATGCGCAGTCATAAGACCGTATCTGGTCTGGGCCTCAGCATCAAGACTGCCCTGAGCCAACCACAAATACTCGTTAATGGGTTGTTCTAAACCATTAACCATCGCCACCCAAGGGTCCGAATCCCCCAACTCCCGGTTGGTGGGAACATACTCTTCATACGGGGTATCCCCCATCGGCAGCCTCGAGACAACCGCCATCTCATGAAGGGCCAATCCCAACTCCCCCAGTGGAGTGGCAAAGGTCCCAGTGAGCGAAACGTATCGCTCCATCAGTGCCAAGAACAAATTAGGGTTGGGAGGCAACCCGACGCTCGTCGCGCTCACAGCGGCATACAGCCCAATGCCCTCTAGCTCTTGCCGAAAGCGCTTCAAGGCCCAGTTAACTAGGCTGGTCCATCGGAGGTTTGCTGGGGTGACCCACCCATTACACCGAGGATTCTCCTTGGGGTACACCCCACCTCGTCCCATGAAGCTGTTGCAGAAAGTCGACAGTTGGACCGGCTGGATCACAGAGCTGTCTTCGCTCGGGACGCCACCCGGGTACAATCCCCGGAACAATGTCACAGGACCAGAAGGACGACTGACAAACGATCCCTGGTCAGCTCCTTTCTGATGAAAGATCTTCCCCGGCTTGCCATGAAGGTCGGGAGTCAACGTCCACGACATCTTTCTGGGATGAGTGGCATGGAAGAAAGCCGAGATGGGATAATCCCTTGGCATCGTCGGCAGGTACAGAACCAAGCTCTCGACAGCAAAGACCCAAGGTTCCCTCTTAGGCTTCATCTGGGACCGCTTGTCGATCATGTCCCCAAAAAAGAAAGCCGGCTTTACGTACCGCTCTCCGTCTACATACGTCAGGGGCTCCCCATTGATCATACTCAGCAGTGCCCGCTCGTCCTGAGCCGCCAACAAAAATCCCCTTCCCTCAGGATACTGGGATCCGGAGAGGGGAAATGCCACGTGGGACAAGTCCTCTAGGTAGTTCGAGTGCAGCATCCCGGCGGAGGAACCCATCACCTCGGTCAGCGGAGACTCACCCAGGTTAACTACAAAGGTGCAAAGAAAGTATGTCATTACAAAAATCTTGCACAAACATACAAAACCAAAGAAACGACAAACTGTGCTCTACGCCAGGATTGTACGAATTCGGTTATTATACGCCGGGAGTCCCCTCCGCAAAACGTAAAATGCTTATTTTACGACATACGCCAGTTTTCGGTAGCCAGAGCTTTTACGCTCGGAACTACGAAAATATGACGCCTTTACGCTAGCACACGAGAAATGTGGGCGTAAAAGATGAAAATGCCTCCGTGCATCATCTTCCTCAGAAGAGGCTATCAGCACAGAAGGCGACCTAGCGCGGTCACGTTCAACGTGTGCGAAGGATTTTCGTTATTCTTGTCACCCCAAAGGATCTACCTCTCAGACCGGGTGCGCTGCCCGTCGGCGGGATACTTCCGGAAGGAAGTCTGTTGTAAACCCCTGAATTTTTCAAATTTTTAAATCTTGGAATTTTCCCGATTTTCTGGAATTTTTCGGGAATTTTCTGTAATTAAAATCATGGTTTTCAATCATTAAACGATTTTTAATGGTTAATAAACAATATTAAAATATTATGAAAATAACATTTTTGGGTGTAAAATAGAAAACCGGACTTAGGATAATTTTCTGGGATTTTATTGGGCCTCAGACCTATTTTTTAAAAGCCTAAAAACTATTTTTTATAATTCGTCCTCGAAATTACTACAATTGAAGGGAGAACAAAGGGTAAACATGCCTTAAAACAGATGAGGGTACTTCTGCCTCATCTCAGCCTCTCGTTCCCAGGTGGATTCGCCTGGGGAGTGGTGGAGCCACTGAACCTTGACCAGGGGAATCACGGTGTTCCGCAACTGCTTTTCCATACGGTCTATGATCCTTACTGGCTGCTCTGGTACCGTAAGACTTGGCCCAATCTCCAACTCTGAATGATCCAGGATGTGGCTCGGGTCCGGAATGTAACGCCTCAGCTGCGATACATGGAAGACGTTGTGTACGCCTTCAAGATTAGGTGGCAACGCCACTCTGTATGCCACCTCTCCAACTCTGCTCAATATCTCGAATGGGCCGATATACCTGGGACTCAGTTTTCCAGCTCTGCCAAAACGGATAGTTCCTCTGGTGGGGGAGATCTTGACGAAGACACTATCACCTGTTTCGAACTCCACAAGTCGGCGACGGCTGTCCGCCCAATGTTTCTGACGATCTTGAGCCACCCGAAGTCTGTCTCTGATCACCTTGACTTTTTCAGCCGCATCTGTAATCATCTCAGGTCCCAGCATGACTCGTTCTCCTACGTCGTCCCAAGCCAAGGGAGTGCGGCAGCGACGTCCATACAGAGCCTCAAAAGGAGTCATGCGGATGCTGGCCTGGTAGCTGTTGTTGTAAGCAAACTCTACCAAGTGTAGGTGGTCCTCCCATGATCCTCCAAAATCCAGGACGCACGATCTCAGCATATCCTCTAACGTCTGGATGGTTCTCTCTGACTGTCCGTCAGTCTGTGGGTGATATGCAGTGCTGAACTTCAGTTGGGTCCCCAGACTCTCTTGCAAGCTCTTCCAGAAGTGAGAAGTAAAGCGGCTGTCTCGGTCTGATACAATGCTCACAGGAACTCCATGTATCCGGACGATTTGCCTCATGTATAGGGCAGCTAACTTCTCGGTGGATGGTTCTCCTAAACTCAAAGTGATTCGAGCACCTGAAGGCGTGGAATGTGTGTCCTACACATCCATCACTGAAGAAACCGGACCCCCTCATCCTCTCATAGCGGAGTTTATAGACGTCTTCCCAGACAATCTTCCAGGGCTACCCCCTGATCGAGATGTAGAATTCTCGATCGATCTTATACCTGGCGCAGCACCAATCTCCCAACGCTGCTACCGAGTGAATCCCAAGGAGTCCAAGGAAATGAAAGACCAGATTGACGAACTTCAGGCGCAAGGATTCATCAGGACCGGTGCCTCACCCTGGGGTGCACCAGTCTTGTTTGTACCCAAGAAGGATAGGACAGTTAGAATGTGCATAGACTACCGGGCATTGAACAACATCACTATCAAGAACAAGTACCCGCTGCCCCGGATCGACGATCTCTTCGACCAGCTGAGTGGAGCTAAGGTTTTCTCGAAGATAGACCTCAGATCGGGTTACCATCAAATCAAGGTAAGAAAGGAAGATATTCCAAAGACGGCATTCAACACCAAGTATGGACAATTTGAATTCTTGGTCATGCCCTTTGGTCTTACCAATGCCCCAGCAGTGTTCATGAATCTCATGAACAAGGTCTTCCACAAATATCTGGACCAGTTTGTCGTTGTCTTCATTGACGACATTCTGATCTATTCGAAGACCAAGGAAGAACACGAGCAGCATTTGAGGATAGTTTTGGAAACCCTCAGAAAGGAGAAGCTATATGGAAAATTGTCCAAGTGTGAATTCTTCTTAGACAAGGTGGACTTTCTCGGCCACGTTGTCACAGGAGAAGGCATATCAGTGGACCCCAAGAAGATAGCTGCCGTGGAAACATGGAATACTCCCAGGTCAGTTGCAGAGATCAGAAGCTTCTTGGGCTTAGCTGGATATTACAGAAAATTCGTGAAGGACTTTGCAAAGATTGCTGAGCCCATGACCAAGCTAACCAGGAAGAATGAAGAGTTCGTCTGGACTGAAGCGTGCCAGGCGTCATTTGAAGAGCTGAAGAGAAGGCTAACAACAGCACCAATTTTGTCGCTACCCTCAGGATCAGGAGGATTCTCAATTTATAGCGACGCGTCCGGCAAAGGATTAGGATGTGTGCTCCAGCAACATGGAAAGGTAATTGCTTATGCTTCCCGGCAATTACGGACTCATGAGAAGAACTACCCGACGCATGACCTGGAGCTAGCAGCAGTCATCTTCGCCTTGAAGCTGTGGAAGCACTACCTGTACGGCGAAAGAGTAGAGATATACACGGACCACAAAAGTCTCAAGTATGTCTTTACACAGAAGGAGCTCAACATGCGTCAGAGACGATGGTTGGAGCTCATGAAGGACTTTGATATCAGCCTACAGTACCATCCCGGAAAGGCTAATGTGGTCGCCGACGCACTTAGTCGATATCCGATGGCGATGTTCTTGACAACCGATCGGTACCTACTGGAGGACATGGAGAAGCTGGGTTTAGAACTCGTATTGCCTGCAGAGGAAATGAAGAAGCTTGGACGGGAAGCAATAGTACCCGGCGCTGACTTCCCCATGATGCATTTGCAAGTGCAGTCTAGCTTGATGGACAAAATCAAGGAGACTCAATTCGAGGACGGAGCATTGTGCAAGCTCAGGGACCAGGTGTTAGCTGGCACACTGGAGGGATTCTCTATTTCAGACGACGGAACACTGAGGAATGGCACCAGACTTTGTGTACCTACTGGTGAATTGAGGGAACAGCTGATGCAGGAAGCGCATCACTCACAGTATTCCATCCACCCTGGAGCAAATAAGATGTACCGAGATATACGGGAGCACGTATGGTGGTATGGAATGAAGAAGGATGTCTCAAAATTCGTTGGCAGATGCTTGATCTGCCAGCAGGTGAAAGCAGATAGACAAAGACCAGCAGGACTTCTTCAGCCACTGCCCATTCCAGAATGGAAATGGGAGCACATCACTATGGATTTTGTGTCAGGATTGCCTCGATCCCAAGGAGGGAAGGACGCTATTTGGGTGATCGTAGACAGATTGACTAAGTCTGCCCACTTCATTCCCTTCAAGGTTGGTTTATCCACCGAGAAGTTAGCTGCCCTATACATGAGGCAAATCGTCCGGATACATGGAGTTCCTGTGAGAATTGTATCAGACCGAGACAGCCGCTTTACTTCTCACTTCTGGAAGAGCTTGCAAGAGAGTCTGGGGACCTAACTGAAGTTCAGCACTGCATATCACCCACAGACTGACGGACAGTCAGAGAGAACCATCCAGACGTTAGAGGATATGCTGAGATCGTGCGTCCTGGATTTTGGAGGATCATGGGAGGACCACCTACACTTGGTAGAGTTTGCTTACAACAACAGCTACCAGGCCAGCATCCGCATGACTCCTTTTGAGGCTCTGTATGGACGTCGCTGCCGCACTCCCTTGGCTTGGGACGACGTAGAAGAACGAGTCATGCTGGGACCTGAGATGATTACAGATGCGGCTGAAAAAGTCAAGGTGATCAGAGACAGACTTCGGGTGGCTCAAGATCGTCAGAAACATTGGGCGGACAGCCGTCGCCGACTTGTGGAGTTCGAAACAGGTGATAGTGTCTTCGTCAAGATCTCCCCCACCAGAGGAACTATCCGTTTTGGCAGAGCTGGAAAACTGAGTCCCAGGTATATCGGCCCATTCGAGATATTGAGCAGAGTTGGAGAGGTGGCATACAGAGT
Source organism: Iris macrosiphon (assembly GCA_036927795.1). Lineage (NCBI taxonomy): Eukaryota > Viridiplantae > Streptophyta > Magnoliopsida > Asparagales > Iridaceae > Iris > Iris macrosiphon. The sequence continues at coordinate 60,315,262 of JAYESA010000004.1, read as the reverse complement.
GGCGTTGCCACCTAATCTTGAAGGCGTACACAACGTCTTCCATGTATCGCAGCTGAGGCGTTACATTCCGGACCCGAGCCACATCCTGGATCATTCAGAGTTGGAGATTGGGCCAAGTCTTACGGTACCAAAGCAGCCAGTAAGGATCATAGACGGTATGGAAAAGCAGTTGCGGAACACCGTGATTCCCCTGGTCAAGGTTCAGTGGCTCCACCACTCCCCAGGCGAATCCACCTGGGAACGAGAGGCTGAGATGAGGCAGAAGTACCCTCATCTGTTTTAAGGCATGTTTACCCTTTGTTCTCCCTTCAATTGTAGTAATTTCGAGGATGAAATTTTTATAAGTTGGGTAGGTTGTAAACCCCTGAATTTTTCAAATTTTTAAATCTTGGAATTTTCCCGATTTTCTGGAATTTTTCGGGAATTTTCTGTAATTAAAATCAAGGTTTTCAATTAATAAAGGATTTTTAATTGTTAATAAATAGTATTAAAATATCATGAAAATAACATTTTTGGGTGTAAAATAGAAAACCAGACTTAGGGAAATTTTCTGGGATTTTATTGGGCCTCAGACCTATTTTTTAAAAGCCTAAAAACTATTTTTTATAATTAATTAATTATTTCTGTTAATTATTATTATTATTATTATTATTATTATTTTTATTAGTTTTTCGGGGGCCCGGCCCGGCCCAGTGGGCCGAGCCCATGAGCCGTCCCCGGCCCAGCCTATGCTTAGCGGGTCGGGCGGGTCGGTCTGACCGGATCCGCGCCCGACCCGGAACCCGGACCCGCACCCCTGTTCCCAGTCACCCCCATCCCCGAATTTTCCGCCGGCCGGCGCGCTCTCCGGCGCCACGACCGCGCCTCACCCCCACGAGGCCTCCCCTCTGATTTTCCTGCGCCCACGACCGCCCCGGCCGAGCCCTCGCATCCCTATAAGTTTCCCCCTCTCAGCTTCTTCCTTTCCCCCGCAAACCCTAACCCTAGATCTACCCTCCGGCAGCCGTCCGGCGACCTCCGCCTCCCTCAGTCACCTGCGACGACTTCCCCGGCGCCGACGAACCTCCTCCTCTCTCCTCCTCACAGCTAACCTCTCCGGCCGCCCTCGAATCCACTCCCCGCCGTTCGAGAGCCGCCCTAGCCGCTGTCGACGACTCCGCCGGAGCCACAGCCACTGCCCAGGCCTCGCCGGAGCCGCCGCAGCCCGCCGTGGCCTCGCCGACGGTCGACCAGCCCCGGCGTACCCTCCAGCGAGCCCGGACACGCCGCGGACACGACCTAGACGCGGATTCGAGCCCGGACACGCCGCTGACACGTCCAGGACACAGAATCGCGCGTCGGACTCGAGATACCTCGATCCCGAGTCCGAGGCCTCCCCTCGGTGCTCCTCCATCAGCTTCCCGGTAGGTGCCCCTATCCGAGCGCCTGTCCCTTCCAAAATCACTCCCCTGTCCGACCGGGACTGACAGAATGAAGCTCTGTCAATCCCGGGATAGCTTAGGTTATAGTTATTAGTAGGTTAATGATTTGTTAGTTTGGTTGTTAATTAATTAGTGATTCGATACAACGATCTGCAAATACGTATACTAATTATATATATATATTATAAAATAAAAACCTTATTAAATATTACCTAAATTAGTAATTACTTAATAGATAATTTCTGAAATGATTTTAGTATTTAAATACTAATTAGTAATTACTTAATAGATAATTTCTGAAATGATTTTAGTATTTAAATACTAATTAGTAATTACTTAATAGATAATTTCCGTAATGATTTTTAGTATTTAAATACTAATTAGTAATTATTTAATATATAATTCTGAAATGATTTTCAGTATTCAAAATATAATATGTTAGGTTTTCCAAAATATTGTTTCTCTTATAAATTAATTGCTAAAAACAAACGATATTATTTTTATTAAAATCGTTCTTTCCTATTATCCTATCAGAAACAAAACGACATTTTACCATAAAATATTTTTCTACGATAAAATAAATAAAGTTTCATTATTATTAAAAAGGGTTTTGTTTTACTAAATCACTAATACAAATTATTATTATTATTTTAATCGATCGTTGGATTTAAATCATTAACTTAGTTAACTAATCAAGACAAATTAAAACCCTTTGTTTAATTCTAAAATCAGATTATTAATAATTGTAGGTCCCTGTAACTAAGGTTGAGACCGTCGCGACATCTCACTCGCGTCACCAACCAACTCCAGGCAAGTTTCATATAATTCAAAACCGGTATTTTAGTTGTAATTAAATATGTTGCATGTCATATAGATATATTGGGACGACACTTGATTTCACGGAACCGACTGATTGACTGATTGATTGACTCATTGACTCATTGACTCATTGACTATTGCCTTGGGAACTGGGGAGAAAAGTTAGCACCCGTGGTCAAAGCCCCCTTATTGCCTCATTGTGGATAGCTGAAGTCCAACCTCACTGGACTGACGCCGCACCGTGTTCACGCGAACACAGATTGCCTCCAACCCCAGCCGGCCACGGGATGCTACCTTTCTCAAAACACTTTAGTGATTGTAGTTTGTCATCATTGCTTCATCGACATTTACTGTTCTTGTCTCATATTTGTTGCATACAAAAATATAAATATTGTTCAAAACTATTTCATTGCATCATTTTAATTATTATTAAGATGCTGGAATTGGATATATGTTCTTGCTCCCTCCTGACTGGAGATCAACAATTTTAGGTGATTGCGGTGACGATGATGAGTATGATACCTTTTATGGTCCGGACCAGAGTACTGAAGCCCTAGCGGAACCTAGCCAGGAGGCCGATGTTTAGTTGTTCCCCTTTTATTTCCAAATTATAATAATCAGGGTTGAAGTAATAACCCTGGACCATGTTTTGTTTGATCTTTGATTGTAAATGAATTTCTCTCTCAGACTTAGCAATAAAAAAAAAATTTGAATTTCCTTCATGTATTCTGGATGTCTGTGTGTTACTACGGATTGATACAGCTTACTGCCGCCGTCTCACAACGGTGCAGGCTGGGCATGATCCGACTGGACCCAGATTATTGGGATCGGGTCGTGACAAGTCCACTTTGCCCGACCGAAGACTCCCTCGCTAGGGCAGTGGGAGAAGAAGAAGAACCTATGCTCTTTCCCTTAGCGGAGGAGGTTTGTTTCGTCGCCATTTCTGAAAGCTCGAAGTGCTCAGAGAAGGAATAAAGAAGAAAAGCTCGAACAATCAAGAACTCTCGTTCGCAGAAGACGGATGAAAAGTTTTCTCTCTCCAAAGCTTGGGATATATATAGAGTCCGGATCGACTCCTTGAATCCTCGGACGGACTCCTCGAGACCCTAACCAAGTCTCGCATTAATAGTCGGATATGATTGGGTGCTGCGTCAAACCACTACCCTCAAAAGACGGACAGTCAGCGAATTCGAAAAATTCTTCGCGCAAGACAGTTCAGCAGTTCTACGCTAAAGGAGCTTTCTACGCTCGACAGCAACAGATCTACGATTTTACGCTCGCAAGCTACAAGTCTATGGTTTTTCTCGCCCGGATGCCTTTGTGCTCGGTAGCTTTTACGCTCGAGAGGCGACAAACCTACGGCTTTACGCTCAGCAGATACCAAATCGATGATCTCACGCTCGGTGGCGCTCAGTTTACGCTCAGAAGCAACAGATCCGCAGAACTTCACGCTCGAAGAAATTCTCTTTTCAGGAGCTACAGATCCACAAGTCCTACGATAAAGGAGCTTTCTACACTCAACAGCAACGATTCTACGGCTTTACGTTCAAGCAGCTATAAGTCTATGGTTTTTCTCGCCCGGATGCCTTTGTGCTCGGTAGCTTTTACGCTCGAGAGGCGACAAACCTACGACTTCACGCTCAGGAACCACAAGTCTACGACTTCGCGCTCAACGGTGTTTTACGCCCAGACGCTACAGGCTGAGGATTTCGTACTCTGTGACTTTTCGCTTATCCAAAACAGTCCCCGACCCGGTCAAGTGCAAAGAGTTCACACAGAAGATACTCGTTCTTGACCCCAAGTACCCGAAACGGACAGAGTACAACCATTAAGAAATTACTCTTTTCGGGTCCCAAAATTGGAGGTTCATCCGGACTCCAGTCTGAACATCTCGTCTGTCAAAGATGATAAAGCTCAGCCAGAATCCTCGACCCTGTTTCAAGGGAGTTCCGAGAGATCATTCTTGAAGACGAAGACTGAACAAAGTTCTGCTCATCAGAAGCAGCAGTTCAGAACTCTACGCGGTTCCTTAGCCCTAGCAACAGGACAGTTCTAAGTGTTCAAAATGCTAAAACAGCGCTCTATGCACTATCCGCTGCACGTAAAGAACAGGACAGAACCTAGTACTCTCTATACAGGGTCGCGTAAAGTATCAGACGTGTCGAAGCTGCACACATTCAGACTTCACGGCAACGTATGGCAAGTGATCATATGAAGAAAAGACGACTTTATTGAAGATTAAAATCATGATTACATGTGAGGGAAACCCTGTCTACAGGGGTTTTTTTTTCTTCACTTTTCATGGTTACATATGAGGGAAAATGCCTCTATTAGAGGTTTCCTCATCATCGTCTAAAGATCGCACCGAGAGGCTGTTCTGACAGGTTCTCACGTCGGTGAAGGTCTTCCTCTTCTTCTAAGAAGATGATCACCGGCGGACACAACAGAGTTGGGGCTTGCATAGATTTTGCAGATCCCCTACTCCGTGCACCGCTCAAACCGGGACAGCACGAGTCTGTCTGACTCTCGTCACCGGAGGTAAGAGGAGAAGGCGCCAGTTATAGGCAGCACGATCAAGAACGACCGTTCCTCTCGCCAGACGCAACGCCATACAAAGTTGCTGATTATCCCGAGCAAGGGAGGCTAAGATATCCTTCCATGATCCATCGCTGCAGTGGACACTTGCTCAAAGATGCCGTCTTTTTTGGCTCCCAACATGCTGGAAGAACATGATCTCCTTCTTCCTCAGATCGACCCGACGAACTCCGGCGATCATTTTTAGCATGGTGATGGGAATATGGGGAAACAGGTTAACCCCCCGCCTTTTTATAGGCAAAAGAGATCACAGCGGTCCCCAATAAATCTGCCATAAAGGCCGCACCGACCGTTTCAACGCTCCATTCAGAAACGTTTCGAGTCACGAGGGGCCATTCATGCTTCATTCAAAGCGTTTCAAATTCCAAAGGATTTTAAAAGCTTTGAAGGGGGTCTTGTAGAAGCATGAAAAATACGCTGGCAAAAGCTACGCGGCGTATTGATACAGAGCAGCGCAAACAAAGGCCTTCAGTGCCATCAGGCGTAAGAGCTCAAGGGTGCAGCGCGTCCAAAACCGCTTCGGCGTAGACGGGACCCCTCCCCCATCGCCTCCAGGGCGTAAAAACTCAGCCGCTCTCAAAGCAGCGTTAAAATAGCGTACGAGGAACGCTTCGTCTTCCCCGAAATGAACCTGTCAAGTCACGCAGTGAACCTGGCCTCTGACTCCTGACAAAAAAGTGCTGCACGGCGACCCAGACGACGGCTGGAAAAAGGCACAGACCCCTCGGGACGCACACCACAGTATGATGGCGGATCCCTGCATTTAATGCAGAGGATTGGGTTAAGATACCACCGAACCGTCGTTTACTGACGTCCCCTCAGCATAAACCGCTCTTTTTCGCACAGAGGGATACGCTGCATTATTTTACACAGGCAGACATAAGCCGGTTTACGCTCCGCAGTAGACAAACCGCCTGCCACGTCAAAAGCTGCATATCGTACGGGGCTCAAGGCACGTCTCTACGTCTAATTGCACGGAGCGGTGACAGGCTCAGTCAAGGCATGTCTCTGCAACGGATGCACAGAAGGGCTGCAGACCTTCGAAACACGTCTTCGCATTTAATGCACAGGATGATGGCAAATTTCTGTAGAAGATTTGATTACATCTTCGAAAGCCGTGATTCCGGCTAAGACGTCCCCGTCAGCACTCGGGCACGGTACGCAGCGGCTTCTACGCCCATTCAAGACCTGTGCCCCTTCGGCTCTCAACGCCTCTCCGGCCTCAACGCCTCTCCGGCTCCTACGCCTACCCGGCTTCAACGCCTCTCCGGCTCCTATGCCTATCCGGCTTCAACGCCTATCCGGCTTCTACGCCTATTCGGCTTCTATGCCTATCTGGCCTCTGTGCCAGGGTGACAGTCATTTGGCTTATACGCCAACCATTTCTACACATGTGATACCTACCTGCGTGGCTCTTACGCCGTGATCTTCGTAGCAATAGTACGCGTTGTGTTCCCTTAGTTGGACCCGCGTCATACGCTCATTCAAAAGATCATCCATACGCAGGCATTGGTTACTTTAACCGTTGTGTAAAAGGGTGTTGTACTTCCCACTCCTCGGTTTTTACACCGACGGAGTGGTCACTGTCACCAAAACTCTATAAATAGAGACCCCTATCAATGGGGTGAGAAAGAGAAAAAAAAAAGAATTATCATCCAGTTGAGAATTATCGTCCAAGGAGAGAGAGAGAGAGAGAGAGAGAGAGAGAGCCCGGAGAGCAGGCAAAGAGCAGGGATCGACGACCTTGGCCTCGTGCGTCCAACCTCTTCTGCAACCTTCGAAGCTGCTACCTGTATTCCACGGCACTTCTTCAACATCGTGTGGTCCAAGGGCTAAAGTGATCGACCGCAGATCAGACACCTATAGCAATTTATACCCAGATTAAATAAATTGTACTCCCACATCCTCGTATAGGATTACATTGTACAAGTTTGTTTGTAAACAGAAGGGTGCGGGTTTCGCATAAACCCCGTCATTGAAATACAATTTCATTCCTTTCGTTTAATACCACAAACAGTAGTTAGTGTCAAAAACCCATAATATATAATCTATAATACTATATAATAAGAACAGTCTGCTTCACCATGATTTTTTTTCCTTTTAAAATATGTCATTCTCTAACTTTACTAATTAAAATTGTCTATTAAATTTAATGAGGATAGCTAGGTAATTACGTATAATATATATATATATATATATATATATATATATATATATAATTATAATTATAATTATAATTATAATTATAATTATAATTTACTTTTATGGTACATTTTGTTCATTCTAAGTATCAAATAAATTAATTAAAACATGATTAAAATCCCTAATAATCTAAGATGGCTTGAAAACGGTTCAAAATTCAGCATTATAAGCCATTTGTATATATTTCATTAATTATTTAAAAAAATTAACTAATTATTTAACTGCCTAATATGATTTAATTATAACTAAATATCTCTAACTCAAGTGGTTAATGTGGGAGGCATTTTTTTGTTGTTGCTTGAGTTCAATTCCTAGAGATTATAATAAATTTATATTTAATTTTTTATCCACGTATAATGTACGTGCACATTACTAATCATTATCTTTACTATTATAAGGTGACTTGGAAATGACAAAAAAATTGTAACCGCGTATGTATGTATCTCTCTCTCTCTCTCTCTCTCTCTCTCTCTCTCTCTCTCTCTCTATATATATATATATATATATATATATATATATATATATATATATATATATATATATATATATATATATATATATATATATATATATATATATATATATTTATATATATATATAATTATAATTATAATTTACTTTTATGGTACATTTTGTTCATTCTAAGTATCAAATAAATTAATTAAAACATGATTAAAATCTCTAATAATATAAGATGGCTTGAAAATGGTTCAAAATTCAGCAGTATAAGCCATTTATATATATTTCATTAATTATTTAAAAAATTAACTAATTATTTAACTACCTAATATGATTTAATTATAACTAAATATCTCTAACTCAAGTGGTTAATGTGTGAGGCATTTTTTTTTTTTTTTTGCTTGAGTTCAATTCCTAGAGATGATAGTTTTATAATAAATTTATATTTAATTTTTTATGCACGTATAATGCACGTGCGCATTACTAATTGTTATCTTTACTATTATAAGGCAACTTGGAAATGACAAAAAAATTGTAACCGCGTATGTATCTCCTCACGTAGTTAAAACTTAACGAAAGAAATTCTAAATCATTTTAGCTACCTTAACATATAATAAATCATAAAATATATTCAATATTTAAATTATATTTAAACTAAATACATGATATTATCTAATTAAATACACGTCCAAAATTCTAAAAATATATTTATAATAAATATTAATTACAATATATTCTAATCATATTTAAAATATTTCAAAATAATATAATTTTATTATTTTTATAAATAATATAATTATTTTTTTATACGTGTGTTGCACTAGTAGTTGTAATGCACATGTATATATCTCCCACTATATAAGGTGGCTTTGATCGGCTCAAATTTTTAATATTACTTAAAAAAATTAAATTTGTTATAAATAATATTCTAGAAATTCGAACCCAGTCAACCAAAGAGAATACCTCACACCTTAACTACATGAGTTAGAAGAGGTGTTTGTTTATAATTAGATAATATTATGTAATTAAATAATTACTTAAATTTCTTTATTTAATTAATTTTTAATTACATTATGATATATGCTTAGACAGCTAACCGCTTTCAAAACTCTTTACGAAAAGTAGAAATATATCCATAAAAAATTATAATTAAAATATAATCAAATATATAACAAATTCTAATTAAAATATAACATATATATAATAAAACTTAATTAAATATATTTAAATAATTTTTATATTAATATAAATAAAAGAAATATTTTACTTGTGTTCATGAATTTAATAGTACTAAGGGGCTGTTTGGTTCGCGGAAGTAGAGCGAAATTAAAAATTTGGAAGTAGAAAGTTTGCGTGCGCATTGCGTACGCGCGTCATACGTACGCAAATTTTATGAGTTCCTTCGTTTGGATGGTTGTTGGAAGTGAGTTGAAAAGTTAATTTTTTGTAGTTCTTTTGTTTGGATTGTTGTTAGAAGTAGTAGTTGAGAAGTGATCTGGTTTTCCACTTTTGAATATGGTGAGGTTACCCCCAACTACTACTACTACTATTTTGTATGGATTAAAAAAATTAAGTAATAAGTAATTATTATTATTATTATTATTATTATTATTATTATTATTATTATTATTATTTAATACTAGTACTAATAATAATAATTATTATTATTATTACTATTATATGGATAAAGTTATAAGCATTATTTCCTGTATAGGGTTCAAGGTCTTCTTCAGAAAGAAACCTAATGGAATGCTCAGTATCATTGACCTGAACGGTCCTATCACGCCCCAGTCCCAAAATACGTAGGACCAGGATACGTAAGCATGCCAGCCACATGTATATGGCAACTCCAATATATGGAAACCATAACACAAGCGTACGCTGTATAATGAATAACAATTCACAAGTGGTAAACACATATGTCACAGGGCATAACTAAATCTCATCCACTGAAATCATATATAAATGAATAACCAAATATCTATAACTAGATCTCAATATAAAGTATCTAATGATGGTAGTCGGATGGAAACAAATTCACTACCGGACCAGAATAAAAATAAACACAATAAAGGCAATATAAGAATACCAACTAACAATCACGGCTCGAAGAGAAGTCTTTATCGCAATATACGTAGCAAGTCCGAATTTGCGCTCCTGCGAATACTCATGAACAATACACCTGGAAAGGGCTAGGTCCTCAGAGGAACGTAACAAGATACATAAAAGCATGCCATAAAGTAAATACTGTGAAAACTCAAGGGTGACCTAACCAGCTAAGTGAAATGCACTTTGAAGACAACCTTGGTACGTATGGGTAGGTAAAAGGTATAAAGCATAGCGTCGAGACAGAGGCTAAGTATCTAGCATTAGCTGTAAACTGGACGCCAGATGTATATGCTGACTACATCACCGATCATGATAGCGCGCAGCTAGTAACCTCTGCCGGATGTATCGACAAGCATATACTCCCATAACCGGGCAACACTGATCCCATAATCGGGTAACACTAATCCCATAACCGGGTAACACTAAGGCTCACGGTCCCGCAGTTTACTCTGAAACTACGGCAACCAAATATCTGTCCCATACGCCTACTAATTGTCTTCCCCGCCCAATGATCTATACATGTTGTATCCACAACACGCAGTAGCTACTACACCGAGACAGAGTGCAAGTATCGGTGTCGTAACTCTGGCTCATAGTCTATCATTAGAATGATAGTCCAACCTCATAACCAAACAAGGACAAGGATTGGACCTTCGTACTATAATAGTCTATGCTCCGACCACTAATAACTGCTAAGTCTCTAATATGCAACACTATTAGTAGTTATACCCTAACCGTCGCACAACTTACACGTACAGGTGGCCAACCGCATACGCGAGTCTGTGCCCTACATGAGACTCACAACACGTGTAAGAAATGTGTCAAGGCCTGGGGAGTCATACCAATAACTCAACGACTTTAGGTGGGTCTACTAGACACTAGGTCAGACACAAGTCCTAACGCCAACACCTCCGTTGACTGCACCCGAGTCTCTCTCGGACGCGCACAATTATAATAATAACATGCAGCTAAATAATACAGAATTTAAACAGTACAACAAGGTAAGGTATACTTGCCTGGCAAGAAGGCTGTGTAGTCCCAATATTCTGCTCCTGAAGTCGCACAGATAAATCCAACAGATCTTCAGGGGTCAGCGTGCACAGGTACGAGAATCGGGGGCAAGGGTGACGGGTCCATGATGAACACAAGGACGAGGGTGATTAGGTCAATGATGATGATCGTGAAGGGGTTGATGATGATTACCATGGTGATGATTATGATATTGGTGGTGATATGGATGATGACTGGGATGATGGCGATGATATGGATGATAATAGTTAAGGCGGTGATGATGTGGACGATGGTGATGACGAGGACGATGATTGGGTTGATGGTGATGACTAGGATGAGATGTTGATAATAGTAATGGTGTTTAATGATAGTATTAATGGTGATGAGGTGTTAATGAGATGATGATGGTGATGGGGTATTTGATGATGATACGACGATGATTAAGGTGAGACAATGATGATAATGACGATGATAATGACGACGATGGCTACGATGATGGTGGTGATGACTTCGACGACGATGACGATGGTGATGGTGAAGGTGATGACGACGACAACGATGACGATGGTGATGGTGATGGTGGTGGTGGTGGTAATGGTGGTGAAAATGAGAGGGGATGGTGATGACGACGACTAGGTGCTGCCGGAGTCTGGCCAGTGGGGGGGATGTCCGGCCAGGGGAGGTCGAACAGGGAGGAGGACACATGGACACAGGGAGGAGAACATGGACACAGGAAGGAGGAAGGAGAGGACAGGAAGGACAGGGAAGAGGGGGAGTGGTCTGAGAAGGGAGGAAGAAGAAGAGGTGGTGGAGGCCGGTGGCATCGTTCCTGCCGGCGGTGAGTAGCAGCAGAGGAGGGGGTGATGCAGGGAGGAAGAGGTCGGGAAGAGGGAAGGAGAGGTCGTCACGATGCGGGTGGTGTGGTGGTGTTGGCCGGGATGAAGTCAGGGAGGAGGTCGGGAACAACAGCGGGTCGGGGTTCACCGGAGGGAGGTGGCAGCGTTCAGGCGGGGGAATGGTGCACGGTCAGATCAGGGGAAGGGGTCGAGCCAGGGTCGTCGGTTGTGATGCTCGGGTTCAGCGGCTCGGCAGACTGGAAGAGGTGGTGGTCGGGATAGGCGACTGCGGCAGGTGTCCTCAGGCGGAGGGAAGAGGAAGGCTGGGCGGTCGAGACGTTGGGTTCTCAGGCGGAGGAGTCGAGCCAGGGTCGTCGTTCAGGCGACGGCTATCATCGAGGTAAAGTTACTCGGCACTGCGAGAGTTCAGCAGAGGGTCGAGGCTCCGGTCAGGGAGGTCCGGCGAGGTTGAGTCGAGAAGGGGGGAAGGAGAAGGAGTTCGACGAGGGAGAGGGGGCTCGGTGTGGCGAGGTGCAGCGAGGTCTTCGGCGGTCGGTCGAGGAGGAAGGCAGACGTAGGGGAGAGGAGGTCGGCTCGTCGGACTCCGGCGAAGCTGTCCGGGCTCCAGCGCAGGGAAGGGGACGATGAACAGTACATGGGGGTGTCGGTTGGTATAGGGTTAGGGATGGGTTTGGGATTTGGAAGAAATAATAAAGAAAAGAAAGAAAAGGGGTTGTATTTATATACAAGTGGGATTTTTTTTAGGTTTGGTGGGTTGACCTAGGATTAGGGCTTGGTCAACACCTCTTGGGTTGGGCCTTGGGCTCACATGAGGATGTTTGGAGGCTACAATTTGCATTATTTAAATGCAAGGATTGGATTAAAATAAAAGGGGCGATGTTGCGCGTTTGCACATTCCGAAAATTATGGAAAAAATTCACGTGAAGGGAAAATTGGGTTTCTTCATGTATTGTCCAATGGTGGGGACACCTCAATATGTTTTTATATAAAAGTGCCCAACAATTGGAAAAATTGCACAAAGACGGAAATTGGATTTTAATTAATTAAAATATCGTGCATGGTATTCTGGAATTAATTAGAAGTACATGAAAATAAAATTAGGTGGGACACAAGTGTCAGGGACGTAGAGGGTACAATGTAGAATATTAATAAAATTTAGATTGCATAAAACGGTCAAGATTGTGTCTCCAATTTCGATTGGAACGCACAAGGGTACAAAGTCATATTTTATTTAGAATTAAATAATAACGTCCGTAACAATTATTGTGCGACTAAAATGTAGCACACGAAAGCATAATTATAAGTTACACCAAGGTCAGAATGGTAGGCGGGCACGTCTAGGACAATGTTGTGAAATTTGTAGAAAGGCAATGGCTAGTGTAGTGCTCCAATTATCGAAGCAACGGTAAGGTGCGCTAAGCGATAAAATATTGTACAGTTAAATCAAATATCGTGTTCTATTTCTAATTGGGTTTAAACTAGCCCTAATTTCACTATCTAAGCCAAGTAGGCCTAATTTTGGGTGTGAGGGTTTACAATCTACCCAACTTAAAATAATTTCGTCCTCGAAATTAAAAATGGGGTAGGGTTTCTCTATATCTAATCTCACTTGGTCACAGTATAAAATAATTTACCTCAAATTTTAACAAATGCGGTTTCTACCCAACTTAGAATTTACCCATCTATCATCTAAGGCTATACATCTAAGAAAACTATTCCTCCAATTATTTAATCATGTTATTTAATCCTCAAAGTTTTAACACCAAACATATTATCTATGATATGTCCTTAATTGACTATAAAAGGGAGTCACCAAGTCATATGATTAGCCTATGGGGTATACCTAGTACTTATCAATGTGTCAACTTATACTCGGAACGAGCGTTCGTCTTACCGGAATAAGGGAAGATGGAAAGCAGTAATAAAGAGTTCAAGGAGGAGGTAATAGAATAGAAGTTGGGAGGTCAAGGCGTCTAAAGAATTCAAATTAGAATTGTCAAGGCAGTTGTGGATTGAAATCTTCTCTGGTAATTCCTTATTCGCATGCTCGTATCATTACAGTTATATAACCGATACGATATGCTCAGACATATCTAGAGGGCAAGTACATTTGTCTACTAGTCAACTATATATCTTAATCCACGTAAAGTAGTATTACGAAGGGCGAACAAATGTACTAAGGTTAGCTAGACCTTAATATACTGATTCTGATTAGACAATGTATTAGTAGGCGTCCCCAATAATACAATATCATGATCAAGCTCGATAAAAGAATAAGCTTGTAAAACTAGGCTATAAAATAGCATCATAAGTCAAGGTGGTACAGAAAATATAAGTACGCTAGATTATGATGACCGAAGGTAAAAAATAATGCAAGTTCACAAAAGATAAGACTCTACAGTATCTACAATTGTCATACCAACTCTTTGTCTAAGTCGTCAGTCAACCAAATAGGGATATGGGCCTCAAATTTCTACAGTCTGCATAAACACTATCGTCTTATACTAGCATACAAGTAATATCATTCAGTTATACTTCGTCAATGGGTCGAGAGGTCTACGTGATACTATGTTGTGAGGCATACTACCCAACTTAATACTATAAATTAATACTATAATGCCTTAAGGATAATGTAAAAAGTCCTAATAAGGTTTACAAGAAGAGGTCTTGGTACTTATTAGAGTACCCTATTATGTAGGCCATGGTCATCTTAAGTCTTAGTCATAGTACTCATAGAACCGAAGGGTTAACCTTAAGAATGGAAGCGTCAGGTGGCACGACAGAAGAACATAATTAGTCGTTGCATAAACTGCGAGCGCTAAGATCTCGGAGGAACGAATGTGAAATTAAATAGAAGGACTCTAGATAACATTACTGTCTTCTAAGGGGGAGGTGGTATGCTAATCTCTGTGTTCGAGGTTTGATCGAGGAAAATATTCTAAGCATTGCTCTTGGATTTCTAAAGTACTGCCTACTAATCTCAAGACAAGAGTCTAAATGTATAGTTCTATAATACTATCTTACCATGAAAAGCTAGGTTAGCCCTAATATTTAACCTTATGTTTCTATTGGTTCCATAATACTAGGGTCAAACCTCATGGTCAACTTTCTAACTACTCTAGTAGTGTCTATACCACTCTCAAATCTTCATACATATATCGAGGGGTAATGGTACATTAATCTATAGGTAAGGGGTGCTAGAGTTTCATTAAGTGTTCTAACTCAGGGAAGTGTCGTTATCCTAGTTGTACTCTTAATAGGAAGGTTAACCTACTTATTATCTAACAACAGGGACTTCTATATTCTAGGAGAAGGCTATACTCTAGGAACTATTAGGGAAGCACATGAATCAAGCAGGATGCAGCTATTCAAATAGAGCAGATTGGAAGAGAGGTGAATCATAGTCAATTATGGATGAGATCCTATACTCTATTGCTAGGTGCAGGCTTGCTCGGTTCAGTAACGTAACCGAGATAATATGCTCTTGACCTGCATGGGCCACCACTAAAAATATGTCACGCCCCAGTCCCAAAATACGTAGGACCAGGATACGTAAACATGCCAGCCACATATATATGGCAACTCCATTATATAAAAATCATAACACAGGCGTACGCTGTATAATGAATAACAATTCACAAGTGGTAAACACATATGTCACAGGGCATAACTAAATCTCATCCACTGAAATCATATATAAATGAATAACCAAATATCTATAACTAGATCTCAATATAAAGTATCTAATGATGGTAGTCGGATGGAAACAAATCCACTACCGGACCAGAATATAGATAAATACAATAAAGGCAATATAAGAATACCAACTAACAATCACGGCTCGAAGAGAAGTCCTTATCGCAATATACGTAGCAAGTCCGGATCTGCGCTCCTGCGAATACTCATGAACAATACACCTGGAAAGGGCCAGGTCCTCAGAGGGACGTAACAAGATACATAAAAGCATGACATAAAGTAAATACTGTAAAAACTCAAGGGTGACCTAACCAGCTAAGTGAAATGCACTTTGAAGACAATCTTGGTACGTATGGGTAGGTGAAAGGTATAAAGCATAGCGTCGAGCCAGAGGCTAAGTATCTGGCATTAGTTGTAAACTAGACGCCAGATGTATATACTGACTACATTACTGATCATTATAGCGCGCAGCTAGTAACCTCTTCCGGATGTATCGACAAGCATATACTCCCATAACCGGGCAACACTGATCCCATAACCGGGTAACACTAGCCCATAACCGGGTAACACTGATCCCATAACCGGGTAACACTGAGGCTCACGGCCCCGCAGTTTACTCTGAAACTACGGCAACCAAATGTTTGTCCCATACACCTACTAATTGTCTTCTCCGCCCAATGATCTATGCATGTTGTATCCACAACACGCAGTAGCTACTACACCGAGACAGAGTGCAAGTATCGGTGTCGTAACTCTGGCTCATAGTCTATCGTTAGAACGATAGTCCAAACTCACAACCAAACAAGGACAAGGATTGTACCTTCGTACTATAATAGTCTATGCTCCGACCACTAATAACTGCTAAGTCTCTAACATGTAACACTATTAGCAGTTATTCCCTAACCGTCGCACGACTTACACGTACAGGTGGCCAACCGCATACGCGAGTCTGTGCCCTACATGAGACTCACAACACGTGTAAGAAATGTGTCAAGGCCTGGGGAGTCATACCAATAACTCCACGACTTTAGGTGGGTCTACTAGACACTAGGTCAGACACAAATCCTAACGTTAACGTCTCCGTTGACTGCACCCGAGTCTCTCTCAAAAACGCACAATTATAATAATAACATGTAGCTAAATAATACAGAATTTAAACAGTACAACAAGATAAGGTATACTTGCCTGGCAAGAAGGTTGCGTAGTCCCAATATTCTGCTCCTGAAGTCGCGCAGATAAATCCAACAGATCTTCGGGGGTCAGCGTGCACAGGTACGAGAATTAGGGGCAAGGGTGACGGGTCCATGATGAACACAAGGACGAGGGTGATTAGGTCAATGATGATGATCGTGAAGGGTTGATGATGATTACTATGGTGATGATTATGATATTGGTGGTGATATGGATAATAACTGGGACGATGGCGATGATGTGGATGATAATAGTTAAGGGGTGATAATGTGGACGATGGTGATGACGAGGACGATGATTGAGCTGATGGTGATGACTAGTGTCATGCTCCAGTCCCAAAATACGTAGGACTAGGACACATAAGCATGCCAGCCGCCTGTATATATGGCAACTCTAATATATGGAAACCATATATACGAGCGTACGCTGTATAATAAATAATAATTCATAAGTGGTAAAACTAATTACAAGTCACAGGGTAATATCTAAATCTCATCCACAGAAATCACATATACATGAATAACCAATAACCCGATAACTAGATCTCAATACAGATATCTAAAGAATGACAGTCGGATGGAAACAAAACCACTGCCGAAAAAGAATATAAAAGAAACCAGATACACACCATATAAATACAGCATCTGATAGTCACGAGGCTCGAAAAGAAGACCTCCTCGGAATATACGTAACATGTCCGGATCTGCGCTCCTGCGAATACTCATGAACATCTACACCTGGAAAGGGACCAGGTCCTCAGAGGGACATAACAAGATACAGAAAAATAACATGCCAGGTATGTAAATACTGAATAAATAAATGGATTGTGCTAACCATCTAAGTGAATGCAATTTGAAGACCTGGTAGTACGCATGGGAATGTGTAGGCTAGACATATGTTGACGTAATTCACCAATCGTCATGACTGGCTAGTATATGTGTCATATGCCCCCAGACGCATGGGCACTCTACAATCGACCATGAGGGGCATGGTACGAAGGATATAACATCATGGAGGGAGTGTCCCATACGCCTACTAGTAATCTTTCCCGCCCAATATAGATATACAAGTCGTGAAAACGACGTGGACATCTCGAACTATGATGCAAGTCTCAATAAAATAAACAACTGAGCTAAAAACTGCTACACGTGTTGCTCACACTGATGGCCAGTCGCGCATGAGGCACACGTCCCTATATGTACTCACTCTGTGACGTGTAATGATATGTGTCAAGGCCTGAGAAGTTATATCAATAACTTTACAACTTTATGTGGGTCTACTAGACACTAGGTCAGACACAAGTCCTAACGTCAACGCCTTCGTTGACTGCACCCCAGTTTTTTCGGATGCACACATTTATATAATACAAAAATAGATAAACATGTAACTAGCAATAACTGAATTTAAACAGTACAACAAGGCAAGGTATACTTGTCTGGCAAGAGAGCTGCAAAATATAACGTCCAGATGTCAAATGCTAAAAGTCAGAAACTATGACCTCAGAAGGAAAGTTTTCGGATGCTGAAATAAACATCACCAACAGTCTCAGAAAATATCAAATAGCTAGAAATGCCTGTCCTTAAGTCCAATTTGGACACAGGGGCAAAAATGACAGTTTCCGGTCAAAGCGGAGTCCACATGTGGGCCGCTTTGCACCGAAAAATGTGTCAGGGTCAAAGGTCTCCAAATTCGCCAAACTTAGTGTCAACAAGTCCAGAACGTCAATACGAACCCAACGGAATGTCCAAAACTGGATTCCGATGTGCCGATCACAAAATTGCCCGTCAAGTAGAGCCTGTGGGGCCCACGATACGGGATTTTGCCAACGTTCTCAGAATCGAACCAAACTTGGATCACAGGACCAGCATATTGCTATAAGTCCGATGGCGCAAGTTTCGTCTTGATCCGACATATGTACACAAAGTTGCAGCGTGTTCCAGAACAGACGGATACGGGGCGTTGTCGGCGGATATGTGTTGATTTCGGTGTGCACGCACATCCGAATCAACTTCTGCGAAATTCTGCACGTCCGTATCAACGGTGTGCACGTTTCGGTAAAGATCGCGTACGACCAAGCCGTCCCGTTTGGCGGGGCATACTCAGTTCTGGGGTGAATCAGGTCGTTATTTTTTCTGTTTTTGGATCATGGTTTGCGATCACCACAGGACGCGATGCTCCGAGCGGGTTGCACGAGCACCGAGAGGGTTACACAGTCTACGCGATGCAACTGACGAAATTGAAAATAGAGTTACGAGGTGAGAGAAATTGTTACCTGAACAGAGCTCGAAAACCAAACTTCTTCGTGTCCGACACGTGTCCGACACGAGTCCGAGGGCTGTGTCCGTGTCCTGTGCCCTGTCCGCGTCCACGGCGACCCTAGGGTTGCTGGAGACTGGCCGGGGCGGCTCGCTGGAGGAGGACGGCGCGACGAGGGGCCTCTGACGGGCGGCCGGAGGCAGCGTCGGGGTCGGCTCGCTCGGGGGATGCTGGAGGAGAAGCTCGGGGCTGAGCAGGGAAGTGAAGGAGGAGGAGGAGAGAAGGTCGGGGCAGGGAGGAGCGGGGTGGTCTCGGCCAGGGGGGAAGTTCACGGTGGGGAGGAGTCGGAGGGGTCTGGAGCTGGCCGGGGTCGGGTGGCGGAAGGCGGAGTGGGGGAGTGGCTGGGGAGAGAGGAGGTGGTCGAGGGAGGTGGTGGCGGCGAGTGGTCGGACGCGGGCGGCTGCTCAGGGGGTCGGGTGGAGAAGAAGAGGAAGGAGGAGGAAGGAGGCCTGGGGAGCTTCGAGGGGGCGTCGGGTGGCGGAGGGCGGCTCGCCGCGAGGTGGTCGGCGGGGATCCGGCGAGCGGGGAAAGGAGAGGGGTTGCTGCTGGTGGGGGCGGAGGAGGAGCGGGGCCGAGCGGGGGAGAGGCTCGCCGCGGGGGCGGAGGTCGGCTCCGGCGAGGGAGCTCGCCGCTGGCGGGGGGGGGGGGGGTCGGCTGCGGGCTGAGATGGGGTTGGTTTTGTTTTTATTTTTCTTTTGTTTTCTTTTATAAAAAAATATATAGATATTTTAATAAAATATCTTGAGATATTTACAAGATATTTCCGGGATATTTTCGGAATATTTTCGGGTGAGTCCCGCCTCCAAATGGACGGCGCAGGTTCACCGGCCAATGAGGGGGTGACACCTCACAGGAAAATTTACAGGAAGGTCCTTGCAATTTTATAAATTGCATAATGGTCCTATTTTGGGAAATGGCGCAATTTATAAAATTGTCTGAAAAAACACCCGATTCCTGAAATTTCTAAAATGCACAGAACTGAGGGAAATTGTTATGTGAGGGCCCTGGAGGAATGGGGTTGAGTCTGGGCAGGGGTTGGACCTGGTTTCTGGGTGATACGGGTCATCATATTTATTAATTAATAAATATCGCGTACGGTGTTCACTAATTATTTAGAGGCAGGTAGGGTCATAATTTTTCTACGGTGTCAATACACTAAATGTAGTATACTCAGTGTAGAAAATTAACGTATTTTTGTTTGGGTAAAACAGGTGCAGGTTGACCTCAAATCTCTAGGGATACAGAGATGGATAAAGAGCAGAAAATAAAATAGGAAATAAATACGGACTTTTGTAACGATATTTGTGCGTCTCAAACGAGGCTTAATTTAGCACATCTGTGAGTTGCACAAAGTTCAGAAAAATAGTCTGACATGTCTAGGACAGGTATGTGAACTCCGTTCAGAGATAACAGTCAAGATAAAGCTCCAAATAATTAGGTGATGGACAGGTGCACAAGTCAATAGGATATGTAAGCAAAAGAAATTAAAATATTGCCATAAATTCTAAATTGTTAAAAATAATCCTAAAATGCTGGAATCTGGTCGAGGGGGTTTACAATCTACCCAACTTATAAAAATTTCGTCCTCGAAATTAAAACTAAGCCATGGTAAAAGTCAACGTCGGCATAAGATATAATTTAGCAAAGTAATTTATATCTTGGTTTACGAATAGGTTCGAAAAATGATTACGCATGTCGTCCACACGCTTTCAAATGGATTCTCCTGGCGCGCCATGCTTCCATGCCACGCGGACCAAGGGAATAGACTGATTCCTCAATACCTTTTCTCGATAATCAAGGATTCCCACGGTTTGCTCTTGATATGACAAGCTCGGCCTAATGGTGATCTCCGAATGGTTGAGAACATGACTGCTGTCTGTCACATATCGCCTGAGTTACGATACATGGAATACAGCAAGTACTCCCTCAAGTGAATGTGGTAGCGCAATTTGATATGCCACTACTCCCACTCTTTCTAGCACGTCAATGGTCCAATATAACTTGGCCTCAACTTGCTGCGTCCTCCGAATTGAATGGTGTCTCTAGTAGGTGATATCCTCGAGATGACATGATCGTCCTCTTTGAATTTCAAGGGATGATGATGACGTCTGTCCACTGTTTCTGTCTGTCTTGCGCTGCGCGCAAGTGTCCTTGTATTACTTAACTGCCTTTACTGCGTTGACTACCAACTCTGGTCACGTGAATCCTTGTCTGGTAAAATGTTGACTGGTATGCCGTGCAATCTTAGGATTTGCCTCATATAAGTAATGTCTTCATATCTTCAGAGTAATCACGATGGTTGCAAGTTCCAAATCCTTCTCATGTACTCATAATTGTTTAGATGCATATACCATTACCTTGCCATCCTGTATTAATACGCATTCCAAACTTTTTCCTGATGCGTCTGTAGATCACAACCGCCTGATCCGGATGGAATAGTCAATACGGGTGTTGTGGTCAGTCGCTTCTTCAACTCCTCGAAAGCGGCTTGACACTCGTTGGTCCATAGGAATTCTTAAACCTAAAAAGTCAACCTAGTCATAGGTGCTGCTATCCTTTCAGGAGTCAATCAATTGTTTATCCAGGTAAAATCCATTTAGACTCCTGTCAACAAAATGATACATTCCTTCATTGTAACACTTTGAACAAAGTTACGAAGCAAAAATTTTATGCTGTCATAGTGATGCACGTACCAGGAAAGTAGGTAGGTAGGTAGCGAAGGTCATTCTTAAAGATAGCTCCGTTTATAACTGTAATCTAATCTAATAATAGGGTTTGGTAAATACCCAAGAAACAAACAGAAATGGCTACAGAACAATACACTTTCGTATTTATACTAAGGACGAGGTTTCGTCTTTCCGAAATAAGGGAAGACGGAAAACAATAATCAAGAGTTCAAGGGGAAGGTAATAGATTATGAGTGTGGGGATCAATGCGTTTAAAGAATTCAATGGAATTTGTCAAAGCAGTTGTGGATTGAAATATTATTTTTAGTAATTCCTATTCACATGCTCGTATCAGTACAGTTACGTAACTGATACGATATGCTCAGACATATCTATAGGGCAAGTACATCTGTCTACTAATCACTATATATCTCAATCCACGTAAAGTAGTTATGCGAAGGACGAATCAAAATACACTAAGGTTGATCAGACCGTAATACACTGATTCTGAATAGACAATTGTATTAGTGGGGTGGATCAGGCCCCAATAACACATGTGTCATGAACAAGCTCGATAAAGAATAAGCTTGCAAAACTAGGCTATAATAGCAGTATAAGTCAAGGTAGTACAGTAAATATAAGTACGCTAGATTATGATATGAGAAATTACAAACAATTCACAATCACAAAAAAAAAGACTCTACAATCTCTACAGTAATATTCTAACTTCTTCCTAAGTTGCTAGTTGACCCAAAAGAGGTATGGCCTTCTAAGTTCTACAATCTTAATATACATAATAGGTTGTCTGCCTAAAACAGAGATTTCAAGAAAGTCCGCGTAAAGTAGGGGTTCGAGGTTGTCTGCGTACAACAGAGATAAATAATTTGGCGTAACGCATGGCTTCAGAGCTATCCGCGTAGAACAGAGAAGCGTAAGGTAGAGCTTCAGAGCTGTCCGCGTAAAAAGTCTGTGCGTAGAAATCTGCGCGTAAAAGTCTGGGTGAAAGTCTGAGCGTAAAGGTTTTGCGCTAAAATCTGCGCAAAACTATCTCCTGTGTAAAGTCTAGCATTCGTCGTAGCGTAAAGTTGTACGAGAAACTCATGAGTTTGTCAGTCAAGTTAGTGAATCCTGACACCTGACAAAAGTACTTGCGCAACGATCGAGTGGACGGTTTGTGATAATGATTTAGCACGGGGGACCCAGGTTGTCGTCTAGTGACTGATTGGACACAAGTCATTTATGCTCGAGGTGAGACAAAACCAGATGTCCTGTCAAAAGCTGTTTTTTTTTGCACAGGCTCGAGGCGTATCTCTGTATTTAATGCATAAGATTGGTTCAACACTGGGGAAAGCTAAGGCTGTAACAATTTTGCTCACATCCTATCCTTAAATTCTACGTTACTCTACGCTGGTTATCTATTTATTCTAGAATTATCATGAT
This sequence comes from Iris macrosiphon, assembly GCA_036927795.1. Taxonomy (NCBI): domain Eukaryota; kingdom Viridiplantae; phylum Streptophyta; class Magnoliopsida; order Asparagales; family Iridaceae; genus Iris; species Iris macrosiphon. Next base: position 60,292,480 of record JAYESA010000004.1, on the reverse strand, counting down.
TATGCAGGACAGTTACCTACGTGGCTTGCATGACGCAGGACAAGGAAGACTAAGGAATTGTGGGTAGCAGTTGGCATTACTGCGGCGTAAAGGAGATAATCTTCTGCATAGTTTGGCTTTTACGCCAATCAAGAAAGTCATTTGGTTTTTACGCCAACTAGGAAGTTGTTTGGTTCTTATGCCAACAACTGTCAAATAGGTTTTACGTTAACAAGGGTAAAGGATCTCTGGCGTACAACTCTGGTTATCCAACATAGGATGAGGTTTAGTCATAGTATTTAACCTTAGATTTCTATGGGTTTCTCAAGAATAGGGTCAACACTATGGTCAATTTTTCTGACTAATCCTAGTAGTGTTTGTACTACTCTCAAGTCATACATAAATACATCAAGGGATAATGGTAAGTTAATTTATAGGTAGTGATACTAGGGTTCATTAGATAGTATGGAAGACTAGGGTTTATTAGGTAGTCTGAACTTAATGATATGTCAAAGCCCTAGTTGTATTCTAAGTAGGATTATTACCCTAGGTATCATTCTATCAACAGGGATGTCTATATTCTAGCAGGAGCTATACTCGAGGAATTATCAGGGAAGCACATGAATCAAACAGGATGTAATTTTGTAAGTAGGACGGACTGGAAGGAAGATAAGTCATAGTCAATTATGGATGAGATCCTATGCTCTAATCCTAGGTGAAGGCTTGCTCGGTACAGTAACGTAACCGAGACAATATGCTCTGACCTGCATGGGCCACCACTAAAAACATGTCATGCCCCAGTCCCAAAATACGTAGGACTAGGACACGTAAGCATGCCAGCCGCCTGTATATATGGCAACTCCAATATATGGAAACCATATATACGAGCGTACGCTGTATAATGAACAATAATTCATAAGTGGTAAAACTAATTACAAGTCACAGGGTAATATCTAAATCTCATCCACAGAAATCACATATACATGAATAACCAATAACCTGATAACTAGATCTCAATACAGATATCTAAAGAATGACAGTCGGATGGAAACAAAACCACTGCCGAAAAAGAATATAAAAGAAACCAGATATACACCATATAAATACAGTATCTGACAGTCACGAGGCTCGAAGAGAAGACCTCCTCGGAATATACGTAACATGTCCGGATCTGCGCTCCTGCGAATACTCATGAACATCTACACCTGGAAAGGGACCAGGTCCTCAGAGGGACATAACAAGATACAGAAAAACAACATGCCAGGTATGTAAATACTGAATAAATAAATGGGTTGTGCTAACCATCTAAGTGAATGCAATTTGAAGACCTGGTAGTACGCATGGGAATGTGTAGGCTAGACATATGCTGACATAATTCACCAATCGTCATGACTGGCTAGTATATGTGTCATATGCCACCAGACGCATGGGCACTCTGCAATCGACCATGAGGGGCATGGTACGAAGGATATAACATCATGGAGGGGGTGTCCCATACGCCTACTAGTAATCTTTCCCGTCCAATATAGATATACAAGTCGTAAAAACGACATGGACATCTCGAACTATGATGCAAGTCTCAATAAAATAAACAACTGAGCTAAAAACCGCTACACGTGTCGCTCACACTGATGGCCAGTCGCGTATGAGGCATGCGTCCCTACATGTACTCACTCTGTGACGTGTAATGATACGTGTCAAGGCCTGAGAAGTTATATCAATAACTTCACAACTTTAGGTGGGTCTACTAGACACTAGGTCAGACACAAGTCCTAACGTCAACGCCTTCGTTGACTGCACCCGAGTTTTCTCGGACGCACACATTTATATAATATAAAAATAGATAAACATGTAACTAGCAATAACTGAATTTAAACAGTACAATAAGGCAAGGTATACTTGTCTGGCAAGAGAGCTGCAAAATATAACGTCCAGATGTCAAATGCTAAAAGTCAAAAACTATGGCCTCAGAAGGAAAGTTTTTGGATGCTGAAATAAACATCACCAACAGTCTCAGAAAATATCAAATAGCTAGAAACGCCTGTCCTTAAGTCCAATTTGGACACAGGGGCAAAAATGACAGTTTCTGGTCAAAGCGGAGTCCACATGTGGGCCGCTTTGCACCAAAAAATGTGTCAGGGTCAAAGGTCTCCAAATTCGCCAAACTTAGTGTCAACAAGTCCAGAACGTCGATACGAACCCAACGGAATATCCAGAACTGGATTCCGATGTGCCGATCACAAAATCGCCCGTCAAGTGGAGCCTATGGGGCCCACGATACGGGATTTTGCCAACGTTCTCAGAATCGAACCAAACTTGGATCACAGGACCAGCATATTGCTACGAGTCCGATGGCGCAAGTTTTGTCTCGATCCGACGTGTGTACACAAAGTTGCAGCGTGTTCCAGAACAGACGGATATGGGGCGTTGTCGGCAGATACGCGTTGATTTCGGTGTGCACGCACATCCGAATCAACTTCTGCAAAATTTTGCACGTTCGTATCAACGGTGCGCACGTTTCGATAAAGACCGCGTGTGACCAAGTCGTCCCGTTTGGTGGGGCGTACTCAGTTCCGGGGTGAATCGGGTCATTGTTTTTTTTGTTTTTGGATCGCGGTTTGCGATCACCACAGGAAGCGATGCTCCGAGCGGGTTGCACGGGCACCGAGAGGGTTACACAGTCTACGCGATGCAACTGACAGAATTAAAAATAGAGTTATGAGGTGAGAGAAATCGTTACCTGAACAGAGCTCGAAAACCAAACTTCTCCGTGTCCGATACGTGTCCGACACGAGTCTGAGGGCTGTGCCCTGTCCGCGTCCACGGCGACCCTAGGGTTACTGGAGACTGGCCGGGGCGGCTCGCTGGAGGAGGACGGCGCGACGAGGGGCCTCTGACGGGCGGCCGGAGGCAGCGCCGGGGTCGGCTCGCTCGGGGGATGCTGGAGGAGAAGCTCGGGGCTGAGCAGGGAAGTGAAGGAGGAGGAGGAGAGAAGGTCGGGGCAGGGAGGAGCGGGGTGGTCTCGGCCAGGGGGGAGTTCACGGTGGGAAGGAGTCGGAGGGGTCTGGAGCTGGCCGGGGTCGGGTGGCGGAAGGCGGAGTGGGGGAGTGGCTGGGGAGAGAGGAGGTGGTCGAGGGAGGTGGTGGCGGCGAGTGGTCGGACGAGGGCGGCTGCTCAGGGGGTCGGGTGGAGAAGAAGAGGAAGGAGGAGGAAGGAGGCCTGGGGAGCTTCGAGGGGGCGTCGGGTGGCAGAGGGTGGCTCGTCGCGAGGTGGTCGGCGGGGATCCGGCGAGCGGGGAAAGGAGAGGGGTTGCTGCTGGTGGGGGCGGAGGAGGAGCGGGGCCGAGCGGGGGAGAGGCTCGCCGCGGGGGCGGAGGTCGGCTCCGGCGAGGGAGCTCGCCGCCGGCGAGGGAGGGGGGGTCGGCTGCGGGCTGAGATGGGGTTGGGTTTTGTTTTTATTTTTCTTTTGTTTTCTTTTATAAAAATATATATAGATATTTTAATAAAATATCTTGAGATATTTACAAGATATTTTCGGGATATTTTCTGGATATTTTCGGGTGAGTCCCGCCTCCAAATGGATGGCGCAGGTTCACCGGCCAATGAGGGGGTGACACCTCGCAGGAAAATTTGCAGGAAGGTCCTTGCAATTTCATAAATTGCATAATGGTCCTATTTTGGGAAATGACACAATTTATAAAATTGTTTGCAAAAACACCCGATTCCTGAAATTTCTAAAATGCACAGAACTGAGGGAAATTGTTATGTGAGGGCCCTGGAGGAATGGGGTTGAGTCTGGGCAGGGGTTGGACTTGGTTTCTGGGTGATACGGGTCATCATATTTATTAATTAATAAATACAGCGTACGGTGTTCACTAATTATTTAGAAGCAGGTAGGGTCATAATTTTTCTACGGTGTCAATACACTAAATGTAGTATACCCAGTGTAGAAAATTAACGTATTTTTGTTTGGGCAAAACAGGTGCAGGTTGACCTCAAATCTCTAGGGGTACAGAGATGGATAAAGAGCAGGAAATAAATACGGACTTTTGTAACGATATTTGTGCGTCTCAAACGAGGCTTAATTTAGCACATCTGTTAGTTGCACAAAGTTCAGGAAAATAGTCTGACATGTCTAGGACAGGTATGTGAACTCCGTTCGGGGATAACAGTCAAGATAAAGCTCCAAATAATTAGGTGATGGATAGGTGCACAAGTCAATAGGATATGTAAGCAAAAGAAATTAAAATATTGCCATAAATCCTAAATTGTTAAAAATAATCCTAAAATGCTGGAATCTGGTCGAGGGGGTTTACAACTAGGATGAGATGTTGATAATAGTAATGGTGTTTAATGATAATATTAATAGTGATGAGGTGTTAATGAGATGATGATGGTGATGGGGTGTTTGAAGATGATACGACGATGATTAAGGTGAGACGATGATGATAACGACGATGGTGGTGATGACTTCAACGACGATGATGATGGTGATGGTGAAGGTGATGACGACGACAACGATGACGATGGTAATGGTGGTGGTGGTGGTAATGGTGGTGATAATGAGAGGGGATGATGATGATGACGACTAGGTGCTGCCGGAGTCTGGCCAGTGGGGGGGATGTCCGGCCATGGGAGGTCGAACAGGAAGGAGGACACATGGACACAGGGAGGGGGAAGGAGAGGACAGGGAAGAGGAGGAGTGGTCTGAGAAGGGAGGAAGAAGAAGAGGTGGTGGAGGCCGGTGGCGTCGTTCCTGTCGGCTATGAGCAGCAGCAGAGGAGGGGGTGATGCAGGGAGGAAGAGGTCGGGAAGAGGGAAGGAGAGGTCATCACGATGCGGGTGGTGTGGTGGTGTTGGCCGGGATAAAGTCAGGGAGGAGGTCGGGAACAACAGCGGGTCGGGGTTCACCGGAGGGAGGTGGCAGCGTTCAGGCGGGGGAATGGTACACGGTCAGATCAGACGGAGGGGTCGAGCCAGGGTCGTCGGCTGTGACGCTCGGGTTCAGCGGCTCGGCAGACTGGAAGAGGTGGTGGTCGGGATAGGCGACTGCGGCGGGTGTCCTCAGGCGGAGGGAAGAGGAAGGCTGGGCGGTCGAGATGTTGGGTTCTCAGGCGGAGGAGTCGAGCCAGGGTCGTCGTTCAGGCGACTGCTATCGTCGAGGTGAAGTTATTCGGCGCTGCGGGAGTTCAGCAGCGGGGCGAGGCTCCGGTCAGGGAGGTCCGGCAAGGTTGAGTCGAGAAGGGAGGAATGAGGAGGAGTTCGACGAGGGAGAGGGGGCTCGGTGTGGCGAGGTGCAGCGGGGTCTTCGGGCGGTCGGTCGAGGAGGAAGGCAGGCGTAGGGGAGAGGAGGTCGGCTCGCCGGACTCCGGCGAAGCTGTCCGGGCTCCAGCGCAGGAAAGGGGACGATGAACAGTACATGGGGGTGTCGGCTGGTATAGGGTTAGGGATGGGTTTGGGATTTGGAAGAAATAATAAAGAAAAGAAAGAAAAGGGGTTGTATTTATATACATGTGGGATTTTTTTTAGGTTTGGTGGGTTGACCTAGGATTAGGGGTTGGTCAACACCTCTTGGGTTGGGCCTTGGCCTCACATGAGGGTGTTTGGAGGCTATAATTTGCATTGTTTAAATGTAAGGATTTGATTAAAATAAAAGGGACGATGTTGCGCGTTTGCACATTCGGAAAATTATGAAAAAAATTTACGTAAGAAAAAATTGGGTTTCTTCATGTATTGTCCAATGGTGGGGACACCTCAATGCTTTTTTGCATAAAAGCCCCCAACAATTGGAAAAATTGCACAAAGACGGAAATTAGATTTTAATTAATTAAAATATCGCGCAAGGTGTTCTAGAATTAATTAGAAGTACATGGGAATAAAATTAGGTAGGACACAAGTATCAGGGACGTAGAGGGTACAGTGTAGAATATTAATAAAACTTGGGCTGCATAAAACGGTCAAGATTGTGTCTCCAATTTCGATTGGAACACACAAGGATACAAAGTCATATTTTATTTAGAATTAAATAATAACGTCCGTGACGATTATTGTGCGACTAAAATGTAGCACACAAAAGCATAATTATAAGTTACACTAAGGTCAGAATGGTAGGCGGGCACGTCTAGGACAAGGTTGTAAAATTTGTAGAAAGACAATGGCTAGTGTAGTGCTCCAATTATCGAAGCAACGGTAAGGTGTGCTAAGCGATAAAATATTTTACAGTTAAATCAAATGACGTGTTATATTTCTAATTGGGTTTAAACTAGCCCTAATTTCACTATATAAGCCAAGTAGGCCTAATTTCGGGTGTGGGGATTTACAGGTCCTTTCCATGGTTTTTATAGCTATGGATGACTTGAAATCAAGCCAACCAGTTTTATAGATATCCTTTATCTTAACGCCAGGGATAGTCCATTTGTTGAGTTCCTCCAAATCTGAAGAAAACTCGCTCAACTGAGCAATTTTTATTCATTTGTCCTTTAACAGGGTCTTTTTATTGTCCCAAATGGACAATGGGTTACTCATCCAAGGATGTAGTAAGAGGATCTTCTACTCCACCGCTCCTGAAAGTGTTAGTAATAAAAATAGGAGAATACCATTAATATTACTATGATATGGATAACTAAAAAATTTGATTTGTAAGACATAAAGATTTTTAGAATGCCTTCATAGTTAACCTGGTCATAGCACGACTGTCAACGACTTTTACGGCTGAAACGGCCTACCCGGCCAACATAGCCAACGCGACTTGGGTGTCGTTCCACTAGACCTTGGTTAATCCTAAAAGTAGTCATTCTAAAATATAAATGAATTACAGAAAAGATATTTCTTTATCCTTTTCATAGTAAATATAAGGCTGAGGTGATTCTACTATCTGTTCTTTGAAATGTTGTTAGTTGATAAATTTTAATTTATACTATTAATATTTACTATGAAAAGGATAAAGAAATTTCTTTTCTGTAATTCATTTATATTTTAGAATGACTACTTCTAGGATTAACCAAGGTCTAGTGGAAAGACACCCAAGTTGCGTTGGCTATGTTGGCCGGGTAGGCCGTTTCAGCCGTAAAAGTCGTTGATAGTCATGCTATGACCAGGTTAACTATGAAGGCATTCTAAAAATCTTTATGTCTTACAAATCATTATTATTATTATTATTATTAGTAGTAGTAGTAGTAGTAGTAGTACTAATAATAATAATAATAATTATTACTATTACTAATATCATATATAATAATTATTAATATTATTATTAACAATTAATAATTATTATTATTATTATTATTATTATTATTATTATTATTATTATTATTGTTGTTGTTGTTGTTATTATTATTATTATTATTATTATTTGTTATTATTATTATAAATTAATAATTGTTATTACTAATAATAATGTTATAATAAAAATAATAATAATAAAATTAATATAAATTATTAATTATTAAGGATGTTATTATTATTATCCCTCTCCTCTCTCTCTCCCTCCCCAACCCAAAAAATTTGGGAAGCTCGACCTGTCATACCCTAGTCCCAAAATACGTAGGACTAGGAATACGTAGCATGTCATTCATATGTATATGATACTCCAATATATTGGAAAATTATAACACACACGTACGCTATAATATGAATAAATAATTCACAAGTGGTATATATATTGTCAACATAAGTCACATGCAGCTATATCTCATCCACAACATAAGTAAAGAAGTACCAAAATAAATAACTTAAAGTCTCAAGTACGAAGTAGTAAATAAAATAATAGTCGGATGGAGACAAATCCACTACCAATCGACTATATCAACTAAAATGATAGAAGATGTTAGAACTCCAATATAAAATAAATGTCAATAAAGAGAATAACAACTAAAGATCCATCAGCTACGAAGTAATAATGAGTACTCAGAGGGTAAGACCTCCTCGACCAAGAATGATAAGTCAGGTCCCGATCCGTACTCCTGCGGATAATCCTGATCGTCTATACCTGAAAAAGAACAAGGTCCTTAGAGGGACGTAACAAGATACATAGAAGCATGCCAATAATGTACTGAAAGTAAAACATCCAACAAGGTCGCTTAACCAGTCTATGTGATATGCAATTTAAGAACAACTTTTTTCGCGTATGGACTATCTGGCTAAATAATGGGATTAGCGTAATTTTTTTTGGAAATTAGTGGCCTACAAAGCATAATCTCTTTCGATCGTCAGAGGCCGTCTGTAAATAATACATAAGGGTCACCTGACCACGCATCTCCGGCGGAGCATACGGGTTACAAAAGAAAAAAGTGTAAATGAGCCACACACGCTTACTCGTTGTTCTCCCCACCCAATGCTACTAACGTGTCACATCCATCACACGTAAACACCTCTAGTAACTGCTAAGTCTGCTAAACATGGTATTTCTATTAACAATTATTCCTTATCCTGCACGACCTTTACGTACAGGTGGCCAGCCAGATACGCAAGTATGTGTCCTACATGAGACTCACAACTCGTGTAACAAATGTGTCACGACCAAATGAAATATAATGATGCCTCAAGTGATGGGGTGGTCTCGTAAAACTAGGTCAACATGTATAATATAATAAAGGACAAAAGACGACGCAACCGTCGTTTACACCCAAGTCTTTCTTGGACGCACAATTTTATATAGCAAAAAATAAATAGAAATAAACAACAGAAAATAAATATGCAACAAATAAATGTAACTAAGCAGTACTTGTCTGGCAAGCAATCGGTGGAGTATGGATGTCTAGACGACAAGCACAAGGAACCGAAAAGGTAGAAACTATGAAAGGACGTCTCCGGAAGCTGAAATAAATATCACCAACGTCTTCGAAATCAGCGAGATTGTAAAAAAACTCTACCCTTTCATCCAATTTGGACACATGGAGAAAACGATAATTTTGGATCAAAGTAGGGTCCACATGTGGGCCACTTTACACCGAAAAGCGTATCAGGGATAAAGGTCTCTAAATAGGATAAATTATAGGTCAAACAAATCCTAAACAATGATACGAACTCAACGATATATCCAAATTTGGATTGCGGTGAACCGATCAATAATTCGTACGTCAAGCCAAACCGTGGGGCCTGCAAAACGGTGGTTCGGTCAACTGTCTCAGAATCACGTGAAACTTGGGTCGCAGGACCAACATGATGCCACGGATCTGTTGGCGCAAGTTTTGTCGCGTTTCGACGAGCGTGCACCAACTAATGAAGAAATTTGTAAAACGTCGATACGGGAGACTTTTTACGGATACGAGTTGATTCCGGCGTGCACACAAGTCCGAATCAACTTTCGTGAAAACCCACACGTCAGGAGATACCATACGCACGTTTCTGTGTAACTGATATGTGATATGGTAGTCCGGTTTGTCGGGACGCACTCCGTATCGTAAGTTTTTAAGTTTGTGAAAGCTATTTTTTCATAATTTTTAACCAATAATTTAGCACAGAAATAATGATCAAATAGGTGTAAACATATATCATTTTTATGCAGTATAGGTTGTCTTTGGGTCCGTTAATAAGATTTAAGTTTCATCAATTATTCTGGAAGAAATTAGCCTTCCAATATGGGCTCATGGCTCGGTTTTAGGATATTTTGCTTCGTATGAAAAAATAGATTTTTGGAAAGTTTCGTATGGATTTAAAACAAAAATAGAGTTGTTCGAATAAAACTATTTGAAGCATTTGAAGGTGTTCATGTTGTGTTTCGATCTAAACAACTGGATCAAAATTTGGTGATGTAGGTATGAAGAATTACGAGCAAAAACATAGGTACCTGACTGCTATTTCTGACGAGTGAATCCTGGGTTGCCGTGGGTGGTTCTCGCGATCGTCGACGATGGTGCAGGTGGTCGCGCGGTAGTCTGAGGTCGCCGGTGGGTACTCGACGAAGAGGAGAGGAGGAAGAATATTAGGATTAGGGTTTTGTTCATCTATATGAGTGTTTATATATATATATATATAGAGAGAGAGAGAGAGAGAGAGAGAGAGATAGATAGAGACCGAAATAGAGGGGGGTGTACACGCGGGTACGCGGGTACGCGGGTCGTGAAGGGAGGTTCGGTTAAAATGAAGTCTGCTACTGCTGTTGTGGCTTTGGTATGGTTGTTGTTGTTGGTGCTTTTGTATGGTTGTTTGTTTATTATTATTATTGTTATTATTTCTTTTTTTCTTTTTCTTCTTGCTTTCAATTTCTAACTGAAAGCACATTATTTTCAATTTAATTCTTTTATTTTATTTTAGTTTATTTTTAGTTATTATTATTATTATTATTATTACTAATTATTGGTATATTGTCATTATACTTATTATTATTCCAATTACTATAAAAAAATTCCTAAAAAAATAGGAGGGCTCTCGTTCGAAGAGACGACCCCCCGCCGGCCTCCCACGAGCTCGAGTCCCCGCCGGTCTCCCGCGATCTCGGCCTCCTGCAAGCTCGACCCCTTCGTCGGCCTCCCGCGAGCTCGAGCCTCCGCCGACCTCCCGTGAGCTCGACCCTCCGCCGGCCATGGACATTGCTTCAGGATACCTCTCTCTCTCTCTCTCTCTCTCTCTCTCTCTAGTTCAAAGTAGTTTCAAAACCCATTTTTTCACAAAAAAATGAAAGTGAAATGAGAAAATTTTGTGGGGAACAGAAGTGCGACTGCCAATTCAAGGAAGTTCCAACGTTCATTTTTACATCCTACCAAATGTCGAAAATTTTCGAAACTCCGAGGAGTTTGTTACCGTTGTTTTAAAACCACACTTCCCATCAAATTTTTTTTTTTGGGAGTATATTAATGTTAGCTTAATCACCGAGACCAGCCCTAATGATTTGACCCGGTCAAACTGCGACTGCCATGGCCCATACCACAAGAGTAGACGTGTCAACTAACGGTTGGTGTCGCAGTGCGCCGACACGTCTACCAATCGTACTGGAGGATGGACGGACAGCTGTGATCTAACGGAGGGAACATAACGTCCGTCACGTTTCCGTCAAAATAAAAAGGAAAGGAGAGCAGCACCATTTATTTTCTGAGATCTTTATTGCTGGTGGTGGTGAGATCTGCTCGTTCACATCGCCCCTCTCTCCCCCCATTCTCTGTAAGCGGTCTCAAACCCTAATTTCGATCCGATCTGATATTTTTTGTTTGTGATTTGGTTCGATTCGAGCATGAAATGATCGGAAATAAACCGTAGATTAGAGCGGATCTGATGGTTATTTTGGGTGATTTTGTTCGGTTTGAGCGCGATATGGTGGTAGTTCTGTCGTGATCTGTTGGTTCTTGTCGTGATCGAGGACGAATTCGATGGTTCAATTCGAAATCGATCCCTAGATCGGATCTGATCTGTTGTTTATTTGTGATTTTGTTGGATTTGAGCACGAAATGACGGTAGATGTACTGTGATCTATTGCTTTCCGTTTGCAAAATTCGATATTTTCCTTTGGGTCCGATCGATCTGCTCTCCATCTTTCGATTTGGAGAAGTACAGATCAGGATCTGTGGGATTTTTCATACAATTTTCGGTTTTTTAGGCTTTGTTTTTGATAGAGAGAGGTTTTATTTGGTCCAATTGTTTGTAAATGTTTCTTCATCCCTTTGTCATCAAGTAATTCTGATCATCTGAAGTAGCAATGTGTTTCTTCTCTCAAAATGTCACATCTTTGGTTAGGAAGACTTTTGTTGAACTTTTCAGAAATATGGTATTTAATGTGTGATTTTTTTGGATCCAAGGAAACACTGAGAAATAATTTGGATGTGAAATTTGTAATTTTATGTATCTTTTTGTGCAGGTGTGAAGATGGGGCTCTCTTTCACCAAGCTTTTCAGCCGGCTTTTTGCCAAGAGGGAGATGCGAATCCTCATGGTGGGTCTCGACGCTGCGGGTAAGACCACCATCCTGTACAAGCTGAAGCTGGGAGAGATCGTGACCACCATTCCTACCATTGGTATGCATTACAGACTGACTTATAAGACATTATTCTAATTGAAATTTATTGTTAAATCTGTATCCATGGTGGTTTAGCCTTTAATATATTTTTTGTTGGTTTTCTGGGCGTGAAGGCATTAAATTTTTTTTTTTTTTTTTTTTTTTTTTAAGAATCTGGGTTGTGTCCTTAAGGGATAGAAGAAATCCAAAAGCACCCAGATACCCATTTCTATACTAAATGCCCATGTGAATCTTACTAAAAGTAAACCCGAACTAAATATACACATGGTAATATTTAGAGGCCATGTTCTTTTTGCGTACTTTGCTGCTGTTAGATATTGCATGGTGATCTATTTAGACAAATCTGGAAAACTTGACATTGTAGACAGTAATTCCTTTTACTGCCAGAACTTCCATGCGTCTAAGTTGACCCCTCTTCTTTTTTGTGCTTTGACTTCAATAATGTTGAATACTGTGGTTAGTCAAATATTAATTTCTTGGACATTGTTCTCAATCTTGATAACCCTTGATTTGTTCAGGATTCAATGTGGAGACTGTAGAGTACAAGAACATCAGTTTCACCGTGTGGGATGTGGGGGGTCAAGACAAGGTATGAACTCCACTGTACATGTCCACACTACTGGAAATTCAAAATTTATTTTGAGTGCCCCTTCATGTGAATTCAATTTCATGATCTTGTTGTACTATCATTTACGTGGAATTGGTATTTTTGTTTGAGTACCTCCTTTTGAAAACTAATGTTCTTTGGACATAATTGTTTGTGAAAATTTGATGGCTCTGCGTTATCCCCAATATAACAATCAATAATTATAATAGTAATGTTGATTTTGTTACAATTTAGAACGTCCATGATGTGTTGTACTGGTGGTTACCTATGCAAGATTAAGTGATATATCCATGCTTCGGGGCTTTATAACTATCATTACATAGAGTTGGTATTTTTGTTTGAGTACCTCCTCCCTATGAAAACTAATGTTCTTTTGACATTACTGGTTGTGAGAATTCGATGCCTCTGCTTTATCCGCAATATATAAACTCACAGTTTAGACTTTAGAACGTGATATATCACTTTATCTTGCATAGGTAATCACCAGTAAAAAACTATCATTTACATAGAATTGGTATTTTGTTTAGTACCTCCTCCCTTCGAAAACTAATGCTCTTTTGACATTACTGTTTGTAAAATTTGATGCCTCTGCTTTATCCGCATTATATCAATCAATTATACTAGCACTGTTGATTTTGTTACTCACAATTTAGAATGTCCATGATGTGTGGTACTGGTAAGTTGCCTATGCAAGGTCAAGTGATATATCAATGCTTTTGGGTTTTTTGTTTAATTAAAACTAGGACTGTTCCATTTCTAGGCTGCCATATAATTTTTGGAATAAACAATAGTCCCTAATGAAGTCTAAGGTTACAACCACCATTTTCCTTGTGTATATATTTGACACTTATTTGCTTTTGTTATACACACACACACTGTTGGCCCTCCCCGATAATTTTGTTACCAAAACAATAGATGTGATTTGATAAATAAAATAAATAAGTCAAAAAAAATAACTTTTATACACAGTCAAAAGGGCAACCAAAATGTGAAAATCTTTCATAAATATAATGTTTATATATTTTAGAATCACCCATTGATGACTTAATATTCATTTCTATCAACTTTGTTGATTACATTGTAGCAATTTGGAGCCAAAAATCACCACAGTGAAGCAGGAAACCAAAATTAAACACATGCAAGAAACAAAATTGAAGCCAATACACTAAAAAAAATAAAATAGAAAAGAAAAGAAACAAAGTCCTTTAATCTTCTTAGGAATGGATGAAAGAGTGAAGAAGAAAGGGGTAAGCACATCTGAGTATGATGTTGCAATTTCGACAAAATTGAGCAGGATCAAGCAGCATGTGTAGTTAGTTTACCCAAATTAATTAAATCAGTTAACTCAAATTCACCTATCGAACCCAATAATTAACAACACCCAACGGCATAAGAGGAGGAAAAAAAGCGAGAAAAATCTGAGGCTTTGACGAACAGCAGCATTAGAGACGATAGTGGCTTGACAACAATGGAGGCAGTTGCTGTGGCTGCAATGGACGGGGCAAAATCCACAGGAAAAGTACCCATAAAAAATACAGCTTAATTAGTTTAGTAGAGAAAGAAAAAAAGTAGAGAGAAAAAAGCAGCGAGGACAAAGATAATGAAAAGTTGCAGGGGGCATACATGCGGGATGACGACAATTGGCGGAGAGTTATGGGAGAGTGATGGCAAATATGAAGAACTAATGTAATAGAAGTTTTTTCGAGTTTATATCAGTAGGTCTGAATATATTTGAGAAATTTTAATGCATTTACAATAATCAGATCTGAATAATAAATTCAGATACAATGAAAGATGACTCTCTCTCTTTCTCTCTTTCTTTATATATATATATATATATATATATATATATATATATATATATAGGTTCGCGATATTCATATCGGAATTTTTATCAGACCCTTCCTGTTAGTATCAAGATTAAATAGTTCTCTATTTTTTTCATAGAGCTCTTGAATTTCTAGCAAAAATTCACCATTTGATTTTTCTAGATATATCGTTTGAAGATGTTCTATTACCGGTTTATTTATTTTAAATAGAAAAAGATCAAATTGTTTAGATTGTTCTAAAACGTCACCAGAATGTGTCACAATTGTTGTGTCAGTAGATTTTTTGTATTTCATTTGTGGAAGAAAACTTCAAAGTATTAGACAAGTGTAAATTAATTTTATCAGATGATGTCTGCATCTCTTTTCCTTCTAAGAAAAACGAGATCACTCCAAGTTTTTGTCTTAAAACTTTCAACAATTAAGTTATTAACTTTAATTTATTCCGATGTAAGCTTTCTAGTATAATAATGTTGTTCAGAAATGTTGTTTAACATTCCTGTGAGATGTTCGTTGAACTTGGCTGATTTTACTTCAGCTTTATTAATGTGAGTGCAGCGATAATAAGTCTCATATGCATTGTTGTCGATACATATTTTATGCAAACCTATGGCTTTGCCTGTCATGTTTAAAAATATTTGTGCATTTCATATATGAAAAGAATAAATAAAATGTTATTCAAATAAAACTACTTCTGCCACCTAAAGTAGGGATGATCGTTTGGTTTATTCGATTTCAACCAAAACAAAATAGTCAAAACCGTATAAATCGAACTTCTAAAAATCCAAAACCGAAATCGAACCAAAATTAGCCATAACTGAAATCGAATTGACCAATAATCGATTTGGTTTATTTGGTTGATTTTTTTTATTGTTTGATGGGCCGGACCCAAAGTTGGAATTGTGATTAAATTATATAAAGAAAATGTAAATTTTATATTTTGTTGCAATATCAAAGTTGGGTCCAAAGTTGGTTGGGTCCAAAGTTGGACTAGTTATTAAATTACCCAAGTTGGGCTTTAAAACACTTGCATAGAATTGTTATTTTCAAAATATACACAAAAATTAATTATAAAATTTGCATAAAATTGAGAGTAATTATATAATTATGAAAGTCTTAAATCAGTTTTGGACCGAAACCCAAAATTGAAATCAAATAATGAATTTTAGTATTTTTAAAACCGAAATCGAATTGGATTTTTTTTCAAATCGCATCGAATCTCTTATTCGGTTCTGTTCGGTTCTCGATCCAAAACTGAATAAGGCACACCCCTAACCTAAAGGCCGAACAATGACCTAAGACCAATGCTTAGATGTGTTTAAGTGCTTACTCTTCCCGCTAAGAACAACTTAGACCATGTATGTTTTATCTTTCGCAAGACAAGTATATGGGTTGGAACCAGTAGCTTAATATGAAACAATAATGCTAAGTTTACTACCAAATGTTTACAACCTTCTTACAATCGGCCCCACCTCCCCTCTAACCCCGCTTACATATGGGTCCCACCTGGCCCCACCTTTTCCCTCTCTCCCCCAATGGAGGCCGGCCACGTGGCGGTTGTAGGGTGGGAGTATGCATTTGGTTGTAGGCATATCATTTCCCAATATGAAAAGAACTTGAGAAACATTCATCTTTTATAAGAAATACACAAACACTAAGTTAGCAAGACAAAAAAAAAGTAAACAAAAAAAAAGAATTAGAAGTTTTGGCTCTGATATAAGACAAGCAAATAAAGAAAGAATTAGAAAGTAGTTCTGGCTAATGCACAAACATCTTTAAATATGACAAGCCTTAGATTTGCATGAAATATGTATCGACATCGATGCATCATCTAAAGGTAATGATAATTTTTTTTTACACCGGTCTAGTGATTTGAATTTTTCTTCCATAAATTAAACACCAAAGCCTATTGACAAATTGTGACACATTCTGTTAACGTTTTAGAGCAATCTAAACAATCTGATATTGATTTATTTGAAATAAATAAAACAGTAATAGAATATCTTCAAACTTGGGAGATCCTTATCTATTTTTACTTTTTTTTTGGGATAAAGGCTAGTGATTTATATCCGGGTCAGATTTGCACATGTTGACCATGGTTTTCCATTAAAACTTTTACTTCTCCAGTATAAAGTGGATCTATGACTCCCACCATTAATCCAAATATTACGTTCAATAGTCCAACTTGATTATGAGCTATTCTACCAAGAAGTCCTTTTGGAATCTTTATTCGTATAGAGTTTTAGTATCGAAAGCAATACTTATTATAAGTTTAGATTTTTTAATACATTTATGCATAATTTTAAGTATTTTTCTGTGTTGTGTCTTAGTTAATTTTGAAATTGAATGAAATAATAGTCACCATTGATGATTGGTTTACATGTGATAAATAAGTTTTCTTCATTTATATACTTTTACTCCTTTACAGATTGTGATAAATAAGTTCTCTTCATTTATATACTTTTACAACCTTATTATTATACTTTTACACCTTTACCGATTGGTCTTTTTTCGTTCAATTTTATTTGCTGAATTGACTAGGAAAGAGATTCCAACGTCGGTATTAGTTAGTAGTGGTAGCGGTCGATATCGGATGATTACATAACAAACCATATTGGTACGGCCATATCGTACTGCAAACTATATATATAGAACCCTAACAGGAACATGTAATCACAGCAGCAGGGTTGGAGTAGGAGATGAGACCCTAAGTTATCTTGGATATAAGTAATATGATGTGATGTGTAAAAGGGCATAGCAACTATCAAACACAAGATTCTTCCCCTGGTCATGCTGATTCATTGTAGTTGCCCAAATATTTATGATTAGGAATTTGACGACTTTGCTGAATGCTTGCAACACTCTTTGCTTGCAGTACAAATTGAAGATCCTCTGTCAGCAAAAAATCTTTTTGCTCTTTTGTTGGATTTTAGTCAAATCAATGTAGGTTTAATGTGAAAGGGAACATTTTGACTTTGGTGAGGATGTGCTGGCAAAAATCAATGAAGGTTTAATATTGCTAGATCTTCTGGTGCAGGCAAAAATCATTTTGCCCTTTTGTTTGATTTTGGTCAAATCAATGAAGGTTTAATGTGCTTTGGATTAATTTGTGCTGTGAAAGGGAACTCATTGCACTTTGGTGAATGGGTTGCAACACTCTTTGTTTAAGAATGTGTGCACTACATATTGATACATCCTCTGATGTCGGCAACTCTTTTTGCCCTTTTGTTGGATTTTGGTCAAATCAATGAATGTTTAATGCTTTGGATTAATTTGTGCTGATTGGATTTTAGTCAAATTAGCGAAGGTTTAATGCTTTGGACTTATTTTGTGCTGTGAAAGGGAGCATTTGGACCTTGCACTGTGTCGGAGGTCATGGGATTAGGACCTCTATGGAAGAGAATTACTTTATCGCCTAACAACCTAATCTTTGCCCAAGTGGATGAGTTGGTAGGGACTTGTTAATAACCCTTGTGTGGAGAGTTGGTTAGAAATTATAGCCTAAAATCTATACACCAAATCTAGTTAATAGGGACTATATATATTAATTAATTAATTAATTAATATTTATTTATTTCCAAATGTGTTTACTTTAGGAATTCTACCCTAAAAAATCTATATGCGAAATCTTCTTTCTGTTCCACTGATTGGCAAAAGTTCGGCCATAAATAATATAAGGGTTTTAAACATGCTACTTTTTCATCCTTTTAGACGTGTAACTGATATAGTTCAAGTGACAGCTAGAAGTCTTCATTTTTGTTCATATATGCACAATTTTACAATTTAGTCATTTATTCTGATATCACTTTGCTGTCATACACACACTAGTTATCCTTGCTCCACCAGCACTCCTTGATAATTTGGGTTTTGAAATTGCTTCTCATTTATTAATATTTTTATAAGTTTTAAGGGGTTTAATTTTGACATATACATGTCATATTCATAGACATTTGATATACCTCCTATCTTTTAATCCATTCCCTTCTTTATCCTTTTATGCTTTGGCGGGAAACAACAATTAACTTAGATGTGCGCGCGCGCGTGCGTGCATGTACCTACACTACTTATTTTTGGCACGTTCGGGGACCTCAAATGAAGAAGGCTCCATCAATCAGAATCATAGCACTTTGACCTATCATTTTGACATTTCTAGCTATATCTGCCATAAGAAATACTTATTTATGAGGTCTAAATAGTGCTGCTGTTACCTCTCGAGATGATATATTTTTAACATATGCTGGTATATCAGATCCGACCTCTGTGGAGACACTACTTCCAGAACACCCAGGGCCTTATCTTCGTGGTTGACAGTAATGACCGAGATCGTGTTGTTGAGGCTAGGGATGAACTGCACAGGATGCTTAATGAGGTAATCCTTTCAAAGCAGGCTGAACATAAACACTCTTATTGAATTAACTGTGAGAAAAATATGTTTTCTGCTCTTCGAAAGATTGATTTTTGTTTAGTAATCTTGATTTTATGCCTTTATAATCTATGTTCAATATGAGTAATGGTTACTTTATTTAGCTATGCAGTTTGCATCTTTTTACTCTTAATACTTCAATGTCTCCACTAACCTGCATATTGTCCTATGTTCATAGTAAAATTTCCACATAATAGGAAACATAAGAAACTTATCTTACAAACGGAGAAAATAGTAAGCTTTGAAATACAGTATATTTGCCTGAGAAAAGTAGTGGGCAGCCATCCTAAGTCGTCAAGGCATCCTTAAATCCAGTCAGTGTTACAGGCACTGTTGGCAGCCGTCTTTATCAGCTCAAAATTATATTACTTTACCGAAATATACGGGGATGAGTCACTATGGCCATTGACACAACTATAATTGATCAAATTTTATATTATTTTCCTACAAAAAACTAGCATGCAACCATCCTTAATCGTCCAGGCAACCTTAAATCCAGGCCATATTACAGGCTCTGTTTGTCAGCAGTCTGAATCATATCAATATGATTTTAACTTTTAAGATAAACGATGAGTCACAATGGACACAAGGACAGGCTTGTCTCGTTTGATTCTCTACTCTAAACAACTGGTGTCTTGAATTTCCAAGGGAATACAAAAATTGTGGACAACTAATAACAGTACCACTGCTGCTGTCTTTGCAATGGTGCAGGTCATGAACGAGTTAGCTTTTGTGGAAAGTAATGCTACCCTGTCATAGTATTTATGTTAGATTATTGATTTCTTTGTAGCTGACACGTCTCTTAGCACAACAATATTATTTAATACAGTTTAAGAGCCATCTTTGATTCACATTTTAAGAATGATTTGGATTAACAGGATGAGTTGAGAGATGCTGTGTTGCTCGTCTTTGCAAACAAACAAGATCTTCCTAATGCCATGAATGCTGCAGAGATCACTGATAAGCTTGGCCTGCATTCCCTTCGCCAGCGCCACTGGTACTATATTTTATCACTCTCATACTGATGTTTGTATATTTAAAATATTGATATGTTTATATTTTTCTACGAATAGTAGCATTAAAAGATCAAAAATTTAATGTACAGAAAATATTTTTAAATAAATTACCTAAAACAAAAAAAAGTTAAAGTCACCAAAGATTTCGCCATCCCAGATGGCGAGAATATGAAAAAGTAGTTTTTAAATTTTTTTTGTTACATTTTCGCCAACCGAGTTGGCAAAAATATGCCTATGGTTTTTTTTGGGTTTTTTTGTTTTTGGTTTGTTTTAGTTTATTTTTTTAGGGTTTTTTTGTCTGTTGGTTTTTTGGGATAGTGGATTTGGTTTTTTTTTGTTGGTTTTTTTTGGGGCACATCTCCGTCCAACGACTTATTTTTTTGTAACGTTCATATTGTACACGTTCTGATTTTGCCAAAGACTTCTTTTCTCATCTCTATAAATTTCTGTCACTCTTCTGTCATTCATTTCTCACTCAACCCATATACTTTCAATTCATTTTTCTTTCTATTCATTTCTCACTCAACATAAGCTAGCTTACTGACTAAAGTTCATCTCTCACTGTATTTCTCACTAAACTGAAGATCAAGTCTCTGTCGTAACGTAGAAAATGTATTTGGTCAATATACTCAAAATCAAATACGTGTACCAATGCAGATAGTTCTTCAGTCAACATCCAGTATCTAATGCCGTCCTCATAACGTCATGAGACATGCTCTCGTGCTCGTATAGTTTCAGTATAATCGTATTGCTATATATGAGAGAGAAACAATGTTATTATTAGACATGTAAAAATAAATAAATTATATTGACTAAAAATAATTCAATTTTAATATACTTGTCCAGAAAATACTAAAATAGAAATGTGCGACTCACGCTACTGGATAATCATATCAGTGGTATGCCCTGCCGGAATACGTCCATCGTTTTGGGTATCCATCTGTAAAATGTTAGTTAGGATTTATATTCGAAAAACAATAAAATTAGGGTTAATATTCTGCTAAAGTTAGGGTTATGGTTAAAATAGTTAGTATTAGTAATGGTATTAGGGTTAGAAAAATGTTTAGGGTTATGGCTTAAACGATTAGAATTAGTATTAGGATTATGATTAGGGGTAGGATTAGTATGGTTATGGTTAACGTTAATTTTTCATAATTTTTTCTGTTTGGCTAAACTTAGGATTATGGTTAAATTAGTTGGTGTTAGTAATACATAGTTGGTTTTATTGTTAGAATTTGGGTTAAGAAAAATGATTAGGTTTAGGGTTATGGTTAAAATGGTTAGTATTATAGTACTATAACTATAGCCATTTTTCTAACCCTAAAACGTAAATAATTATTATTAATCACGTAATTAATAATTAAAAAATTCTAATTTTTTTTAACCTGTGTACGTGTTTCCTTTAAGTAAACATCTTAAAATCATTATAATTAGCTAAACATATATAAAGATAAGTATAACAAATCCAAATAAAAATATATTTAATATTCAAAATATATTTAAACTATTCTTTTATATCTAAACATATATCCACATTATATATATATATATATATATATATATATATATATATATATATATATATATATATATTAATTTAAATATATTCAAATCAAATTTAAACTATTTTAATATATTTTTATTTTTTATTTTCAATAATATAAATCTAAATTTTCAATAAAAATATATATACCAAATCTTAATTTATAAATATTTAAACTATTTTCAACAATATTAGAAAAAAATATTTTACGTGCAACGCACGTGCATATTTACTAGTGATTTCCTAATATAGTTAGGTTAACCTATTTATATTTCATAATACTAACACTAATTACGTAGTAACACTAACACTACTTACTAACACTAACTACTAACATAAACTACTCAGGATTAGCAAAATAGTTACGATTAGGGTATAATTTAAAATGGTTATAGTTAAAGTTAGGAGTAGTATTAGATTATAACTAAAATTAAACAATTAATGGTTTGCTTCCATCATACTAAAATTAATTAAGAATATTAACTATCAAAACTAAAATGATTAAGTACAACTATTTAGAAAAATGATTAACATGCTAAAATTAATTAAAAATATTAACTATCAAAACTTAACCTCATACCCGAATATATTTCTCCTGGCTTCTTCCCTCTTTTCTTCTTGATGTTATTAAATAAATTGTAACACTATATTTTATACTAAATTAAAAAATATATTACATAATAACATTCTAACAATTATAAGAATGACTAACACTATTTTTTCGGTTTTTGTAAAATATTTTTTTTCATCATGCTAATTTTTTTTTCATCATGTTATGGTTAAAATGATTGTGACTACTAGGATGACAATTAGAATTAGAATTATGGCTAGGATTAGAATTAGAATTAGATTCTACTTAACAAAACAAAAAAAATTACTTAACAAAATAAATAAAAATATTACAAAACAAATATCTCTTCTCTTCCTAGAACCTGCTTCTCTACCCTTCTTCTTCTTCTTCACTTCCTCCTTCCTACCTCTCCTTATAGAACCCAAACCACCCTCAACCACCATCCGCAACATTAAACCTCCCTTCACCCACTCTATTAAACCAACACTCACCCACACATTAAAACCGAACCAACCCAACCACCCACCGGTCAAACAATGTGCTGAATATCTGACACTCGATTTTCGCCATCACAGATGGCGATATCTATCGGCCATTCAAAATTTTTAAAAATATTATCGTTAAAGCTAATTTATTTGAAAAAAAAAAAATCTGTACAGTAACTTTCTGTTAAAAGATTATCACCCTTGGTTTGAATCCTTCAGGTACATCCAGAGCACATGTGCCACATCTGGAGAAGGCCTTTATGAGGGACTGGATTGGCTCTCGAACAACATTGCTAACAAGGTTCAGTTTATAAAAGCATTCTTTAATTTCAATGTTCCTTTAATTAATCTGTAAACGTTCTCTACTGGTCGTACTTTGTGGGTTACTGATTATGCAGACTCATCTTCATGTGTTTTGCAGGCGTAAATCTAATTGGTGGTTGGGGGTGGGTTTCATGTCAGAGCTTCCTATAAATATATTGTAGAGGAAAAAGCTCGTCAAATTTGCTTATGTTTCTACCGTCTAGACTCCCTTAGCATTTGTTATCGTTGTAGACCAGAAATAATCTGGATAATTTGTTCTCTGTATTCTGATTGTGGTGTTTTCCCATTATGTTCTAGTATGCTTGAATTTCTCATTCAAATGCTTTCTTTCATTCTCAAACTAGTATTGACAAAAGGATAAGATGTTCTACTTTTGCTTGAAACGCGAGCAAGCATATACCAATGTGGGTCAATATACCAATGTGGGTCAATAAGCTGTCGGAAATGAGATGATGTTTCTCGTATTAGAAAATTTGAATCTGATAGGAATTATATTACAACTTTTGCTAAAATTATTGGTACACTAGAAATTTTCAAATGAATACAAATTATAGGCAAGTGTAGCAATGGAGGATTGATTGACCGGACAATGAGTGTAGGGGACTTGGTATGCACTTTTAAGTGTTCAATGTGTTGAACATGAAGAGCATCGTTCCCTCTCCCTCTTCGAGTGCTCTCTGGTCGTCCTTTGCATGGCAATAAATAGGGCTATTTATAGCCATTACTGGCTTTCAGCCATGGGAAGGTGGCTAACGTCAGTTGGCGAGTGCTCACACGTGAAACAAGGATAACTAGCCACCTAAGACTATTATCGATAGACATTAAGTCTAATCATGCAAACAAATCGTTATGACACTAATGGTAGACGTCGTCTTATCATGCAGTCACGTTGTCTTATCACGAAGTCAAATGTCACGCATGATTAACGCTTTGGAGGACGTGATGCCTTTCTTTGATGGGGGGTTTCCATGTCAGCCCCATTAGAGCTTACACGACCCAGCAGGAAGTTCCAACGACTATAGCAAAAGGGAGCTGCTAGTTGACTTACAACAACTTGAGTAGCAGAGAACTGCTTACTAGATTGTAGCGGCTGGAGCAGCAGAAAACTGCTTTGTTTGTTTCTAGCGACTGGAGGGTGTTGAATGTTTGCTGAAAGGGTGTTGCAATGTTTGCTTGCTTAATGTCTGGTAGGATGCAACTTCTGATAGGAACTGACTCCTTTGTGAGATTGTTACTTTCGTGGTTTTATTAGACCACCTTCAAAATTTTTGACGATATGTTTCAAATCACTTTGAATAAAGAAGGAGGGCAGGCTCTTGAGCTTAAGGGTTTGAGTAGCACCTCTGCTGAAATGCGTGGGCCATCTTAATGCTACGGCCGCTAGAAAGCTTCAGTCGTTGGTAGACCTAGGCACCCGGTAATATAATTAAATAATACAATACTTCCTCAACTGGTGCAATCTTTAAAATAGGAGGAATCAGCTGTGACACGTTTACTAAAAAAAAAAAAAAAAAAATCCTTTTGTAGCCAATCATTTATCGGAAAAAATTGAAAAACTCGACTTCACTCCAGTCACTAGCCCCCGCCTTCGGCATCCCCCTCGTTGCGGTTAAGGTAACGACTTCAGGCATGGCCAGAACGAATTGATCTTGTAGGATTTCCAAAAAATTCTTCGACGAAGATGGTTGACTGCAGATTGGGACGCCTCTTGCCAAGCCTCCAGTGTATGGTTTAGGCGAGCACTTTCCAAATCCAGATGACGGGATTCCAGGTTCGATTCCTCCCTGGGGCAAAGACTTTGACGCATGCCTAGTTACTAACTAGAAATTCCATTTCTAAAGATTTCGACCGAAGGGAGGGTGAGGTGAGAGTGAGAGTGAGAAGCGGCAAGGATGTGAAAGACAGAGCTGGATAACCTTCAGCAGGGCGAAGAGCAATGACACGATATGTGCTGCTGTTGGATGAAGCTCTCGATGACTCTCTCTTCTTAGGAAGTTGAAGAAAGACGATTGCTTACGCGCCTCACTCTCTTTGAGTGCTCATGTCAAACGGATCACCCTTCACCAACAACTGATGGCATTAGCGCGAAAGGCTCATGCTGCTTTGTTGTGCTTAATTAACCCCCTTTTTTATTCATTCATTTTGTTTTTTCCTTTAATTAACTCGAAGTTCTTTCTTGAAATAATTTCGCCCAGAATTGGAGACCTTTGACTTGTTTTTGAAATGCCTTACGAAGAATAAGACTTGGGTGACTTGAGTTTTTTGGAAACAGCCCCTTATCGGATTTGAACCCACCATTGACGGATAGGCGAAGGCGACCGTTAGGTCGCCCACTCCACGGTTCTTTTTCATTCGATTTTTTCACACATTCCGATGAAGAGCAATCAAGAAAATGGGTCTGTTAACAAGTGAAGGCACTGAAGGGCGTAGCGATCTCGTAAATTGTCTTTCTTGATTCCAATCTTTGTTGAAAGAAATTCGCAGCCTATCCAACTTTCAGGCATCAAGATACGTTTAAGGCGTGGATGACCGGCGGTCAAAATTTCTTCGAATATGTTCTTGAATTTAAAATCGCGCTTAGGAGTTCATGTATCGGTTATTTGCCATGGCTTTCGTAATCTAGCCTTCTCTTCCCTCATTTTCTAAATTCGTAAATCGAATTTGAATGGTCGACCCGAAGAACTTTTTTGTCTTTTTCATTCGGAACCCTATTAGTAAGCGGGCTGAGTCAATCCAATCCATTCAGTCAACTAAGTCAAATGCAATTGCTCTGCTCCAGTTCCCTCTGCTTACACTTGTTGGTCGATTCATTGATCGCCTCCGCCCCTGCGGCCATCTCTACCCACCATTTTACCCCATATGACTACTGAAATTGCATTTTTTATTTGGAAAAAAAAAATGTAAGCGGTTTCAATTCATTTGGTTTAGGGGTCATAGCCCTAGTTTTCGGCCCTTTGCCCAAAAGCAAGATCTTTCCAACCCCCACCACCTAAACAAACCCAGCTACCCTAGAACGACTGAAATGACCCGCCCTCCAAAATTGGATTTGACCTAAAGTTTCTGGGTATGTCCGACCAAAGATTTTACCCACCCAATAGTGAAATCCTGCAAATAAAGCAAAAACGGCTCCGCTCCGCTTAGCCCTATCCCCCTCTAGGGGTATTTTAGTGAGCAAAGGATCCATTTTCTCATTTCTACGAATCCAATATTTTTCTTATGTTGACTGGATAACTTTGGAATGATGTGATTCCAGTTCATCTCCCGAATGTGAGCGAGATGTCGATTTGGTCTGTCCTCCTCCTCATTATAGTCCTCTTAGAATCAACAGCATTTCATCAAATATTTTGCTTTTCCCGGATACTCGGGTGTTTCTTTGTCCCTTCCAGGCGATCAAAAAATAAGGAATGTTTGATATATTGAAGATAATTACGTATTTACAAAATACCGTCTCAATTCATCCTAAAAACAAAATGCATTTCGACCCCGTCGTAGTTCTAAATCATTTCGTGGCACCAGGCGTGGCTGAACCATCTACGATGGGGGGAGCGAAGAAAGGAAGCTTAGATAATAGAATACTCTCTCGCATCGCCTTTTTGTAGAAAGCTCAACCTCGAAATGAAAGGCTACTAAATTATTTTCTTCCCATAGAATAGGAAGAAAGGGGCTGACTGAAGCTTTTGCTTTTCTTGACGTGAGAAGCAGATGAATAATCATCTGCTTCCGGAAAAAATTGAAGAATTTCTTGGAAATCCTACAACATCAATTCGTAGGGAAAGCTAAACTAGCTAACGAAGGGGTTGGGATTCGCCTCGCGCAATTCCGGGAGGAGTCGATAGTTGGGCACTAGATCAAAACCCCCTTCATCTTCCGAACCGGCCGGTTCACCAGAGGAGGGTCGAGACGGCCGGCATCAAACAAGACTACCTCGTTCTCAAGGGGATCTACCCTCTTATATTTTTACATCTAGGATCCGAATAGTTCGCCCATAGTCCATTGTTGGTTATTGTCACGCCCCAGTCCCAATAATACGTAGGACTAAAACACGTAAGCATGCCAGCCGCATGGATATGGCAACTCCAATATATGGAAACCATAACCCATACGTACGCTGTAATATGATATAAACTCACATGTGGTATATATAATGTCACAAGTCACAGATATGCTAATCTCATCCACACAACAAGTCATAGAAAAGAAATGCTAAACTAGAATGAGGAGTCTGAAATATCCAAAATAATAGTCGGGTGGAGACAAATCCACTACCAAAGACTATATCCAAAACTAAAATGAGAGAGGAGTATAAAGTCTCCAATATAAAATAATGTGAAGACAGAAGTGTATCAGCTAAAAAGAATCCATCGCTAGATAATCAACGATGCTCAAAAGGTAAGACCTCCTCGGCAGAAAGTAATGCGTCAGGTCCAGGCCCGTACTCCTGCAAATACTCAATAGCAGATACACCTGGCAGAGGACCAGGTCCTCAGAGGGACGTAACAAGATACAAAAAATACGAGCCAATTTGAATACAGTAAACATGCATATTATTTGAAAATAAATAAGTGCGCTGTATAAGACCATATATATGAATGCAAATGAGGACGACTTTTCGACGTATGGGCAAGGGTAGTCTACTCGATCTAAGCCTCACAACTCATGCACTCGTCCATGAACATCATCAGCCGTCATACCTCGGGGGTAGCGACCCTCGGACTCCATCAATCGACATACCTCGGGGGTAGCGACCATCGGATACGACCCACCATAGTGCGTGCTAGTGACTACGGTGTTACCAGAGTAGTTAAAGCCCATACGCCTAATAATTGTCCTCTATGATACTAAGTGCCATGTGTGTGTCAACATATCTAATACATAGTAATGACCGAAAGAAAACTACACATGCAAGAATAAACAGAAATGCAATAAATATAAAGAAATATAAATAGCATGCAAAAGTACTGTAACAATTTGGCAAGGTATCTTGCCTGGGGTCCTGCTGCTGGTATGAATCAGAGTCCATGTCACTGTCCAAATAGCCTATGTATTACAAATTTATCACGTCAAAAGATAATTTATTTTAATTTATTTAATTCTGGAATAATTACTCTAAAATCATATTTTAATCTTATTATTCTGATTTTTATGTTAATTCCTAAATTTTGTCCAAAGAAACTGAATTTTATCAACTCGAGACTCATGGCACGCAAATCGAGGCGATCTGTTGACCGAAAAGTCAACCGACACAAACTCAACTTTCATGTATGATTTTCTGTAGATTTCAGCGTCAAAAATATGCTGGAATTTATGGCTCGTCCGAATTCAAATTAGTTTGGGAATTATGGCACATACAAATTTTGTATTGTGCACCGATGGTTAAATTCTAACCTAGAAGTTCTACAGAATTAACAGTATATAAATACTTCGAATTAAATTCTGGAAAAAACATATGTCAATGATCTCGACATTAGCTTTCCAAAACTTTAAACAGTTCATAATTCTGATTCCAGGTTCTCCCGAAATCGCAAAAATATTGAAACACGTCTATTTTCGGACATGCTGTGCTCTATAAATTTTCTCGAATTTAATACTCATAATTTCGTAAAATAAATTATATAATCAGAAACCTAACCTCAATATATTTCTAACGCAAGAAACTAGGCCTCGTTTGGAGTCCGGAGCTATGCGCAATGGCTTGTGGAAGATGAAGAAACCCTAGATGGCAATTCTCCAAAATCTCTCTCTCTAAGATAATGGGATAATTAGGGTTATAATAATATATATACATATAGGGATGAGCGGCTGAGTGAAAGTTGATAGGAGGGTAACACATGTCATGATTTGATTGGATGGTTTTGGTTATATTATTTGTTTTTGATTTGCCTTTATCAAAACATTATTTAAGTCATTTTAAATCTAAATAACTCCAAATAAATATTAAAAATAATCATAAAAATCTGGAAAAATTACATAAAATATATTTTGAACCTATAAACCCTAGAAAAATATTTGGGACAATTTTATATTCATAAGTTTACTACTATAATTAGGAGAAGCTCTAAACATTAGTTTTATCCATTTAACTAAAAATAAATACTAACATTATTCCAAAAATTCTGAAATAATTCCAGAAAGTATATAATAATATTATAAACCCTAGAAAATAACGTGGATCCATTCTATATTCCTGATCTTGCACAATAAATTTTACAAGTCCTAAAAATTAGTTATTAGTCTAAATAACTCCCAATAAATACTAAAAGTATTCAGAAAATTCCCAGAAAATTCTAGAAAATATATTTGACTATTTAGAACCTAAAATAAAATTTTGGAATATTTTTATTTAAGTTTGAACATAAAATAAATTCTTCAAAGTCCTAAAAAATTAGTGTTACTAGTTTTTAATTAACTAAAAATTATGAAAAAATCTCAATAATCTAAAATAGCCTAAAAATAATTCTAAATAAATATTTATATAAGTAAATATACTAAAAAAAAATTATTTTCTAATTAACTAAGAGAATACTCTAAATAAATTTAACATCTATAATAAATATAATAATATAAAATATACACAAAATACCTATTTTGGGTGAGGGAGTTTACAATCTACCCAACTTAAAATAATTTCGTCCTCGAAATTAAAATAAGGCATAATTTGTTAAATCCTTCACGTTCGTACATAAGGTACGTCAATCGTAATCTCTTCCAAAAATTTAAATAACAAAATCTATTCAAATCTATCGCGATCACTTCAAAATTAAGATAACCACTGTTTAAATTAAAATTCAACGTGTCGTAATCTCTTCTCGATTTTTTTTTAAATAATCAACATTCAAATCTAACTCAAGTCTATATGACATCCCACATCAAAATTTATATCACCATTTTCAACTATCATAATCTCCTCTAGACTTTGAACAATAAACAATTCTAATCAAATCTTATTCCTATTCTCAAATAAAGAATTTTGTACTCTTCAAATATTTAAACTCAATTTACATCCTCAATATTTTAAATAGGTGACCCAACAATCAAAATTGAACTTTTGATTCAAATCATCAAATTGTAAAATTTAAATCTAATTCACCAATTGTTCAAGTCTAAAATTCTATATTTATCCTCAAAATTTAAATCGATGATTCATCCTTCAATATTCAAAATTTAAATCATGTGCTCAAAGTATAAATATTTGGTCCGCAATATCAAGATTTTAAAATTCGTTAAATCCTCATTATCTTAATCCTTCTTTTAAAATTTCTCAAAATTAAAATGACTTGAATCTCCCAATCTAATCTTACTTGATCACAATTTAAAAGAAATTTCTCTCAAGTTGGCAATGCACTGCTATCCAACTTAGAATTTACCCATCTATCACAGAAGGCTATATACTTTAAGAAAAATATTCCTTAATTTATTTACTCATGTCATTCAATCCTCAAAACTTCAACGCTGATTATATCATATATGATATGTCCTTAATTATAAAAAAATAATCCTCAAGTATGTGATCGACCTACGGGGTATATCTAGTACTCTCTGTGTATGAAACTTATACCAAGCACGAGGTTTCATCTTTCTGAAATAAGGGAAGACGGAGACCAATAATAAAGAGGTCAAAGGTGAGGTAATAGAATAGAAGTATCGGGATCAAGGAGTTTAAGGAATTCAAATGGGAATTGTCAAAGCAGTTGTGGATTGAAATCCTATTTTGGTAATTCTTTGTTCGCATGCTCGTATTATTACAGTTATGTAACCGATATGATCCGTTCAGACATATCTAGGGGCAAGTATATTCGTCTATCAATCACTACATATCTCAATCCACGTAAAGTAGTATTACGAAGGGCGAATCAAGCGCACTAAGGTTAGCTAGACCTTAATACACTGATTCTGAAATGTATTAGTAGGCGTCCCCAATAATACATATCTCATGATCAAGCTCGATAAAAGAGTAAGCTTGCAAAACTAAACTA
This sequence comes from Iris macrosiphon, assembly GCA_036927795.1. NCBI lineage: Eukaryota > Viridiplantae > Streptophyta > Magnoliopsida > Asparagales > Iridaceae > Iris > Iris macrosiphon. Next base: position 60,261,788 of record JAYESA010000004.1, on the reverse strand, counting down.
TAATAGCAGCATAAGTCAAGGTAGTGCAGCAAATATAAGTACGCTAGATGATGATGAAAGGAGGTACAAATTAATTCAAGTTCACAAAACAAAACAACTAAGCAACAATAATAAAAGACTCTACAATCCCTACAGTTATCATACAACATCCTTATCTATGTCGCTAGTCGACCAAATGTGGGCAAGGACCTCTAACTTATATTGTCTGAATAACCACTGTCGTCTTATGCTAGTATACAATTAATGTTGTTCAATCACACTTCAATAATAGGTCAAAAGACTATGTGATACTAGGTTGTGAGGTATACTACCCAACTTAAAACAATAAACTAATATTGTGACAGTCTTAAGGGTACCGTAGAAGCTCCTGTTAAGGTCTTTGAGAAGGGATCTTGGTACTTGTTAGGGTATCCTCTTATATTACATAGGTCATGGTCGTCTTAACTCTTAGTCATAGTGCAAGTGTCAATAGTAAGAATGGAACAATTACTGGCCTCAAGGGAAAGGGAATATAACTCGTATTGAGGTGTGGTACAAGTTACGTAATTTAAAACTAAGGGATAAGCACCAGGTCTCAATCTACAAGAATAACTTAACTATCAAGTTCTAACTACTAAGCACACAATTTTAAAATTTAAGATTACAACTATAATCCTAGCAAACTATGTTTCCTTAACAAAAAAATAAATTACTTGGCCTACTATCAGAAGTGTCAGGTGGCACGAGTTGAAAGATAAAGAAAAGAAGAACGTAATTTTGGTCGTCGCACAATTAGCGAACGTTAAGGTCACAAAGGAACAATATGTGAAATAGAGGGGCTCTAGGTAGCATCATGGTTTTCCAAGGGGGAGTGGTATACTAGTTGAATGTTCGAGGTATGATCAAGGGAGAAGTGTTGATTGCATTCCTCTAGGCTTCCTAGGGTGCTGTCTACTAATAACAAGACAATGATATAAGTTTATAGTTCTCCAATACTATCTAACTATGAGGGTTAGGTTCAGTCCTAATATTCTCTTTTGGTTTTCTATTGGTTCCTCCATACTAGGGTCAAACATTATGGTAAGCTTCTAACTAACTCTAGTAGTATCTATACTACTCTTAAGTCTTCATAATACATCAAGGGATAATGGTAAACCAATCTATAGATAAGGAATTCTAGGTTCACTAGATATTCTAAACTTAGTGGTGTGTCTATATCCTCGTTGTAATCTTAATAGGTATGCTACTCTAATTATCATCCTAAAAACAGGGGTTCCTATATTCTCAGCAGAAGGCTATACTCAAGGAACTATTGGGGAAGCACATGAATCAAGCAGGATACAATTGTTCAAATAGAACAGATAGGAGGAAGAAGAATCATAGTCAATTATGGATGAGATCCTATACTCTAGTCCTAGGTGTAGGCTTGCTCGGTACAGTAACGTAACCGAGACAATATGCTCTCGACCTGCATGGGCCACCACAAAAACATGTCACGCCCCAGTCCCAATAATACGTAGGACTAAAACACGTAAGCATGCCAGCAGCATGGATATGGCAACTCCAATATATGGAAACCATAACCCATACGTACGCTGTAATATGAATATAAACTCACATGTGGTATATATAATGTCACAAGTCACAGATATGCTAATCTCATCCACACAACAAGTCATAGAAAAGAAATGCTAAACTAGAATGAGGAGTCTGAAATATCCAAAATAATAGTCGGGTGGAGACAAATCCACTACCAAAGACTATATCCAAAACTAAAATGAGAGAGGAGTATAAAGTCTCCAATATAAAATAATGTGAAGACAGAAGTGTATCAGCTACAAAGAATCCATCGCTAGATAATCAACGATGCTCAAAAGGTAAGACCTCCTCGGCAGAAAGTAATGCGTCAGGTCCAGGCCCGTACTCCTACAAATACTCAATAGCAGATACACCTGGCAGAGGACCAGGTCCTCAGAGGGACGTAACAAGATACAGAAAATACGAGCCAATTTGAATACAGTAAACATGCATATTATTTGAAAATAAATAAGTACGCTATATAAGACCATCTATATGAATGCAAATGAGGATAACTTTTCGACGTATGGGCAAGGGTAGTCTACTCGATCTAAGCCTCACAACTCATGCACTCGTCTATGAACATCATCAGCCGTCATACCTCGGGGGTAGCGACCATCGGACTCCATCAATCGACATACCTCGGGGGTAGCGACCATCGGACACGACCCACCATAGTGCATGCTAGTGACTACGGTGTTACCAGAGTGGTTAAAGCCCATACGCCTAATGATTGTCCTCTATGATACTAAGTGCCATGTGTGTGTCAACATATCTAATACATAGTAATGACTGAAAGAAAACTACACATGCAAGAATAAACAGAAATGCAATAAATATAAAGAAATATAAATAGCATATAAAAGTACTGTAACAATTTGGCAAGGTATCTTGCCTGGGGTCCTGCTGCTGGTATGAATCAGAGTCCAAGTCACTGTCCAAATAGCCTATGTATTACAAATTTATCATGTCAAAAGATAATTTATTTTAATTTATTTAATTTTGGAATAATTACTCTAAAATCATATTTTAATCTTATTATTCTAATTTTTATGTTAATTCCTAAATTTTGTCCAAAGAAACTGAATTTTATCAACTCGAGACTCATGGCACGCAAATCGAGGCGATCTGTTGACCGAAAAGTCAACCAACACAAACTCAACTTTCATGTATGATTTTTTGTAGATTTTAGCGTCAAAAATATGCTAGAATTTATGGCTCGTCCGAATTCAAATTAGTTTGGGAATTATGGCACATACAAATTTTGTATTGTGCACCGATGGTTAAATTCTAACCTAAAAGTTCTACAGAATTAATAGTATATAAATACTTCGAATTAAATTCTGGGAAAAACATATGTCAATGATCTCGATATTAGCTTTCCAAAACTTTAAACGGTTCATGATTCTGATTCCTGGTTCTCCCGAAATCGCAAAAATATTGAAATACGTCTATTTTCGGACATGCTGTGCTCTATGAATTTTCCCGAATTTAATACTTATAATTTCGTAAAATAAATTATATAATCAGAAAGCTAACCTCAATATCTTTCTAACGCAAGAAACTAGGCCTCGTTTGGAGTCCGGAGCTATGCGCAATGGCTTGTGGAAGATGAAGAAACCCTAGATGGTAATTCTCCAAAATCTCTCTCTCTAAGATAATGGGATAATTAGGGTTATAATAATATATATACATATATGGATGAGCGGCTGAGTGAAAGTTGATAGGAGGGTAACACATGTCATGATTTGATTGGATGGTTTTGGTTATATTATTTGTTTTTGATTTGCCTTTATCAAAACATTATTTAAGTCATTTTAAATCTAAATAACTCCAAATAAATATTAAAAATAATCATAAAAATCTGGAAAAATTACATAAAATATATTTTGAACCTATAAACCCTAAAAAAATATTTGGGACAATTTTAATTCATAAGTTTACTACTATAATTAGGAGAAGCTCTAAACATTAGTTTTATCCATTTAACTAAAAATAAATACTAACATTATTCCAAAAATTCTGAAATAATTCCAGAAAGTATATAATAATATTATAAATCCTAGAAAATAACGTGGGTCCATTCTATATTCCTGGGCTTGCACAATAAATTTTACAAGTCCTAAAAATTTGTTATTAGTCTAAATAACTCCCAATAAATACTAAAAGTATTCAGAAAATTCCCAGAAAATTCTAGAAAATATATTTGACTATTTAGAACCTAAAATAAAAATTTTGGAATATTTTTATTTAAGTTTGAACATAAAATAAATTCTTTAAAGTCCTAAAAAATTAGTGTTACTAATTTTTAATTAACTAAAAATTATGGAAAAATCTCAATAATCTAAAATAGCCTAAAAATAATTCTAAATAAATATTTATATAAGTAAATATACTAAAAAAAATTTATTTTCTAATTAACTAAGAGAATACTCTAAATAAATTCGACATCTATAATAAATATAATAATATAAAATATACATAAAATACCTATTTTGGGTGAGGGAGTTTACAGTTATTGTGGGCGCCGTGACCTTATCTTGGATTCTCAATACTTCTGTCGCCCACCACCTAACTAACCAGTGGGTGGCTTAAGCTACCCCACGGACTACCATGAGTGCTTTAGGACGTCCCCAGGATATGTTTTCAGATACCGCTGCCAAAAGAAAAAAGAACTTACTGGATTTGGAATTCTTGGAGCAACTTCTCACTATTTTCAAGAATCTAAACAGCTTCCATTGAGTCTCTGCACCTATCCTTTTTTATTCTAGTTTTTAACCCCCTGTTCGTTTTCTCCGGTAGGCGCGCCTAGTCTTCGAGCTGGGTTTACCCGCGGATCCCATGGGCTTCTCGGGTGGAGGTTGGGTAGGTCACTATAATACTATAAGAATTCTTGTAGTATTACCTTCACCCCGTAATAGCTATAATACATAGATATAGAAAACTTCAGTCGTTTGAAGATCTAGGTCTACAATACTACATAGGTTTTTGTGGTGGTCCATGCAAGTCTAGAAGTCATCTGCTAGTAGTACTCAGACTTATAGTATTACTACAAGCTTGCTATAGGATATAGGACTAAGGATATAGGATGAGAGAATACTCAATCACTACTAGGAACATTTCTAATATATTGAAATTGCTATCTTTATCATTCAAAATAATTAATTTCTTTGAAATATTACTGTCATTCCTTGATACTATCGTATCTTGCGTAATATTGATTTATTTGTTGAATCTGTCTTCAGGATGCCGCAAAAGACTCGATCGCAGCGTTCTGGAGCAGTCTCGACGAGGTCATTTACTTTGTCACCTCAGAGAGAGACAACAATGACTGTTCTGCCTTCTTCCGCTCGGAGGATTGCTTCAGCAGTCCAGGTGGACATTTCAGCATCATCTTTTGGGGGTGCTCCACCATCAGTTCTGAGGACTGTTCCATCAGTCACGGAGGATCTTCCACTATCACCACCTATGCCAGAAGACGAGACGCAGATGTTTGCCATGTTCCAGGAGATGATGGCAGCACAACAGAAGCAGACAGACGTTCTACGTTAGGGTATTGAGAGTGCTCACCAGTTAGCCCTAGCTACTGTGGAGAGGGTAACGCTTGTTCAGCCATAGACTGTACATCCTGCACCGTACCATCCGAGACCGGGTACCATCATTGACTTCAAAAGGATGGGGTCCAAGGACTTCAAGGGCATCGAAAGGATATTATAGGCGGACAATTGGATCGAGGACGTCGAGAGGGCCCTAAGGCTAGCACAGATTCCAGAGGGCCTATAGGTGGAGGCAGCAGGCAGCCAGATGTTCGACATTGCGCTGACATAATTTCGCACAGACCCGAGGATCGCAGCGCTAGAACTGACTTGGGAAGCTTTTAAAGAGCTTTTCAAGGAGAAGTTCTTCCCTGATGTGGCTCTGAGTGCTCTAGAGAGCCAATTCCTAGATCTCGTCCAGGGGAACATGACGGTGGACGAGTACGCGACGGAGTTCTGCAGACTAGGCAGATTTATAGAGGGACATAATCCTCTAGGGAAGGTCTGGAAGTTTCGAAAGAGTTTGATTAGGGAGATCAAATCTCTCACTAGAGGACATCGCACGACAATATTTGAGGATATCCTGATGGACGCACAGTGGGCAGATGATGACTTGGAGCTCAAATCCAAGAGGATGCGAGATATGTCAAGAGAAACTAGCAGTAGTGCGGGTCCAACCAAACGATCCCACTTCCAGCAGCAGAGAGATCAGTTTCATGCACCATTCCGAGCACTGACACAGTAGGCATACCAGGCCCCGTGACCAGCAAAGCAGGCCCTGCAGTGCACTCACTGTGGAAAGATTGGACATACACGGGAGGTCTGAAGGAAGAGGTTTGGAGTATACCTCTATTGTGGAGAGCCATGTCACCAGTTAAGGGAGTGTCTAATGGTTCCAGTTCGAGCAGGCCAGAGAGCAGCACCAGCACATAGAGCACCATCGTGGCCACATACGGGACAACATAGGGGACCTCCTTTACAGACTCAGCAATAATGTTTTTTCTAGCACCACCAGCAGTAGAGAGGTGCACCGCGAGGGTGAGCTTTTGCCATAGCAGTTGAGGAGGAGGAGCCAGTTGGAGATGTGATATCAGGTTCAGTTCTCATTGATTATATTCCAGCTTATATTTTGTTTGATTTTGGTGCATCCCATTCTTTTGTATCTGTATTTTTTGCTCTTAAGTATCGATTAGAGTCTGAACCTTTGGCTAGGACTTACAAGATCATGACTGGGAGAGGCATTATACTAGTCAGTGATATTTGCAATGATGAGAGAGTTATACTGGGAGGCCGGAAGTTGAGCGCGTGCTTACTCGTAATGCCACTTCCAAGCTACAACATTGTACTCTGGATGGATTGGTTGAGGAGGCACCCATGCTATTATATATTATCGTGGAGGTAGAGTTTTGTTTCGATCGCCAAGAGAGCCAGAGTTTGAGATTTCCAGAGGAGCAGTAGAGTAGAGCGAGGATGCCATTTGTGGAGCCATGGTGGAAGAGAATGAGTTGTCATATTCGTTGTTAGTAGAGTTCATGGATATTTTTTCGGAGGAGTTGCTGGGTTTGCCGCCAGACCGAGATATTGAGTTCTCTATAGATTTGGTGCCAGGCGCAGAGCCGATATCTCAACACGTCTATAGATTTAACAACAGCAAACTGGTAGAGTTGAAGAAGCAGGTGGATACAGGACAATATTGTTGACCTAGAACACGAATCTTTAATCGTTTTGAAGATTCGTACCCGGTGTAAGGGCACGAGTACGTGGGTACGTCCAGTCTACGCTGTAGCATCGACGGTAGAACGCTGTCTAGGTCAACAATACTATCTAAACATCTCACACAATATAGATAAGGTACATGTCATGCTATCTCAACTCCAAATGGAGGACAATATGATAATATGACAATGGTAAACAATACTCAATCACAATATAAAACTAAAGGAAGATATGGCACAATATGGAATAGAAAGAAAGAAATACAAAGTCAGAATACATCACAAGTCTAAGTCCAATAGTCTAATCTCAACATAATGGTCTCAATAATAATAATAATACATGCCATAAAGTCTAGCTAAGATCATATACAATATCATAAATGAATGATCTAAATCTCTCCAACTGGTGGTACTATCTCAAGAGGCTCTATGGGTGTTGGCTCAACTGGCTCGCCATCCTGTGGCCCGTAGTGCGTAGGACACCAGTCCTCTAATGAGTCATCTGAAAAATTTATCCAGTCAGGATTGGAGCAAAGTACAACCCAAATAACAGTTCCAATAATTGACATAAAATATGAAACAACAATAGCAATAAAAATAAATGATGGAAGTAACTGAACTAGCATATATCACGAGAAACAATATCATGATAAAATAATAGCAAGAACTGAGAACAATATGGTGAGGAACAATAATGTAATAAATTGGAATAAAGAAAATAATATATAAATATGCCTTGAAATATTAGTAAGATACTGTGATCGGCTTGGGCCTAACATGGGCTATATATAAAAAGGTGAGTTAGCATGATCACACGTGAGTTATATGATCTGCTAACTATCACGGGCTACACTAAATCACGGACTATAAGGTATGATCATATATCCACTAATACTTTTTCAACCCTCGACTAGTACACAGATCCAAATCACAATACGTTATAATACATATATCACACTGCACGACCTATAATATCATGCACTATGATCACTGTCTATATAATCACTAATATATTATGGTAATTACTGAGTAATCACGAAGCACGATACGGCGATCACTGAGTAACCACGACAATAATATCTCAGGACCATGATCCACGTATACCAATCTGTGAAACCATCGTGTCAAGAATCAAATATCTTAATACTAAATATATGAAATATAAAAGCTATCAAATAAGAAAACTATCAAAAAATATACTCGCATGTGGTCCTGAGTAACAAGTATAACTCGGTGTCCGAGCTGGTGCCACACACACCTATATATGGAATATCATGTCACTTAGGTGTAATAAAGTAATAAATAAGCTAAATGCACTAAAATATGATGTTATAGGCCATTACTAGGTCACTTTGGCTAAACTAGGTCAACCTCAGTCAAACTAATCAAACCAGCTATTTCTAGGTTGTACTAGCCTATAGCTATGTTATTAGGTTGATAACTAAGATCACTAGTCCATATTAGTCACTAGCTAGCTAACACTAGTTTATATTAGCTATACTAGGTTATACCTAAGTGTATAAGTCAACCTTATCTAATATCAATAACTTAACATCCACTAACTTATATCTAATATACATTAACTTATAACTAACTAACAACACAACTGAAAACACTAACTGTCAACTAATCATATAACTTAACTAATACCTACACTAATATATCTAACTGATATCAATATCTACTAATGATAACTTAACTTCACTAACTAATACATATACTAACTTATTTCCCATCACTGATACTAACTATACTACTAACTTAACTAACTGTTAACTAACTGACACACACACACACATAAGTTATATATATATATATATATATATATATATATATATATATATATATATATATATATATATATATATATATATATATATATATATATATATATATATATATATATATGAAATATCTGATACTTGACCTTGCTCTCTAATACCTAAGTACCTGCCTATCAATAACTTGGCCTTTAATAATTGACTAGGCACTAACACTACAATACTTGATACCTATCTCATCATACACTATTACCTGATATTCCAGTATCAGATACACCTCTAACCTGAATACACACCCCATTCACCTTGCTGCTATTACCATTCTAGATTGCACAATCTTGCAACATCTGTTGCAACTCCAGTTACAAAATCCACATGCCACAACATGGCTACTGTTGCTGCCAATTTCACTTCTTATAAACCACATTAGTGCACTACTCGACTGTTCCTTGCATTAAGTGCACAATATGCTGTAGTGTTCAACTGATGTTGCTGATGTGCATCACTGCCACAGCTGTTCTTGCTTCTTATTTACCCGTGTCTGCACCCCCATGCCTTCCTGCAACCTACCTGCAAGTGAATTGCAGTTCACTTGCTTGCCCGAACCCAAATCCAACCTTGCACACTTGTGGGTAAGCTCTGCACCTACAGACTCCTTACTGACTATGAGTTGCAAACTTGTGCACTCGAGATGGGGCATTGATAGTACAGTAAAGTGGGGGAGTGGTATTAGTTGATACCACTCAAGTTCAACAACAGTGGCATTAGTGGAGTATGTGTGAGGGAGGGTTCAGGTATGGAGGATTGGTTTACATGGCAATTTCAGCAGCAGCAGTGCACATCTGTGCACTACTTTACCCTTTGTAACAACAGCTGCTACGACTTGTATGGGTATCAGTCAGTTATTGAAGGAGTTGGTGTTGGACTTCTTGAGTAGGTTGGATTAAGGAGAGGAGTAGAGTACTAGTAGCACACAAGTGCTTGTAAGATGGAGTTGAGTCGGGTTTAAGGAGAATTTAGTAGCAACAGTAGATAGTTTAGGGGGAACTCGGGTATTACCTGGATACTAAGTTTTATATCAGCAGTAATGCAATAGTATGCATTGCTATAGATCAGGTAACAACAAGTTGTTGTCAAATGTACGTGTCAGTGGATATTTGCAGGTTTGTTGAGCATGTGGTATTGTGTATCAGTTGGGGGAGTATTCATTCTACCTGTAGTAGTTGACATCTAGTTAATAGTTGTAGAATTAAATTAGTGACTTAGTGTGCCTATTAGGGTAGGTTCCAGTTGAAGTTAAGTACCAAATCGTAGCAGTTTTAGCAACATTAGTTCTTGAGTATCAGTTGCTGATACCTGCAACAGTGAACTGCATCCACTGCAGGTAGTCAACCTAGATATGACTGCATTGGTAGTAATCTAAGACTGTGTCGATACATAGAGCTAGAGGTGGTGAGTGATTAGTCGTAGTATTAGTTCTTGGTGTCAGTTAGTGTATCAGTAAATTTGAAATTAGTAATAGTTAGTTGGAAGTTATACTAAGATGTTAATATCCTAGCTATAGTTATCAGTTAAATTTTACTGATACCAGTTAGTATATTGGGTAGGGGTAATCTGAGTACATTGGTATCTGATACCAAGGTTTGAGTCATTAGTTAGTGAAGTAAGTATTCAGTCAGGATATGTATTAGGTGTTAGTAAGATAGGATAATGTCAATTAGTGTATATATAGTTTAGAAGTTAGTAAATTAAGTTCTATTAGATAATTAGCTATTGTTATTAGCTAAGGTTATGATCTTATATAGCTATTGCAAACTAGTATATACTAAATTGTGACCAATATAGACCAATATGACCTAGTATTGGTCTAGAGAGCATCCTTACTACATTTTAGCTCATTTCTTATTTTATATCACCAAATTGATATGTCCTTCACATCTAGGTATGTGTGACACTAGTTCGGACACCAAGTAACATCATTTGCTCCGGACAGAGGCGAGTACATCTCCAGTAGCTTCCTTATTTTGATTGTATCTATGACTCTTTCTTTTAGTATTGCTTTATTTGATCTCTGATACGATGGCATACATGGATTGGTATACGTGGATCCCTGTCATGAGATGTTCTTCTCAGTGATCATTTTTACTTTGTGATTGGTTGACTTGATCGTGATTGTTATGCATGATATTACAGACCATGCATAGTGATACAATGTCAAAACGTGTCATTATTTGGATCTTTGTACTAGTCGGGGGTTTGGAAAAGTAATAGTGGATATGTGATCATACCTTTCAGACCGTGATATATTTATGTTGTAGCCCGTGATAGCTAGCAGACTATGCAACTCACGTGTGGCCACGCTAGCTCCCCTTTATAATTATAGGCCGTGCTAGGCCCAAGCCGATCACATATTTTGTTAATGTTTCAAGGAACAAGTTTAGTGTTACATTTTCTTATTTCAGTTCATTACTTGATGATTCCCTGCTCGATTGCTCTTAATATATTTCCATTATTTTCGTGATATCTCTTTGCCGTGCTTAGTTATATTATAGATATTTTCCATGAATTATTGTCTTTACTATTGTTGCTTCATAGTTTCTGTCACTTAATGGAATTGCTATTGGGTTGTATTCGCTCCATCCTGATTGGATATATTTTTCAGATGATTCATTAGAGGACTGGTGTCCTACGCACTACGGACCACAGGAGAGTGAGCCAGTTGAGATAGTTGAGACGGTAGAGCCACTTATTGTAGTACCAACAGTTGTGGATGCTTAGACTTTCTATGAGTTGTATTTGACTAATAGACTTCCATGGCATGTATTATTATTTTGAGACTTATGTTGAGTTTGGACTTTTTTTGACTCTTGTTTTTCTTTTGCTTCTATTCCATTATCGTGCCATTCTTCCTCTAGTTTGATATGTGATTGAGTATTGTTACTATTATTATGTCATTATATTGTGCCTCCATTGGGAGTTGAGATAGCATGACATGTACCTTATATATTTTGTAAGATGTTTAGATTATGTTGTTGACCTAGAACATCGTTCTATGTCGTTCTTACGACGTAGGCTGGGCTTGGTCACCACTCGTGCCCTTATTCTGGGTGCGGATCATGACACATTTTTAGTGGTGGCCCATGCAGGTCAAGAGTCGCGAGTAGAGCGATTTCGAAGTAGTGCGATGACTTAGTTGTAGTATTATGAGCCTGTTTTAGGAATAGGATATAAGATGAGAGTATACTCAATCACAACTAGGAACAATTCCAATTTGATTCAATTTTTATTCTTTTCATTTGCAAATCCTTATCTATTGAATGATTGCTTTACTTTGAATAATTATGTCATTCTTTGATGATATCGTACCTTACTCAATATTGATTCATTTGATTCAATCTATCTTTAGGATGCCGCCAAAGACGCGTTCCCAATGCTCAGGTACAGTGTCAGCGAGGTCGGTCACTTTGTCGCCTCTTAGGGCAGCACCAGTAGACATTATTCCAGCAGCTTCAGTTCAGGGGGTCGTTTCGCTGTCCAGGTAGGCATTTCAGCCGGAGCTTTTAGGGGTGCTCCACCTCCAGTCCATAGGGCAGTACCCACAGCTACACAAAGGACTGTACCTTCAGCATTGGAGGAGCTACCACCTCCACCACCAGCAGTCGACCCCACAGAGATATTCGCCCTCTTTCAGCAGATGATGGAGGCGCAGAGGGCTCAGGTGGAGGCCTATGAGCGACAGTCGGAGGTGATGAGACAGGGCATTAAGAATGCCCATCAACTAGCACTAGCAACTGTTGAGATAGTTATAGCGGTCTAGCCACAGGCAGTCCTACCTCCGCAGATCCCATAACAACCGAGGCCAGGCCCATAACAACCGAGGCCAGGCACCATAGTAGACTTCAAGAGGATGGGGTCTAAGAAGTTCAGAGGTACTGAGGGGATTATCTATGCAGATGGTTGGATAGAGGATATCGAAAGGAACCTGTTGCTAGCACAGATTCCTGAGGCTTTGCAGATAGAGGCGGCATGCAGTATGATGCATGACATAGCTTGACCTGGTTCAGGACCGATCCGAGGGTCAGAGTGTCGGGACTTTCCTGAGAGGCCTTTAAGAAACTCTTAAAGAAAAAGTTTTTCCCCGATGTGGCTCTGACATCACTGGAGAGTCAGTTCGAGCACCTTGTCCAGGGAAACATGACAGTGGATGAATATACTGCCGAGTATTGCAGATTATGGCAGTTTGTTGAGGGGCAGAACCCTAGGGCAAAGTCAATAAAATTCAGGAAGGGCCTGAACAGTGAGATTAAGTCTCACACCAATGGATAGCGCATCGCTACTTATGAGAAGATTATGAGACAGGCACAACGGGCGGAGGATGATCTGGAGCTTGGCTCCAAGAGGCTGAGGGACATAGAAGAAGTCAGTACTAGTGCAGGCCCAGTGAAGCGGCCTCACTTCCAACAGCAGCAGAGGCCCTTCTATCAGTAACAGTAGAGACAACAGTTTTAGGCACCATTCAGGCCACCAGTGCAGCAGGCACATCAGGCCCCGAGACCCATACGACAGGCCCTACAGTGTACTCATTGTGGGAATGTTGGACACACATAAGAGGTTTATAGGAAGAGGCTTGGAGTATACCTCTATTGCGGGCAGGCAGGACATCAGTTACGAGATTGCATTCTAGCTCACGTTCGAGCATGCCAGGGTGCAACACCTATTCAGAGGATTCCACTGAGGCACCCGGCGAAACAGCAGCGAGGCCCTCCCCTGCCACCACAACAACAGCAGTTCACTCAGCACCAGCACCAACAGAGAGGTGCTCAGCGACAAGGGTGAGCTTTTGCCCTGACCGTCGAGGAGGAGGAGCCTGTTGGTGATGTTATCTCAGGTTCAGCCTATCTTGATTCTTTTTTAGCGCATACTTTATTTGATTATGGTACTTCACACAGTTTTGTTTCTATATCTTTTGCTTTGAAATATCATTTAGAGTCTGAACCGTTGGCGAGGACTTGCAAGATCATGACCAGAGGTGGCATAATCCTGGTCAGTGATGTTTGCAAGGATCGAAGAGTTTATTTGGGAGGCAGAGAGTTGAGCGTGTGTCTACTCATAATGCCACTTCCGAATTATGATATAGTACTCGGGATGGATTGCTTGAGTAGGCACCATGCTAGTATCGATTGTCGTGGAGGTAGAGTAGTATTTCAGCCGCTAGGGGAGCCAGAGTTTCAGTTCGTCAGAGGAGAAGTGGAGCAGGACGAAGAAGTCTACTATGGAGTTTTGTGGAAGAGTAGGAGCCACCACATCCATTAATTGCAGAGTTCATGGAAGTATTTCCAGAGGAATTGTCGAGGTTGCCACCAGACAGAGATGTTGAGTTCTTTATAGATTTGGTGTCAGGTGCAGAGCTGATATCTCAACACATCTATAGGGTAAACAATAGTGAACTAAAGGAATTGAAGAAATATGTGGATGAGTTACAAGACAAAGGCTTTATCTAGTCCAGTTCATAACCATGGGGTACTTCGGTATTATTTGTACCGAAGAAGTATGGGTCGGTACGCATGTGTATTGACTACAGGACACTCAACAACCTCACTATCAAGAATAAATATCCGTTGCCGTGGATTGATGATTTGTTTGATTAGTTGAGCATGGCAAAAGTATTCTCCAAGATAGACTTGAGGTCGGGGTACCACCAGGTGAAAGTGAAGAAGGAGGACATACCGAAGACAGTTTCAAGACTCGGTATGGGCAGTTTGAGTTCTTGGTGATGCCATTTGGGTTGACTAATACCCCGACGGTATTCATGAACCTGATGAATAAGGTATTTCATCAGTACCTTGATTAGTTTGTGGTGGTATTCATTAATGACATTCTGATATATTCGAAGACCCCGGAGGAGCATGAAGAACACTAGAGGATAGTTCTAGAGACCCTCAGAAAGAAAAAGCTTTATGGCAAGCTTTCAAAGTGTGAGTTCTTCCTTGAAAATGTTAAATTCCTCGAACATGTGATTACAGGAGATGGTATATCAGTGGACCCAAAGAAGATATTCGCAGTTGAGTCATGGTCTACCCTGAGCTCAGTGACAGAGATCAGGAGTTTCCTCGGATTGGCAGGCTACTATCAGAGATTTGTTCAAGATTTTTCAAGGATCACAAAGCCGATGACTAGGTTGACTCGAAAGGATGTGGAGTTTATTTGGATGGAGGAGTGTCAGGCCACTTTCGAGGAGCTGAAGTAGAGGTTGACTATAGCTCCAGTATTGACATTGCCATCGGGGACATGAGGTTTTACCATCTACAGTGATGCATCGGGTAAGGATTTGGGATATGTGTTACAGCAGAACGGGAAGGTGATTGCCTATGCTTCCAAGCAATTATGCCCGTACGAGAAGAATTACCCTACCCATGACTTGGAGTTGGCAGCGTTTATTTTTGCTCTTAAGCTGTGGAAGCGTTACTTGTATGGAGAGCGAGTATAGATTTTCACAGACCATAAGAGCTTAAAATATGTGTTTACACAGAAGGAGCTCAACATGAGGCAGCGACGATGGTTGGAGTTGATGAAGAACTTCGATATTTCTTTGCAGTATCATCCAAGGAAGGCCAATGTAGTTGCAGATGCTTTGAGTAGGTATCCTGTGGCTATGTATTTGACGAAGGATAGGAATTTATAGGCCAATCTTGATAGCTTGAGTATCGAGGTGTTAGTTTCTGAAGTTGCGACACAGATGTGGGGACTTCAGGTACGGTCTGAGTTAATGGACCGGATTAGAGCGGCTCAGTTCGAGGATGAGTCTCTGAGAAGCATCAGAGCGCAGGTCCGGATAGGGTTGGCAGAGGATTTCAGTATCGCAGAGGATGGCTTATTGCGGTACGGTACCAGGTTATGTGTGCCGAGTGGAGCATTGTACGAGGAGGTTCTTCAGGAGGTGCATCAATCTCAATACTCTATGCATCCAGGTGCCAACAAGATGTATAGAGACATGAGACAACATGTTTGGTAGTATGGTATGAAGCGAGAGGTAGCTAGTTTTATATCCAGATGCTTGGTATGCCAACAGGTAAAGGCAAAAAGACAGAGGCTGGATGGATTGCTTCAGCCTTTATCCATTCTAGAGTAGAGTTAGGAGCATGTGATGATGGACTTTATATCAGGGTTTCCGCGTTCTCCAGGAGACAAAGACACGATTTGGGTCATCGTAGATAGGTTGACCAAATTGACCCACTTTCTTCCATTTAAAGTGGGTACGTCTACGAAGAAGCTCGTAGAGATGTATGTACGACAGATAGTCAGATTGCATGGAGTTTCTGTAAGCATAGTCTCGGATCGGGATAGTCGTTTCACTTTCCATTTTTGGAGGAGTTTGCAGGCTAGCTTGGGCACCCATCTCAAGTTTAGTACCGCATATCACCCTCAGACGGACGGACAATCGGAGAGGACTATTCAGACTCTCGAGGATATGCTATGGACTTGTGTATTAGATTTTGGAGGATCTTGGGAGGATTACCTTCACCTGGTAGAGTTCGCTTATAACAACAGTTACCAGGCCAGTATCGAGATGTCACCATTTGAGGCGTTGTATGGATGGAGATATCACACTCTATTATCATATGATGATGTTGGTGAGAAAGCCTTATTGGGATCAGAGATGGTAGTAGATGCGGGTGAGAAAGTGAAGCTCATCAGGGATAAACTTTGGGTGGCGCAGGACAGACAGCGGCATTGGGACGATAGCCACCGAAGACCTTTGGAGTTTCAGGTATAGGATTTGTTTGTATTGATTGTGATTGCTTATTTTAGATAGAGTGCTAAGGTGGTATTTTGTACTAGGCTGGTGATCTGGTGTTCTTGCGGATTTTTTTGACACGGGGCACGATTTGTTTTGGTGTAGGTGGAAAGCTTAGTCCACAGTACATCGGACCCTTCGATGTTCTTGAGAGGGTCGGTGTAGTAGCCTACAGACTAGACTTGCCGCCTGCACTAGAGGGAGTGCACAACGTGTTCCATTTGTCGCAGCTGAGACGGTACGTGGCAGACCCTAGCCATGTATTGGATCACTCGGAGATCCAGGTGGGGCCGACTCTTAGTTATCCAGAGCAACCCATGGAGATTCTGGATATAGGGAGAAGGTGCTGCGGAACCAGGCGATTCCTTTGGTACGCGTCGCGTGGAGGCATCACTCTCTAGGGGAGTCTACCTGGGAGAGAGAGGCCGAGATGCACGAGCGATATCCCTATATGTTTGAGCCGTGAGGTATAATTCTTTCTGGCTTGTTATGATTGTCCTTTTGTAGCTAGTTTTTTTCCTTAAATTTCGAGGACAAATTTTTTCTAAGGTGGATATACTAGTCACCCTCACTTTTTCAAATAGGAGTAGTGATAATTTGGTCTAGTTATTTAATTTTAGGAATATAATATTATTATTAGTGTCTAATAAATATTTATTTGATGTTTATAGTAGTTATTTATTTATTAGAGAGTTATGTATTTATTTAGATATTTGTATTATTTATTTCTAATAGTAGGCCACCATATTAATTAGACTTGACAATTGTAAGCCCAATTAGACTTTTCATGACAACTAGTGAGCCCAACATGGACCCAAGCCCAATAGCCCATTTTCACTAATTAATTAGGAGGGTTAGACTTAATTTGACTTAACTAGAGACCTTCCAAAATAGCCCTTCCTTAATCCTCTTCATAATTAGATGAGTAGGGGCATCATAGACATTAGACATTAGACATTACTTGAAGAAGGGGGGAAGGTGTAAAACCCCCTTCCTAAAAAAATCGTATATACCCCTTTTTTTATTAATTATTAATTAAATTGTAGTAATTAGGTCTAAATAGGAGAATTATATTTTTAATAATTTTTATGTTAGGTGTTCGGGCACTTAGATGACTTATGGGACCATCAAAATTTTTTTGGAATTTATTCCATGTAGGAGACCCCTTAAGCTGTTGCTAGCCTAATGGTGTACATTATTCTAATCCATAAATTTTCTTATGAGTATATATATATAATATATATGTATACACAAATATATATGTATATATATATATTTAGAAAGGAAAAAGAAAAAGAAAAAAAAGAAAAGAAAAAGAATTAATTAAATAAGAATCTAATAATAATAATAATATAATAGTAATACTAATATAATGTACTCTTAGCAAATAGCAGCAAACTATATTACATTCCTTAGCAAATGCCATAGAAACCACTCCTTAGCATTTGCTATTCCCACTTTAGCAACTAGCAGCAACTTAGCACATTCGTTAAGATTTCCATCCATCAGCATTTGCTTTAGACTCCACCATCCTTTAGCAATTTTAGCAAATTGCTAATTCCCAGGGAGCACCCGACCCCTTCAGCAACTCATCTAAGCCCCCGCCCTTCAACCCTTTAGCCTTCAGCGGCTTACTCCCCACGTGGACCGCCCACTTCAGCCTATACGTTCCCAGACCCGACCCTTTACTCCCCTCTTGGCCGCAGCACCCATCCGCTCCCTCTCTCTTTCCCTATTATATAATATATATATATATATATATATATATATATATATATATATATAGTTATCTCTCAAAAACCCTAACCTAAATCTCCAGACCTCCTCTTCCCATCTAGAGCCATCACCACAGCCAGAGAGCCCCACCAAGCCATCCAACCATCCCGACGACGCCGACCTCGCGCCCTGCAAAATCTCACTCGAAGCACCTTTGCTCCGGAGTGATTTTCCGTCGACCCGCTCAACCAAACGCTGTTCCGTCTTCACCGGTATGCGCACCCCTTAACCCTCTTCTATATTTGTTTTATAGCCAACCTCGGAAAATGTGTACCCCTAGGTGAAAAACAGCGCCCAAGTTGGCGCGAGTAGACAGAATTCTGGAATCGCAGAATTCCAGAATGACCACCCGTATTGCCGAGTTCATATCTCCCACCACAGAGATCCAAATTCGGTGATTCTTTTTTATACCTGTAGAATACCCGACCTAGTTTATTTTTTGTTAAATAACCCTATGCTTTTAGTTGCTGTGGACATAATTATATTCGTCACAAAACTGCGTGCACCCACTTTTTCCAGATTTTCAAAAGTTAGAAAATGGAGCGCGCCCCGCCAAACGGGACCGCCCTGCCGTGTGCCAAGTGTGCCGAATGGTGCACGCAGCGTAACCGGATACGTAAAAATTTGTGGAGACTGATTCGGACGCGTGTGCGCGCCGAAATCAGACCGTATCCGCGGACACACACCGTGTCGCAACTTTTGTGGAACTCGCGCGTATTTTGTGCACGCTTGTCAGATTATGACGAAACTTGCGCCACTGGACTCGTGGTAACGCGCTGGTCCTGTGACCCAATTTTCATGTATTTCTGAGACGGTTGACCAGATCGCCAATTGGCGGGCCCCACAGTTGACTTTTTGGACAAAATTCTGTTCGGCCCATCGGAATCCACATTTGGACATACCGTTGGGTTCGTATTGACATCTAGAGTTGTTTGACCTATAGTTTATCCCATTTAGAGACTGTTATCCTTGGCACGCTTTTCGGTGCAAAGTGGGCCACACGTGGACCCCACTTTTACCCGAAATTACCGTTTTGCCCTGTGTCCAAATTGGACGAAAGGGATGTGCTTTTTAGCTATTTTGCTCATTCCGGAAACGTTGGTGATGTTTATTTCTGCATCCGAAGACGTTTGTTCGGAGTCCTTAGTTCCAGGTTCAGTGTCCTTGACATTTGGGCGCGTACACTTTACAGATTTCTTGTCAGGCAAGTATACCTTGCCATTGTACTATTTTTACATTCCATATGAGGCATGCATGTTTATTTTCTGTTTATTTAGTTTATTTATTTTAACTGCTATATAAACTGCGCGTCCAAGGAAACTTGGGTGCAACGACGGTGTCGTCGTACTATATTTTTATTTATGTATATGCATTAGACCTACTTTATGAGACTACCCCATCTTCATGAGGCATTTATGTTTCATTGGCCATGACACTGTTTGTGGTATTAAACGAAAGGAATGAAATTGTATTTCAATGACGGGGTTTATGCGAAACCCGCGCCCTTCTGTTTACAAACAAACTTGTACAATGTAATCCTATACGAGGATGTGGGAGTACAATTTATTTAATCTGGGTATAAATTGCTATAGGTGTCTGATCTGCGGTCGATCACTTTAGCCCTTGGACCACACGATGTTGAAGAAGTGCCGTGGAAGACAAGTAGCAGCTTCGAAGGTTGCAGAAGAGGTTGGACACACGAGGCCAAGGTCGTCGATCCCTGCTCTTTGCCTGCTCTCCGGGCTCTCTCTCTCTCTCTCTCTCTCTCTCTCTCCCTCTCTCTCTCCTTGGACGGTAATTCTCTCCTGGATGATAATTCTTTTTCTGCCCTTTTTTCCCATTGATAGGGGTCTCTATTTATAGAGTTTTGGTGACAGTGACCACTCCGTCGGTGTAAAAACCGAGGAGTGGAAAGTACAACACCCTTTTACACAACGGTTAAAGTAACCAATGCCTGCGTATGGATGATCTTTTGAATGAGCGTATGACGCGGGTCCAACTAAGGGAACACAACGCGTACTATTGCTACGAAGATCACGGCGTAAGAGCCACGCAGGTAGGTATCCCGTGTGTAGAAACGGTTGGCGTAGAAGCCAAATGACTGTCACCCTGGCACAGAGGCCAGATAGGCATAGAAGTCGAATAGGCGTAGAAGCCGGATAGGCGTAGAAGCCGGATAGGCGTTGAAGCCGGGTAGGCGTAGGAGCGGAGAGGCGTTGAAGCCGGAGAGGCGTTGAAGCCGGAGAGGCGTTGAAAGCCGGATAGGCGTTGAAGCCAGAGAGACGCTGAAGCCGGAGAGGCGTTTGAGAGCCGAAGAGGCGTTGAGAGCCGAAGAGGCGTTGAGAGCCGAAGGGGCGCAGGTCTTGAATGGGCGTAGAAGCCGCTGCGTACCGTGCCCGAGTGCTGACGTGGACGTCTTAGCCGGAATCACGGCTTTCGAAGATGTAATCAAATCTTCTACAAAGATTTGCCATCATCCTGTGCATTAAATGCAAAGACGTGTTTCGAAGGTCTGCAGCCCTTCTGTGCATCCGTTTGCAGAGACGTGCCTTGACTGAAACTGTCACCGCTCCGTGCAATTAGACGTAGAGACGTGCCTCGAGCCCCGTACGATGTGCAGCTTTTGACGTGGCAGGCGGTTTGTCTACTGCGGAGCGTAAACCGGCTTATGCCTGCCTGTGTAAAATAATGCAGCGTATCCCTCTGTGCGCAAAAGAGCGGTTTATGCTGAGGGGACGTTAGTAAACGACGGTTCGGTGGTATCTTAACCCAATCCTCTGCATTAAATACAGGGATCCGCCATCATACTGTGGTGTGCGTCCCGAGGGGTCTGTGCCTGTTTCCAGCCGTCGTCTGGGTCGCCGTGCAGCACTTTTTTGTCAGGAGTCAGAGGCCAGGTTCACTGCGTGACTTGACAGGTTCATTTCGGGGAAGATGAAGCGTTCCTCGTACGCTATTTTAACGCTGCTTTGAGAGCGGCTGAGTTTTTATGCCCTGGAGGCGATGGGGGGGTCCCGTCTACGCCGAAGCGGTTTTGGACGCGCTGCACCCTTGAGCTCTTACGCCTGATGGCACTGAAGGCCTTTGCTTGCGCTGCTCTGTATCAATACGCCGCGTAGCTTTTGCCAGCGTATTTTTCATGCTTCTACAAGACCCCCTTCAAAGCTTTTAAATTCCTTGGAATTTGAAACGCTTTGAATGAAGCATGAATGGCCCCCCGTGACTCGAAACGTTTCTGAATGGAACGTTGAAACGGTCGGTGCGGCCTTTATGGCAGATTTATTGGGGACCGCTGTGATCTCTTTTGCCTATAAAAAGGCGGGGGAGGGGGGGGGTTAACCTGTTTCCCTATATTCCCATCACCAGGCTAAAATGATCGCCGGAGTTCGTCGGGTCGATCTGAGGAAGAAGGAGATCATGTTCTTCCAGCATGTTGGGAGCCGAAAAAGACGGCGTCTTCGAGCAAGTGTCCACTGCAGCGATGGATCATGGAAGGATATCTTAGCCTCCCTTGCTCGGGATAATCAGCAACTTTGTATGGCGTTGCACCAGGGGAGAGGAAGGGCTGCAATAGACCATGCCGCCTGCAAGCGGCGTCTTCTTCCGTTGTCTCCGGGGACGAGAGCAGATAGACTGGCTCCGTCCGGGATCGAGTTGGGAGAAATATCCCAATGCGATCTGTCATGGCGCTGGAGGCAGGAAAGCAGTTTGTAATCTGCCTTCTGTTGGAGTATGGTTCTGTGCCCATTTTGTATCCTCCCGCCACTATCATCTTCTTTGTTCATGGCTGCGGTAGCCGATGAACTGCTGGAGAAGATGGATGAAGAATTGATGCCCAGCGAGAACCTGTCAGTACAGCTTCTGGGCAATCTTCAGACGATGATGAGGAAACCTCTAATAGAGGCGTTTTCCCTCATATGTAACCATGAAAAGTGAAGAAAAACCCCTGTAGACAGGATTTCCCTCATATGTAATCATGATTTTAATCTTCAATAAAGTCGTCTTTTCTTCATATGATCACTTGCCATACGTTGCTGTGAAGTCTGAATGTGTGCAGCTTCGACACGTCTGATACTTTACGCGACCCTGCATAGAGAGTACTAGGTTCTGTCCTGTTCTTTTCGTGCAGCGGATAGTGCATAGGGCGCTGCTTTAGCATTTTGAACACTTAGAACTGTCCTGTTGCTAGGACTAAGGAACCGCGTAGAGTTCTGAACTGCTGCTTCTGATGAGCAGAGCTTTGTTCAGTCTTCGTCTTCAAGAATGATCTCTCGGAACTCCCTTGAAACAGGGTCGAGGATTCTGGCTGAGCTTTGTCATTTTGACAGACGAGATGTTCAGACTGGAGTCCGGATGAACCTCCAATTTCGGGACCCGAAAAGAGTAATTTCTTAATGGTTGTACTCTGTCCGTTTCGGGTACTTGGGGTCAAGAACGAGTATCTTCTGTGTGAACTCTTTGCACTTGACCGGGTCGGGGACTGTTCTGGATAAGCGAAAAGTCGCGGAGTATGAAATCCTCAGTCTGTAGTGTCTGGGCGTAAAACACCGTCGAACGTGGGGTCGTAGACTTATGGTTCCTGAGCGTGAAGTCGTAGGTTTGTCGCCTCTCGAGCGTAAAAGCTACCGAGCACAAAGGCATCCGGGCGAGAAAAACTATAGACTTATAGCTGCTTGAACGTAAAGCCGTAGAATCGTTGTTGTTGAGTGTAGAAAGCTCCTTTAGCGTAGGACTTGTGGATCTGTAGCTCCTGAAAAGAGAATTTCTTTGAGCGTGAAGTTCTGCGGATCTGTTGCTTCTGAGCGTAAACTGAGCGCCACCGAGCGTGAGATCATCGATTTGGTATCTGCTGAGCGTAAAGCCGTAGGTTTGTCGCCTCTCGAGCGTAAAAGCTACCGAGCACAAAGGCATCCGGGCGAGAAAAACCATAGACTTGTAGCTTGCGAGCGTAAAATCGTAGATCTGTTGCTGTCGAGCGTAGAAAGCTCCTTTAGCGTAGAACTGCTGAACTGTCTTGCGCAAAGAATTTTTCAAATTCGCTGACTGTCCGTCTTTCGAGGGTAGTGGGTTGACGTAGCACCCAATCATATCCGATTATTAATGCGAGACTTGGTTAGGGTCTCGAGGAGTCCGTCCGAGGATTCGAGGAGTCGATCCGGACTTTATATATATCCCAAGTTTTGGAGAGAAAAACTTTTCATCCGTCTTCGAGAGTTCTTGACTGTTCAAGCTTTCTCCTTCATTCCTTCTCTGAGCACTTCGAGCTTTCAGAAATGGCGACGAAACAAACCTCCTCCGCTAAGGGAAAGAGCATAGGTTCTTCTTCTTCTCCTACTGCCCCAGCGAGGGAGTCTTCGGTCGGGCAAGGTGGACTTCCTTCCGAAAGTATCCCGCCGACGGGTAGCGCACCCGGTCTGAGAGGTAGATCCTTTGGGGTGACAAGAATAACGAAAATCCTTCGCACACGTTGAACGTGACCGCGCTAGGTCGCCTTCTGTGCTGATAGCCTCTTCTGAGGAAGATGATGCACGGAGGCATTTTCATCTTTCACGCCGACATTTCTCGTGTGCCAGCGTAAAGGCACCATATTTTCGTAGTTCCGAGCGTAAAAGCTCTGGGTACCGAAAACTGGCACATGTCGTAAAATAAGCATTTTACGTTTGTGGAGGGGACTCCCGGCGTATAATAACCGAATTCGTACAATCCTGGCGTAGAGCACAGTTTGTCATTTCTTTGGTTTTGTATGTTTGTGCAAGATTTTTGTAATGACATACTTTCTTTGCACCTTTGTAGTTAACCTGGGTGAGTCTCCGCTGACCGAGGTGATGGGTTCCTCCGCCGGGATGCTGCACTCGAACTACCTTGAGGACTTGTCCCACGTGGCATTTCCCCTCTCCGGATCCCAGTATCCTGAGGGAAGGGGATTTTTGTTGGCGGCTCAGGGCGAGCGGGCACTGCTGAGTATGATCAATGGGGAGCCCCTGACGTATGTAGACGGAGAGCGGTACATAAAGCCGGCTTTCCTTTTCGGGGACATGATCGACAAGCGGTCCCAGACGAAGCCTAAGAGGGAACCTTGGGTCTTTGCTGTCGAGAGCTTGGTTCTGTACCTGCCGACGATGCCGAGGGATTATCCCATCTCGGCTTTCTTCCATGCCACTCATCCCAGAAAGATGTCGTGGACGTTGACTCCCGATCTTCATGGCAAGCCGGGGAAGATCTTTCATCAGAAAGGAGCTGACCAGGGATCATTTGTCAGTCGTCCTTCTGGTCCTGTGACGTTGTTCCAGGGATTGTACCCGGGTGGCGTCCCTAGCGAAGACAGCTCTGTGATCCAGCCGGTCCAACTGTCGACTTTCTGCAACAACTTCATGGGACGAGGTGGGGTATACCCCAAGGAGAATCCTCGGTGTAATGGGTGGGTCACCCCAGCAAACCTTCGATGGACCAGCCTAGTTAACTGGGCCTTGAAGCGCTTTCGGCAAGAGCTAGAGGGCATTGGGTTGTATGCCGCTGTGAGCGCGACGAGCGTCGGGTTGCCTCCCAACCCTAATTTGTTTTTGGCACTGATGGAGCGATACGTTTCGCTCACTGGGACCTTTGCCACTCCACTGGGGGAGTTGGGATTGGCCCTTCATGAGATGGCGGTTGTCTCGAGGCTGTCGATGGGGGATACCCCGTATGAAGAGTATGTTCCCACCAACCGGGAGTTGGGGGATTCGGACCCTCGGGTGGCGGATGTGTATCAGGAGCTGATGTGCCAATATCTCGCCTGCACCGCTTTTTATAACGAGCCCTCTGGTTTGGCCCACACTACCAAGTGGATGTCCTACCTCTTCTTCCACCGAGCTAGAGCTGCCAGGTTGGAGAAAGTTTCGGGGGGCAAGAACGAGCCCGTGAACTGTTTGGACGTGCTTAGTGCCCAGGTCGTGGATGGCCTTATGGAGGAGGCCAAAGCTTCGGACCAGATCCTCGTTGAGAGGGTAGGAAAGTACCCCGAAGGTACTACGGCCCGTAGTTACCTGAGGCGCTATCGCAGGTCTCTATCCAAGGAAGCCCAGCTGGCTGGTTTCCTCTCGTTATGGCTGCGTCGAGTAGTAGTGCCTGGTACTGCGTCCGCGGACCGCATTCACCGGAACATCTTGTGGCCGGCAGTGCGCCTGGTGTTCGGGGCAAGACTGGGCTTGCTTCCTGCCATGGTGTGTCGTATACAGGCGGGCATGAGAGCTCTGACCGATGGGTTGCTTGCTGATGAAGCCCGGCGTGAGAGTTTTTGTCACGACCCGCACCCGGATATTCGGACACGAGTGCGTGGGCACGTCCAGCCTACGCCGCAGTGTCGGCGGTAGTACGCTGTCTAGGTCATTTTCTGGGATCAATAACTATCTATCTTATCCACAATAATAAACTGGCAAGGATAATCACAGGAATAAGCATGCTTGGATTTCATAATATTTAATCTGTGACAACCAAATCCACAGTTAATACAAGCCAGGAGATAAATCGGGGACAAACCCGAGTATGTGCTGAAAGGAAATAAAATAATAACTAACTGGCTACTCCTCCTCAAAGGTAGTCTCCGGAGTGGGAGCCGGCTCCTCAATGTGTCACCTGCTAACTCATAGGGGCCATAATAGGTAGGGGCAAAGTCCTCATCATCGCCTAAAACAACGGAACCCGGTCAGGAAAGGAGCAAAGTACACAATGCACAACAAGATTAAACTAAATATTCATGACAATTAAAAAGGAACTGACAGGTATCATGTTGAGGATATGTATAAATAAATAGTAACAATAACTAAGAGTTAATTGCTGTAAGACAGGGACATGAGTAAAACAGGAACAAGGTGACAGGAAAATGAATTACGACCAGACAATAGGAACTGTAACAAGACAAGAAACTATGTGTGTGAACTTGTGTATTTAGAATACCTAGTTGGCATGTAGGGGTCTATAAAGTTAAACCGGCCGCCATAGACGGCTATCAAACAGGAATAATCGAGATCCGACTGATGGACAGTCGTGTACCAACAGCTATTAATCATGACAAGGGTCAGGGTAAACTACATGCCTTTCAGTATTCTCCCACCCGACATGAAAAATAAGACATGAACTCCTAATATTCAAGACATAAAATCTAGTGTTCTAGCACTACGTATAATCATCAATGGTACATGTAAGGCAGGGAATTAACTATCACAATATAAAGATTAAACTTGAAGTGCAGGTACTTGCCTGTTGTTTGGATCCGATTAATAGTTCTTCGGGGAAATATCCAGAGATGAGTCCAAATACTGAAATAGACATTACCATTATGCTCAGAAGATGTCAAATAGCTAGAAATGCCAGTCCTTGGGTCCAATTTGGAGACAAGGGCAAAAACGGCAGTTTCGGGTCAAAACGGGGTCCGCCGGTGGGCCCGCTTTGCACCGAAAAATGTGTCCGGGTCAAAGGTCTCCAAATTTACCAAACTTAGTGTCAACAGGTCAGTAACGCTGATACGAACCCAACGGAACTTCCAGATTTGGATTCCGATGAGCCGAACACAAAATCGCCCGTCGAGCGGGGCCTGTGGGGCCCACGACACGCGATTTTGTCAACGTTCTCAGAATCGAACCAAACTTGACCCACAGGACCAACGTATCGCTACGAGTCCGATGGCGCAAGTTTCGTCTCGATCCGACGTGTGTGCACGAAGTTAGGGTAAATTGCCGAAAATGCGGATACGGGGCGATATCCGCGGATACGCGTTGATTCCGGTGTGCACGCACACCCGAATCAGCTTCCACGAAAACTCACACGTCCGTATCGATGATGCGTACATATCTGTGAAGATCGTACGTGACCAAGTCGTCCCGTTTGGCGGGGCGGACTCAGTTCCGGGGTGAAACAGGGTCTGGTTTTTCCTGTTTTTGGATCGCGGTGTGCGATCACCACAGGACGCGATGCCCCGAACAGTTTGTCCGGACACCGAGAGGGTCATACAGGCTTCACAACGCAATTTGCGGAATTGAAAACAGAGCTACGAGCAAGAAGTTACGCGTACCTGAAGGGGACCTGAAAATTCAGGGTCGAGTCGTGGTCGGACACGCGGATTTAGGAATTAGGGTTAGGTTTAGGGCTAGGGCTTTGAACTCCGACGAGGGAGCCCGGCCGGAGGAGGACGGCGCCGCCGCGGGGGAAGCCGGCCGTGGGCTGGGCGGGTGCTGCGAGGCCGCGGGCGGCGGCTGGCGGTCGGCGCAGCCGCTGCTGCTGCTGGTGCTGCTGTCGGGGTCTTGGGCCGCCGGGGAGAGGGAAGAAGGAGGAGGAGGAAGGAGGGTGGTCGCCGGCAAGGGCGGAAGACGGCGGTGGCGGTCGGCGTCTAGGCGGTGCTGGCAGCGGCTAGGGACGGCGGTGGCGGGTTCAGTGGGTGGAGGAAGGAGGGCCGGCAGAGGTTTATATAGGGGAGAGGGGGCTGGAGGTCACCGGATAGGGCGGCGCGTCGTGGCGGAGTTGCCGAGCGGTGCGGGCGGAGTGGCCGGGGACGGCGCCACGTGGCCGGAGGCGGCGGCCCCGGCGGAAGACGCGGAGAGCGGGTCGTCGTGCGGGGAGAGGGAGAAGGGGAGGCGGGTCGCGGTCGGGCGGGTTCGGATGGACCCGACCCGACCCGCTAGGCGGGTGGGCCGGTTTGGGCTTGGGCCCAATGGGCCGGGCCAGGGTTTATAAAATAAAAGTAATAATGATAATAATAATAATAATAATAATAATAATAATAGTATAATTAATTAATTAATTAATAAAATAGTTTTTAGGCATTTAAAAATAATTCCGGGGCCCGATAAATTCCAGAAAAATTATCCTAAGTCCAATTTTTCATTTTACACCCAAAAATATTATTTTCATAATATTTTAATGTTGTTTATTATCAATTAAAAATCATGTAATATTTGAAAACCCTGATTTTAATTTCAGAAAATTCCCAGAAAATTCCAGAAAATTGTTGAAAATCCTAATTTTAATATTTTTGAAAAATCAGGGGCTTACAATCTACCCAACTTATAAAAATTTCGTCCTCGAAATTTAAATTATGGCAGGATTCTCTCTGTCCAGACTCACTTGATTACAGTCTAACGGGTTTCTCTCAGGTGAACATTGCGGTCGCTACCCAACTTAGAATTCTACCCATATCCTCTAAGGCTGTACAACTAGTAAAGCTAGGTCTCAACTTAAAAAAATTTGGGTATTGAATCTTAAGTCTGCAACACAAAACACAGCACATAGGGTCTTGTCTTAGTCATAAAGGGTTATCATCAATTCGTCCGGTCTGAGGGGTATGTCTAGCACTACAAATCAACTCATACCAACCACAGGTTTTTGTCTTTCCGAAATAAGGGAAGACGAGGATCAATAATAAAGAGTTTTAAGGGCGAGGTGGTAGAACAGAGGTATAGGAATCAAGGCGTTTAAAGAATTCTAGTGGGATTTGTCAGGCGGTTATGGATTGAGGTTCTATTCTGGTAGTCATTTATTCGCATGCTCGTATTAGTTTAGTTATGTAACTGATACGATATGCTCAGCATGTCTAGGTCAAGTATATTTGTCTACTAATCACTACGTATCTCAATCCACGTAAAGTAGTCATGCGAAGTGCGAATCAAAATGCACTAAGGTTGATCAGACCGTAATACACTGATTCTGAACAGACACTTGTATTAGTGTACGCGTCCAATAATACACGTGTCATGAACAAGCCTGATAAAGAGTAAACTTGCAAAACTAGGCTATAGAATAGCAGCATAAACAAAGTACATCAAAATTAAGTGCGCTAGATGATGATGAAAGGAGGTACAAAATTTAAATTCACAAAACAACTTACAATAAGCATAGTAACAAAAGACTCTACAATCTCTACAGTTATTAAATATAAAAGCATACCAGGTTATTAGCAAGTTCAAAATTACTAGGTTGGGGCTGAGGTCACGAACCAATAGGCACAAGCTAAAATAATACTAGAAACGACAGCTAAAAAGAATCACTTACGCGCATTAACTATTCCAAAAGTCTGCGCGTTCTCCACGGTCATGCTGGTAGAGCAATCTCGTGGTGATCTTGTAGGAACCTCGTCGCTTGCTGGTAGATCCTTCACTCTGCATCCAAAAATGAACGATAAAGGTGCACAGGAATCCAAGCAGGATGCAAGTCAATAAAATGATTCAAAGCCGATATGAATATCAAGAACGATTCAATCAAGTGGATGAGCTTTCCTAAAATCCTCAATCTTATTGCAGGCCTGTTCGGTCCCTAAGTTGAAACCGAACAATTTAGTCGTAGACCTGCATGGGCCACCACAAAAACGTGTCACGACCCGCACCCGGATATTCGGGCACGAGTGCGTGGGCACGTCCAGCCTACGCCGCAGTGTAAGCGGTAGTACGTTGTCTAGGTCATTTTCTGGGATCAATAACTATCTATCTCATCCACAATAATAAATAGGCAAGGATAATCACAGGAATAAGCATGCTTGGATTTCATAATATTTAATCTGTGACAACCAAATCCACAGTTA
Source organism: Iris macrosiphon (assembly GCA_036927795.1). Taxonomy (NCBI): domain Eukaryota; kingdom Viridiplantae; phylum Streptophyta; class Magnoliopsida; order Asparagales; family Iridaceae; genus Iris; species Iris macrosiphon. The sequence goes on along the minus strand of JAYESA010000004.1, from coordinate 60,232,083 downwards.
ATACAAGCCAGGAGATAAATCGGGGACAAATCCGAGTATGTGCTGAAAGGAAATAAAATAATAACTAACTGGCTACTCCTCCTCAAAGGTAGTCTCCGGAGTGGGAGCCGGCTCCTCAATGTGTCACCTGCTAACTCATAGGGGCCATAATAGGTAGGGGCAAAGTCCTCATCATCGCCTAAAACAACGGAACCCGGTCAGGAAAGGAGCAAAGTACACAATGCACAACAAGATTAAACTAAATATTCATGACAATTAAAAAGGAACTGACAGGTATCATGTTGAGGATATGTATAAATAAATAGTAACAATAACTAAGAGTTAATTGCTGTAAGACAGGGACATGAGTAAAACAGGAACAAGGTGACAGGAAAATGAATTACGACCAGACAATAGGAACTGTAACAAGACAAGAAACTATGTGTGTGAACTTGTGTATTTAGAATACCTAGTTGGCATGTAGGGGTCTATAAAGTTAAACCGGCCGCCATAGACGGCTATCAAACAGGAATAATCGAGATCCGGCTGATGGACAGTCGTGTACCAACAGCTATTAATCATGACAAGGGTCAGGGTAAACTACATGCCTTTCAGTATTCTCCCACCCGACATAAAAAACAAGACATGAACTCCTAATATTCAAGACATAAAATCCAATGTTCTAGCACTACGTGTAATCATCAATGGTACATGTAAGGCAAGGAATTAACTATCACAATATAAAGATTAAACTTGAAGTGCAGGTACTTGCCTGTTGTTTGGATCCGATTAATAGTTCTTCGAGGAAATATCCAGAGATGAGTCCAAATGCTGAAATAGACATTACCATCATGCTCAGAAGATGTCAAATAGCTAGAAACGCCAGTCCTTGGGTCCAATTTGAAGACAAGGGCAAAAACAGCAGTTTCGGGTCAAAACGGGGTCCGCCGGTGGGCCCGCTTTGCACCAAAAAACGTGTCTGGGTCAAAGGTCTCCAAATTTACCAAACTTAGTGTCAATAGGTCAGGAACGCTGATACGAACCCAACGGAACTTCCAGATTTGGATTCCGATGAGCCGAACACAAAATCGCCCGTCGAGCGGGGCCTGTGGGGCCCACGACACGCAATTTCGTCAACGTTCTCAGAATCGAACCAAACTTGACCCACAGGACCAGCGTATCGCTACGAGTCCGATGGCATAAGTTTCGTCTCGATCCGACGTGTGTGCACGAAGTTAGGGTGAATTGCCGAAAAGGCGGATACGGGGCGATGTCCGCGGATACGCGTTGATTCCGGTGTGCACGCACACCCGAATCAGCTTCCACGAAAACTCACACGTCCGTATCGATGATGCGTACATATCTGTGAAGACCGCACACGACCAAGTCGTCCCGTTTGGCGGGGCGGACTCAGTTTCGGGGTGAAACAGGGTCTGGTTTTTTCTGTTTTTGGATCGCGGTGTGCGATCACCACAGGACGCGATGCCCCGAACAGTTTGTCCGGACACCGAGAGGGTCATACAGGATTCACAACACAATTTGCGGAATTGAAAACAGAGCTACGAGCAAGAAGTTACGCGTACCTGAAGGGGACCTGAAAATTCAGGGTCGAGTCGTGTCCGACTCGTGTCGGACACGCGGATTTAGGAATTAGGGTTAGGGTTAGGGCTAGGGCTTTGAACTCCGACGAGGGAGCCCGGCCGGAGGAGGACGGCGCCGCCGCGGGGGAGGCCGGCCGTGGGCTGGGCGGGTGCTGCGAGGCCGCGGGCGGCGGCTGGCGGTCGGTGCAGCCGCTGCTGCTGCTGCTGCTGTCGGGGTCTTGGGCCGCCGGGGAGAGGGAAGAAGGAGGAGGAGGAAGGAGGGTGGTCGCCGGCAAGGGCGGAAGGCGGCGGTGGCGGTCGGCGTCTAGGCGGTGCTGGCAGCGGCTAGGGACGGCGGTGGCGGGTTCAGCGGGTGGAGGAAGGAGGGCCGGCGGAGGTTTATATAGGGGAGAGGGGGCTGGAGGTCACCGGATAGGGCGGCGCGTCGTGGCGGAGTTGCCGAGGGGTGCGGGCGAAGTGGCCGGGGACGGTGCCACGTAGCCGGAGGCGGCGGCCCCGGCGGAAGACGCGGAGAGCGGGTCGTCGTGCGGGGAGAGGGAGAAGGGGAGGCGGGTCGCGGTCGGGCGGGTTCGGGTGGACCCGACCCGACCCGCTAGGCAGGTGGGCCGGTTTGGGCTTGGGCCCAATGGGCCGGGCCAGGGTTTATAAAATAAAAGTAATAATGATAATAATAATAATAGTATAATTAATTAATTAATTAATAAAATAGTTTTTAGGCATTTAAAAATAAGTTCGGGGCCCGATAAATTCCAAAAAAATTATCCTAAGTCCAATTTTTCATTTTACACCCAAAAATATTATTTTCATAATATTTTAATGTTGTTTATTATCAATTAAAAATCATGTAATATTTGAAAACCCTGATTTTAATTTCAGAAAATTCCCAAAAAATTCCAGAAAATTGTTGAAAATCCTAATTTTAATATTTTTGAAAAATCAGGGGCTTACAGTTTTCCCAGGGTGGAATTACCATACCTGTATCTGATGGGTTGGTTAATTCTCCATAATCTCAGGGTGATGTCTCCTGGCTCTGGTAGCAGCTCAGGGGGAAATTTCTTGTTGAACTACAAGGATTCTCCCTGGAACGTGGACACCGTTCTAGATTGTTGGCTGGTATTGAACCTCAGCCATGGCTGGAAGTTCCTCTGTACTTTCCCTCCCGTAGATCGCCATCAATTAGGGATGAGGCTTGAGGACTCGGGTAGAGAGAAGACCGATCTTTCTCCGGAGGCTTTTAATTGGCTGGTCTGCATTAGACCCTCCCATCTCCTGTACAGGAGTGAAGACCATTGCTTCTTCGAGCCTTATTTGCCTAGTCGGTTCGCCAGGCAATTTGGGTACGGCCAGCTGCACGTGGGCAATGCCGTCACCAGCTTCAGGTCCAGAGGCGGGCTCATTAATGGAGCCAGAGGATGGCGGTATTTCACCACGGGTTGCACAGGAGCAGCCTTCGTCGTGCCGGATGTCACCCCCTCTACGGAGCTGCGCATCCTCCATTCTTACGCCCAGTTTTACGTGGCGATCAACACCTTCCACCGCGATTTCGACATACGCGGAAGTCTTAGGGTGTCCTCTCCCATTGTCGGGGGAGGAGTTGAAGTTTCCTCGATTTCTCCCAATGAGGGTGAGGAGTTTGATACCCCGGATGAACCCCTGGAGTCGATGCCGGGGTGTGAAGTGCCTCCTCCTGCGGGGGCTTTGGTAGTTCCTCAGAAGCGAAGGGCGCCTGTTCCTAAGGAGGCTTCTGTTCGTAAGAGGAGGAAGGAGACAGTTGCTCGCCCTTTCCGTATTTTTGGTGTCGAAGCTACCGGGAGTGGATCTACATTTCCCCATGTCGGGGATGAGTCTTTGGCTGGAGGTTCCTCTCCTTTTAGAGAAGGACCCTCTATGGTTTCGGTTGGCGGCGCCGGAGGATCTTCGCTAGGGGTCGCTGCTGTGGCTACTGCTCCGGGTAGTGGAACGAGATCGCCTAGGTGGCCATGGCAGATGGAAGGATCCTTCCCTGGACCCGCAACGGATGAAGCTCCTGCTGTGCCTAGCGAGATTCCAGTTGACGAACTTCGACCGCGTCTTGGTGGAGACTTGGAGGAATTCCAGGCGATGTCAGTTGGTCCACCTCCTTCCCCAGGTATGATAGTTCGTATTGCGTCCTTAAAGCGAGGTTTAGCTGCCTCGGCTGCAAATGCGCCATATATACCATTGGCCCCGGGTAAATGTCGTTTTTATGTCTCCTTTTAGAAAGGTTACCGTCGTACTGATGCCGACTTTCGGGTTCTTTCTTCTCAGGGGATGGAGCCCACGGGGAGTGTAGCGTGAGCCGCCTTTCGGCTCTGCTCCGGCCCCTGGTGGTGATACGGAGGCACCTGATCCTGAGGAGGAAACACCTTCGGGGGCTAGCTCGCCCGGAGTGGTTTCGTCGCCTCGAGAGGAGGATGAGCCTGTCACCGTGACCTTGCCTTCGGTCGCACCAACCGTCGAGGCGGCAGCTGTGGCTACCTCGTCTGCAATCGTCTCTGGTGGGGGACTCGCTGATATCGCGGTCTCTCCTGGCGTTCAGTCGGGTTTAGTTGCGCTGACTGAGCAACATACCAGCCTCTTTTACACCGGTTTGGGAGCGATGATATCAATGGTGTTGGCGAAGAGTCTGAATTTCGAGCGCCTGAAGAGAACTGCCCAGTTCTCGATCGGGGTTGTCAGGGAGTTCGGCGATTCCGGGGGAGCCGATGCCCTGGAGGCGATGGTTAATGGTTTAGAACAACCCATTAACGAGTATTTGCGGTTGGCTCAGGGCAGTCTTGATGCTGAGGCCCAGACCAGATATGGTTTTATGACTGCGCATCTTGCCAAACGGATGGAAGACCTGAAGGAACTCCTTCGAACTCGCCAGCTGGAGGCGATTCAGAGGAAAGCCGCTGTGGATGAGATCCTCGCCCTCCAGACAACGTGCCAATCCGAGCATGAGGGGAATGTAGCGAGAATTCACAGGTTGAGGGAGAAACTCGCTCAGGCAGAAGAGTGGGCTTCCCAGTCGTTGGCAGGCTTGGATGTGGTGGCCGGTCGACTGAGCACAGCGCGACGGGATCTGGATCGCGCGGAAGGTGCCTGTGCGTGCGTTCGTCGGACGATAGCCGAACTGTCCCATTCGAGTGACAACGAGGCACTGCTGGAGCGGGCCCGTGCTGATGCTCTGGCCATTAGGGACGAGAGGATGGCCGTGCTAGCGCGGTAGCTCCGTGACATGACTGCTCCGCCGCAATGATGTACTCTTTTTTGCCCTTTTTTTGCTTTTCCAGATGTAATTTTGTTCTTTCTTGGGAATAAAAAGAGACTTTTTCCTAACTTTGGACCCATCATTTCGGAATATAAATGACAGGTTAGGGCGAGAGTGGTATCAGAGGTAGTATGGACGTGATAAACTCTCGGTAAACTTCAGCAGGGCACGTCTATTCAGAGGTCATACGGACATGATAGAACGTGCTTTGGCCAAGTTTTATAGGTAAAGTACTATCAGAGGTGAGATAGACGTGATAGGCTTTACTAGAGTTTACAGCTCAGAGGTAATATGGACATAGCTGTTTTGTGGGCCTATTACTTTTTGCGCACCTAGGTGCAAGTAAATAGGTTTGAGGACAAGCCCTGCTAGAGGTAATATGGACGTAGCAGATTTTGTGGACCTAACACCACTGGCGTACTTAGATTTAGTACGGGTGTTAGTTGAAGTGACGATCGATATCAGAGGTGATAATCGATGGTCAGAATCTTGGAAAGCCTGTTCAGAGGTGATATGGACATGGCAGATTCTCCAAGAAAATACAGTTCAGAGGTGATATGGACATGACTGATTTGTGGGCCTATTGCTTTTTGCGCACCTAGGTGCAAGAAATGGGTTTGAGGACAAGCCCTGCTAGAGGTAATATGGATGTAGCAGATTTTGTGGACCTAACACCACTGGCGTACTTAGATTTAGTACGGGTGTTAGTTGAAGTGACGATCGATATCAGAGGTGATAATCGATGGTCAGAATCTTGGAAAGCCTGTTCAGAGGTGATATGGACATGGCAGATTCTCCAAGAAAATACAGTTCAGAGGTGATATGGACATGACTGATTTGTGGGCCTATTGCTTTTTGCGCACCTAGGTGCAAGAAATAGGTTTGAGGACAAGCCCTGCTAGAGGTAATATGGACGTAGCAGATTTTGTGGACCTAACACCACTGGCGTACTTAGATTTAGTACGAGTGTTAGTTGAAGTGACGATCGATATCAGAGGTGATAATCGATGGTCAAAATCTTGGAAAGCCTGTTCAGAGGTGATATGGACATGGCAGATTCTCCAAGGAAATACAGTTCAGAGGTGATATGGACATGACTGATTTTGTGGACCTAACACCACTGGCGTACTTAGATTTAGTACGGGTGTTAGTTGAAGTGACGATCGATATCAGAGGTGATAATCGATGGTCAGAATCTTGGAAAGCCTGTTCAGAGGTGATATGGACATGGCAGATTCTCCAAGGAAATACAGTTCAGAGGTGATATAGACATGACTGATTTGTGGGCCTATACTAGTTTCTTCTTTGAAGTAGTTTCGTCGGATTACGAGAATCTCGCCGTATTCCTCCTGAGTGGAGGAGATTAGGCGTAGTACTTCTTCAGGAATTTGCCGTTGATAGGAGCCATTAATAGGTCTCCATTGGGCTGGGCTAGTCTGTAGGCTCCGTTCGAGAATGTTGTCTCGGTCACATAAGGGCCTTCCCACTTGGGCTGTAACTTGCCTTTACTCCTGTGAGTAAGAATCATCGGCCTTCTTACGGCTAAAACTAGCTCGCCGACTTTGAACACCCTTTCCTTTACTTTACGATTAAAAGCTCTGAAAATGCGTGCTTGGTAGAGCGCGATGCGCTGTTGAGCTTGGAGGCGTTTCTCGTCTAATCCTTCTAGCTCCTGAAGCCTTAACAGGTCATTCTTTTCTTGAGTCAGCTCGTTAGCCACGGCTATCCTGAGTGACAGGATCTGGATTTCAATGGGGAGAACTGCCTCGCTCCCGTATACCAGTGAGAATGGGGTACAGCCTGTCGGCGTCCGTACCGTTGTGCGGTATGCCCAGAGACATTCGCCCAGTTTTTCGTTCCAATCTCTTTTGTTTGAAGAGACGAACTTCTTCAAGAGTTTGATAATGGTTTTGTTGAAAGCTTCCGCCAAACCATTAGCAGCTGGATAGTATGCCGTAGAGGCGATATTGTGTATTCGATTTTTATCGCAAAATCGATGAAACGCTTGGCTGATGAACTGGGGCCCGTTGTCATGGATTATCCTTCGGGGGACCCCGAAGCGATAAATGACGTGATGCTTGATGAAGCTGATCACATTAGACGCCTTTATCTCAGCAAGAGGGATTGCCTCTGCCCATTTGGAGAAGTAGTCCGTGATGGCCAGTATGAACTGATGACCTCGGGAAGAAGACGGGTGAATGTGACCAATGACGTCCATACCCCATGCTTCGAAAGGCCAGGATGCAACTGTAGGATGCAGATGCTCAGATGGTCGGTGTATGAAGTCTGCGTGAATCTGACAGGCTCTGCATTGTTTTGCATACCGTATCGCATCTGTGATCATAGTAGGCCAATAATAGCCCATTCTCCTGATGCGATCCTGTAGCTTAGGACCGGGTTGGAGTGCTCCGCATACGCCGTCGTGAGCTTCCCGGATAATCTGCTGTGCTTCGTCGTTAGACAGACATCTCAACAGTAATCCATCGTAGGTCCGGCGATATAGGCATTGTGCAGATGCATCATAATAGAAGCGTAATGATCGTCGCTTGATGGACACTGCTCCTTTGGGGTCCTCCGGCAAGATTCCGTATGCGACAAAATCTATAAAGGGACTTCTCCAGTCCTTTCCGGGGAGATCTGTGTTCACAGCATGGCTGCGTTCTATGTGAAGGTTGTTCTTCGCACAGAATAAGTCTCTGTTAAGAAGGATTACCGAATCCTGCCTTCTTATAGGAGTGGCTAAGTCTGCGGCTAGACTGGCTAGGGCATCGGCTTCCAGATTCTGAGACCGAGGTACATGCTCCAGGAAGAATCCTTTGAAGGTCATGGCTATCTCGACCGTTGCTTGGTGGTAGGGGATGAGGTCTGGATTCTGGACTTCATATATCCCTCTGACTTGATTGACGATAAGCAGAGAGTCACCGAAAGCTTCCAGGGATTCGACCCCCAGCTCTTTGGCGGCTCGGAGCCCGATTAACAGAGCGTTGTATTCTGCCACATTGTTGGAGCAGGGCTCGCTAAGAGAATATGCTCGGTAGATGACGAGCTGATCAGGAGTGACCAGGACGACCCCTACTCCTGAGACGATGTTTCCCTTGGGACCGGTTCTGGAGGCCCCATCGAAGAAGAGTTGCCATGCGTCGGTTTCCATTACGGAGTTACATTCTGCAACTTCGTCGGGAATGTCCTCGTATAATTTGGAGGACTCCAGGATCGGATGGGCAACTAGGAAGTCAGCCAGTGCTTGGCCTTTAATGGACTTCTGCGGTACGTATACCATGTCATATGGCGTTAATAGCATCGCCCAAGTCGCGAGTCAGGAGTTAAGAACACTCGGTTTGCTCATTAGTACCCGCAGAGGGTTGATCCTGGAGATGATATGAATGGTCTGTCCGGTGACATAGTGTCGTGTCTTCTGGACGGCGAACATCAGAGCCAAGCATTCCTTCTCCACTGGGTTGTACCGGTACTCGGCCCCGACCATCATCCTGCTGAGGTAGTAGATAGCTTGTTCATGCCCCATGTCGTTCTTCTGTGCAAGAAGAGCTCCTAGTGAATGATCCATTGCTCGAACGTACAGCAAGAATAGTTTTCCCATGACGGGAGGTGCCAGAACTGGCGGACTGGTGAGGTAGCGTTTGATGTCTCCGAACGCCTGCTGACAGGTTTCGTCCCACACGAAAGATACACCTTTCTTCATGAGGTGAGAAAAGGGCTGACATCTCCCCGAGAGGTTGGATATGAATTGCCGGATATAGGCCAGACGGCCTTGAAATCCCTGAAGTTCCCTCAGATTACGGGGTGGTCGCATTTCTACGATTGCCTGGACTTTGTCAGGGTCCACCTGGACGCCTTTGGTGGTGATGACAAATCCCAGGAACTTGCCACTAGATACACCCAGAAATGATTTCGTAGGGTTCATCTTGAGTTGATGGCGACGCATTAGCTCGAACACCATCCTCAAGTCTTGGAGGTGATCACCTTTGAGGCGGCTCTTGACGGCTATGTCGTCTACGTAACATTCCACTATTTTGCATAAATGCTCATGGAATATGTTACTCATGGCCCGTTGGTATGTAGCCCCGGCATTCTTCAATCCGAAGGGCATGACCGTATAGCAATATACCCCCAGTGGTGTCCGAAAAGCAGTGTGCTTCTCGTCTTCAGGATGCATCTTGATCTGATTGTATCCCGAGAACCCGTCCATGAAAGACATACGTTCGAAACCGCAGGTGTTGTCGATCATGATGTCGGTGATAGGAAGAGGGAATTCATCTTTGGGACAGGCCGTATTTAGATCCCGGTAATCGATGCAGATACGCACCTTCCCATTCTTTTTCATGACTGGGACAACATTGGCGACCCAGTCGGGATGTTGCTCTTCACGGATGAAGCCGCAGGCTATCAACTTCTTGACCTCAGCTTCAATGGCGTCCATTATATCCGGGCGGAACCGGCGTTGGTGCTGTTTGACAGGCCTTGAGTCGGTCAAAATGTTGAGCTTGTGAGTAGCCACCTTCGGATCGAGGCCTGGCATATCCTCATAATTCCACGCGAAGACGTCGACGTATTCTTTTATCAGTTGGATGATTTCTTCCCTTTCAGCTGGGGAAAGATAGTTACTGATAAATATTGGCTTTGGTGAGAGTTCACCCCCAACGTCGATTTGGACAACTTCGTCTTTAGTGGGAGGTTCCCTTTGCTCGAAGCAAAATTCCCACTGCGTATCCATGTGTTGAGCCCAAGCGTCGTTTTCGAACAACTCAGATTCTTGTTCGCTTGCCTCTAAGGGATCTGTCGACGCCATATTCATCGAGAATGTTTGTCCGAGATCGTTGGATGAGTCGGAGGACGTTGAGCCGCCTTGAGGAGAGGCAATGGCGTCTTCAGAAGCTGCAAGGGAGGTCGAATATCCTAACCCGAAGCGGGTTTGTCGGTAGCAAGAGTTGCCGAGCAGCGGCGTACGCCTGCCCCTCCCATTGTTGAGACCTTGGTTCCGCTTCAGATTGTAGCCCATATTTCGCATGATCTTAAGCGCTTGTGGGCTGTATCGACGAACCTGTATTTCCCCAGTATCGTCGTCGAAAGCATCTTCTTGGATAGCTGGTTGATTGCGCATACGGCCGAAGAATATCGGACGCTGACTGCTGTAGGTAGGTGGGACGATGAAGATAGAATCCTCATGGGGTCCATACGTTGCGACGACGTTGGACGATGACGCTACTTCCCATACATATGGATGATAGGCCTTTATAGCTCCCAAGAATTTTTGTGCTATTGGTTCTATCTCGTCAATGTACGGGAAAAGGGGACTTTTATTGTCATTGGCAACCGCGTTAGTAGTTTTTACATCCCTTGGTTTTTTTGTCGCGCCGAAGGTTGATGACCAAGGGTGGAGGCTTTTTGTTTAAGGTAATTACCAAAGGATCACCCCCCTTTCCTGACCTAGCATCGTTCAGGTGGGCGGTCATAGGCTCTGTGGCCTTTGGACGAGCAGTCCGTCCTTTCACCTTGATCGACAGAGGTTGTTTGACAGAGGGTTCTTCTGGCTCCCGACGGGATTCCTTCTCTGTCTGGGCCGTTACCTCTTCCGTGTGGCTCTGAAAGTATAACACGGCGTCGGAGTAGTAGGATTCCACCCCTCTGAACGGGTTTAAGTCTGCAAACTCGGTTTGCACCGCTCCTTTGGCATCTACATATTTGAAGCATTGATGTAGAGTTGAAGGGACAATGTTGTGGTCGTGGATCCACGGTCTTCCCAGCAGGATGTTGTAGGACACCTCTGAATCAATGACGTAGCATGTAGCCACTGATCTAAGGTTGCCAATCTGGATTCTCAAGCAAATCTTCCCCAATGGTTTACTCTTTCCAGCGTTGAAACCCACAACGGTCTGAGCAGACTGTGAGGAATGATGCTGATTGACGATCCCGGATCTATGTGAATCCGGTCGACCTCCATGGAACCGATGTATCCGGTGTGATAGAGAGGCCTGTCATGCCTGTTGTGTTTCAGCAGCATGTCGTCTTGGGTGAAAGTGATGTTTGGTACCACCTCCATCACACTGTGGCATTGAGGGCACGCCACGGGTTCCTCGTTGGGGGACTTGAGCTGGGTAAAGCACACATCCGCTTGCATCAACGCTTCGCTCAGGGCTAGACGAGTGTCTTGGGAGAGTCTGAGTAGCTCGAAGATGGACAACCTGGCTGGCGTATTGGCCAGTTGGGCCAGGATGTCGAAGTTGTACGGTTTCTCTAAACCTTTGTTTGGAATATTCTTCACAGGTACATCGAAGCATACTTCCTTTTGTTTTCCCTTGTCCGCTGGAGTTGGTCTTGAAGGACCGGTCTCTGGCGTGGCGGGCTCGGGTCCCGAAGGCTTGGTGGCTGGGGCGTCTTCCGGGCTCGTGCCGTAGTCTTTGAGGTAGGCTTTCCCTGATCGGGTTGCTGTAGCCAACACCTCGTCTTCTTCTGGAGTTGCAACCATATGGCATGGTTTGCATTTGGAGTTCTTTCTAGACTTAGCTCTGATAGCATCGGTCTCTTCCCCGATTTCTGACACCAGGTCGGGATGAACCCACATAATCTCGCCTTGCCGGGTAGTTAGGGGTACTAGGTTGCGATTTTGATCCCGAGCTGGAGGGAAATTGATGATGTTCATCGTTGCTCGAAAAATAGGCGTGACACCATCCAGGATCATTCGGGGAGGCAGACTGCCAAACTGGAGAGAGATCATGTTGGCCGTGACCGTCTTCTCGGTGTTGTGCAGGGTGATCGCCTTAGCATCGATTAACCCCTGGATCTTCCTTTTCAGTACGTAACACGCCTTTGTTGGGTGGTGTACGTATCGGTGGAAGACATAGTATTTTGGGTCGTTAGTATTGCCAACTTCCTGGGGCCGCCTTAGCTCTGGAAGAGTGATCTTGCCACTCTTGACGAGACACTCGAATATGCTCGGGACGTCGTCGTCGTCGAAGGAGTAGACTTCAACGGGTCTGGAAGTCCCGGGTTTTGCTTGCGCGGTTGCCGCAATCTTTGGTCTGGCCGTATTGATTGCCAGGGCTTCTTTCCTTTTGGGACCACGAGGGTGGTCGCTGCTAGGAGATGGCCTCTTGCCTATGTCGGAGGCGGAGATCATGATGCCATTGTCGTGCGCCTTGCGACTATTGTCTTCGGCTGCTACCGCCGAGATGATGAACGAGGGCCAATCACGGAACTGATATGGTCCTGTGAACACTGAGACCACGGGAAGGAGGTTCTTCCTGCAAATGTCCACCAATGCAGAGTCGGGAACTCCTGGAGGCATTTGTAAGGTGGCCTGACGAAAACATTCGATGAAGATGCGAACGTCTTCCTTTTTCTTTTGCTTGACTTCGATGAGAGAGGACATAGACATGTCCATTCCTCCCTCGTAGAACCGTGTGAAGAATAAAGTTCTGAAGTCTTCGAAGGAAGTGATGCAGTTATCCGCCAAGCTGCGGTACCACTGATAGGCTACTCCTGAGAGGCAACCTTTGAACACCCGAGTAAGGAGGGCGTCGTTCCCTTGTAGCAACACCGTCATCATGCTGAAATAATTCATGTACTGGCTCGGCGATGTTTTTCCCTCGAACAGGGCCATGGTCTGAGGTTTGTACCTTGGCGGGAAAGGGACTTCCTCCCAGATAGCTGGGTAGGGCTGGTTGATTCCCAGTTTCTTGAGCTGATCCTTGTGTTTCAAGGCGTCAAACTGGGCCTTCAACTCCCGGACTGCCTGCATCGGATTTTCAGTCGGAAGTGGGGCCACGGAGTGGTGCGGAGTTGGTTGTATCGTAACCCCAGCGGGAGGTAAGGCATTCTCTGAGTGAGGAAGCGGAGGAACTTCTGACTCTTGATCCAGCGCGAGCTCTTGGCTCGGGTGGGATGGTGGTAAGTCCACCCCCACACGTATCTGAGTCGGCGGGACCGATGCTTGAGCCATGGTAGCTGCGTGCTGAGTTAGCATCATCTGGTGCATGTTTTCCATCATGGATTGCATTTGTTGCAGAGATGTTTCCAGCGTGGTGAGGCGTTGTTCCGCGTCTCCTGACGGTGAAGCTTCCTCGCGTTCATCTTCAACGGCGTAGGCGCCCATCTCCCTGGGCGTCATTGAAGGATTAGTATAGGTCGCTGTAGAAGTCGACTCTACACTTTTTGCTTCTGATTCTTGGCGACCCCCAGCGTCGGAATCGGAAGAGGATGGAGCTGGCTGTCGTGACTTTGCGCGAGTATTCTGGAATACTCCGGCTTTAGTGTCACTGAACCTCCTTCGGCTCGGGGGCTTGGAGGGATGTTGTCTTGAACTCGACCCTCCTCTACGCAGGTGTGAGGCCATGTTTACAGGCGCATGCGCGGGTTCCCCTCCCTGGAAAGACAGAGAGTAGCCCAATCGGTCGAAGACCGGTCGTTTTGTTTTGGGACAGCAGCAATTAATCACAACCTTGTGGCCATTACAATGATGCTCGCTAGGAGGCGTAATAGACATGTTGGAAGGTCCCCTCTCTTTACACTTCTGGACTAGATACTTGCGTAGGTCAGGAGGAGTTGCCGGAGAGGCCCTTAGTCGGCCATTGGTTTCTCGCGTGATCCGGAGGATAGGCATTCTGTTCCTTCGCTGGCGTGGAGGCCGAGAGGTTAAGTAGCCTGCCGCTTGCTTTCCTTCGCGGAGATCACAGCGCTCATCTGGTTTACCATAGTGGTCAGATGACGTCTTGCGCGTGGAGCGAGATCTGTTCTTCCGTCTTGGCGCCGAGGCACCATCGGAAGTTCTGTCTGTACCGCGCGGAGCGGGAGACAGATTTCTACGCGTAAAGCGCAGTGAAGGCTTCTGGGTTAGCGCTGAGGCTTCGCCCGAAGTTTTGTCTTTACCGCGCGTAGCGGGAGACTGTTTCCTACGCGTAAAGCGCAGTGGATTCTTCGGGGTTAGTGCTAAGGCTTCGCCCGAAGTTTTGTCTGTACCGCACGTAGCGGGAGACTGAATTTTACGTGCGGGGCACGGAGGGAGCGTCGCTACAACCTCGTTGGCCGAAGAGATCGGAGAGATCGGAGAGTCCGGAGAGATCGGAGAGTCCACAGGAATAGTAGAGGATGTCTTGGGCATCCACACATTGCGCAGCTTCCTGTTGTCCTGGATGGAGAGAGGGCAAGAGCTACCCCCGGCTCGAAGCATGTCTTCGTAGGCTGACTGGTCGAAATGAACGACCAGCGTCTTCTTCACGGTTCCCACGGATACCGTATCGTGTTGAGCAGTTACTTCCTCGTCAGAAGAGAAAGATGTCCCCAGCAGAGTCGCCATCTTGTTTGTGGTATTAAACGAAAGGAATGAAATTGTATTTCAATGACGGGGTCTATGCGAAACCCGCGCCCTTCTATTTATAAACAAACTTGTACAATGTAATCCTATACGAGGATGTGGGAGTACAATTTATTTAATCTGGGTATAAATTGCTATAGGTGTCTGATCTGCGGTCGATCACTTTAGCCCTTGGACCACACGATGTTGAAGAAGTGCCGTGGAAGACAGGTAGCAGCTTCGAAGGTTGCAGAAGAGGTTGGACGCACGAGGCCAAGGTCGTCGATCCCTGCTCTTTGCCTGCTCTCTGGGCTCTCTCTCTCTCTCTCTCTCTCTCCCTCTCTCTCTCCTTGGACGATAATTCTCTCCTGGATGATAATTCTTTTTCTGCCCTTTTTCCCCATTGATAGGGGTCTCTATTTATAGAGTTTTGGTGACAGTGACCACTCCATCGGTGTAAAAACCGAGAAGTGGAAAGTACAACACCCTTTTACACAACGGTTAAAGTAACCAATGCCTGCGTATGGATGATCTTTTGAATGAGCGTATGACGCGGGTCCAACTAAGGGAACACAACGCGTACTATTGCTACGAAGATCATGGCGTAAGAGCCACGCAGGTAGGTATCCCATGTGTAGAAACGGTTGGCGTAGAAGCCAAATGACTGTCACCCTGGCACAGAGGCCAGATAGGCATAGAAGCCGAATAGGCGTAGAAGCCGGATAGGCGTAGAAGCCGGATAGGCGTTGAAGCCGGGTAGGCGTAGGAGCCGGAGAGGCGTTGAAGCCGGAGAGGCGTTGAAGCCGGAGAGGCGTTGAAGCCGGAGAGGCGTTGAAAGCCGGATAGGCGTTGAAGCCGGAGAGGCGCTGAAGCCGGAGAGGCGTTTGAGAGCCGAAGAGGCGTTGAGAGCCGAAGAGGCGTTGAGAGCCGAAGGGGCGCAGGTCTTGAATGGGCGTAGAAGCCGCTGCGTACCGTGCCCGAGTGCTGACGTGGACGTCTTAGCCGGAATCACGGCTTTCGAAGATGTAATCAAATCTTCTACAGAGATTTGCCATCATCCTGTGCATTAAATGCGAAGACGTGTTTCGAAGGTCTGTAGCCCTTCTGTGCATCCGTTTGCAGAGACGTGCCTTGACTGAACCTGTCACCGCTTCATGCAATTAGACGTAGAGACGTGCCTCGAGCCCCGTACGATGTGCAGCTTTTGACGTGGCAGGCGGTTTGTCTACTGCGGAGCGTAAACCGGCTTATGCCTGCCTGTGTAAAATAATGCAGCGTATCCCTCTGTGCGCAAAAGAGCGGTTTATGCTGAGGGGACGTTAGTAAACGACGGTTCAGTGGTATCTTAACCCAATCCTCTGCATTAAATGCAGGGATCCGCCATCATACTGTGGTGTGCGTCCCGAGGGGTCTGTGCCTGTTTCCAGCCGTCGTCTGGGTCGCCGTGCAGCACTTTTTTGTCAGGAGTCAGAGGCCAGGTTCACTGCGTGACTTGACAGGTTCATTTCGGGGAAGACGAAGCGTTCCTCGTACGCTATTTTAACGCTGCTTTGAGAGCGGCTGAGTTTTTACGCCCTGGAGGCGATGGGGGGGTCCCGTCTACGCCGAAGCAGTTTTGGACGCGCTGCACCCTTGAGCTCTTACGCCTGATGGCACTGAAGGCCTTTGCTTGCACTGCTCTGTATCAATACGCCGCGTAGCTTTTGCCAGCATATTTTTTATGCTTCTACAGACACTATTCTTATACGAGTGTGAGTCATATGTAGGACACGGACTTGCGTACTCGGCTGGCCACTGGTACGTATAGGTCGTGCGACGGATAGGCATAACTGCCAATAGAAACTTTGCATGCTAGTAGACCTGGCGGTTATTAGAGGTTTATTGTGTCATGGACATGACATGCTTAGAGCATTGGGTGAGGAGAACAACAAGTACCGCATTTGAGCTCCTTTGCACTTTTTCTGTGACTCCCGGATTCTCTGCTGGAGATACGGGTGGTGATGACCCATATATATACATTGGCGGGCCTCCGCCGTTCAAAAGACGACGTGCCTTTGGGCCCCTGGATCTTCAAAAGAGAACTATGCCAAATCCCAGTTTTCAGCCAGATAGCTCACTTGTGGGGAAAGGTGTTCTTAACTGTATTCACTTAGACGGTTAGGCGACCCAATGGATGTTTACTTTCAGTACTTTATTGGCATGTGCTTTTTGTATCTTGTTACGTCCCTCTGAGGACATGGTCCCTTCCAGATATAGGTGAGCAGGAGTATGGACCTGGACCTGACGCTACCTATCAGCCTGAGGAGATCTTACCTTCTGATTATATGTGATTCATTGCAGCTGTTTAGAGATTCTAGTTGCTATTCTTTTCTAGACATTTATTCTTATATTAGAGTTTATTCTCTTCTCTCTTTAGTAGTTTATTATAGTCGATTTGCAGTGGATTTGTTTCCACCCGACTATCACACTTTGAGATTACTATTTGAGACTGCTCCTTTGATATTCATTTATTGATTTCCATTATTCTATTATTTGTGCTGTTGATGAGATATAGAACTGCGTGTGACTTGTTGTGACATATATTACCACTGTGGATTGGATATTCATGTACAGCGTACGTGTGTATATGGTTTCCATATATTGGAGTTCGTATACATACGGCTGGCGTGTTACGTATTCCTAGTCCTACGTATTTTGGGACTGGGGCGTGACAGAAGGGGGCCGGCCAAATAAGAGGGGACTCTCTTCTCTCTCTCTCCTCTCAATTGCATTCATTTTGATCCAAATTCTAGATCTTCAATTTTTCCCACATTAATATCTTTCTTAATTTCTTCACATTTTCTCTCATCTCTCACTCCATAAGGAGCTTGGAGCTTGGAGAAGCAAGGAGCACAAGGAGGAGAGAGCATTGGTGAAGAGATCATGTCCGGATCGTATCCATTAGAGTTTTTATTGAGAATCTATCTCCCAATTGGTAATTTCTGAATTCCTCTTCTTCGTAGCTTCTAAATCATGCATTTAACCCTTAGGAATCACCCAATGACATAGGGTTACCTATAGGAACAAGTTCTAGGCTAATTGGTTGAGAATTGTGGTTTCTACATAGGTAATTTTGTGTATTTTAGGGAAATTATGAGATTAACACATCAAGTGTGTGGCATGACACTAATTTAGTCATATTGGACTTAGATCAGGGTTGTGATGCTTGATAAGTGTCCATAATTGAATACGTGTAGGCTGTTTCATGGTATTTTGAGATACGGTGTGATACAGAGTCATATTTTGGGTATTTTGTGCAATTACTTTTAAATTCTCATTGTATCAAGTTTTATTAATTGTATACTAATGTATTTATGTGTAGGAATGGTTTAATATGGAGAATTGGTGAAATTGGGCATTTGGTTGGTGTACGTATCATAATTTTCCTATAGTGCACACCTAGTATTTGATTTAATGTCTCTTGTGTGGGTGTATTATATATATATATATATATGAATACGAGTATACAAATATCTATATCTATATTTATTTGTGTTATTTGTATGGGGGGTAAGTTGATAGTGTATTGTGTTGACAATTGTGTGAGCATGTGTATGAGTTGCAAACTTGTGCACTCGAGATGGGGCATTGATAGTGCAGTAAAGTGGGGGAGTGGTATCAGTTGATAACATTCAAGTTCAACAGCAGTGGAATTAGTGGAGTATGTGTGAGGGAGGGTTCAGGTATGGAGGATTGGGTTATATGGCAATTTCAACAGCAACAGTGCACATCTGTGCACTGCTTTACCCTTTATAACAACAGTTGCTGTGACTTGTATGGGTATCAGTCAGTTATTGAAGGAGTTGGTATTGAACTTCTTGAGTAGGTTGGATTAAAGAGAGGAGTAGAGTACCAGTAGCACACAAGTGCTTGTGAGATGGAGTTGAGAAGTCGGGTTTAAGGAGAATTCAGTAGCAATTGTAGATAGTATAGAGAGAACTCGGGTATTACATGGATACTAAGGTTAATATCAGCAGCAATGCACCAGTATGCATTGCTATAGACCAGGTAACAACAAGTTGTTGTCAAATGTATGTGTCAGTGGACATTTGCACCTATGTGTGCAGGTGGTCGGCGAGTGTGAATGTGTGGTGATTGGGTTTGCTGAGCATGTGGTATTGTGAATCAATTGGGGGAGTATTCATTCTACCTATAGTAGTTGACATCTAGTTAATAGCTGTAGAATTAAATAAGTGACTTAGTGTGCCTATTAGAGTAGGTTCCAGTTGAAGTTAAGTACCAGATCATAGCAGTTTTAGCAACAACAGTTCTTGAGTATCAGTTGCTGATACCTGCAGCAGTGAACTGCATCCACTGCAGACAGTCAACCCAGACATGACTGCATTGGTAGTGATCTAAGACTGTGTCAATACACAGCTAGAGGTGATGACTGATTAGTCGTAGTATTATTTCTTGGTATAAGTTAGTGTATCAGTAAATTTGAAATTAGTAATAGTTAGTTGGAAGTTATACTAAGATGTTAATATCCTAGCTATAGTTATCAGTTAAATTTTATTGATACCAATTAGTATATTGGGTAGGGGTAAGCTGAGTACATTGGTATCTGATACCAAGGTTTGAGTCATTAGTTAGTGAAGTAAGTATTCAGTCATGATATGTATTAGGTGTTAGTAAGATAGGACAATGTCAATTAGTGTATATATAGTTTAGCAGTTAGTAAATTAAGTTCTATTACATAATTAGTTATTGTTATTAGCTAAGGTTATGATCTTAAATAGCTATTACAAACTAGTATATACTAAATTGTGACCAATATAGACCCATATGACCTAGTATTGGTCTATAGAGCATCCTTATTGCATTTTAGCTCATTTCTCATTTTATATCACCAAATTGACATGCCCTTCACATCTAGATGTGTGTGACACCATTTTGGACACCGAATGACATTATTTGCTGTAGACATAGGCGAGTACATCTCTAGTGGTTTTCTTATTTTGATTGTCTCTATGACTCTTGCTTTTAGTATTGCTTTATTTGATCCCTGACACAATGGCATACACAGATTGGTATATGTAGATCCCAGTCATGAGATGTTCTTCTCCGTGATTATTTTTACTTCGTGAATGGTTGACTAGACCGTGATCGATATGCATGAGATTACAGACCGTGCATAGTGATACCGTGTCAGAATGTGTCATGATTTGGATCTGTGTACTAGTCGGGGGTTTGGAGAAGTATTAGTGGAGATGTGATCATACCTTTCAGACCGTGATATATTTATGTTGTAGCCCGTGATAGCTAGTAGACCATGCAACTCACGTTTGGCTACGCTAGCTCCCCTTTATGATTATAGATCGTGCTAGGCCTAAGCCTGTCACATATTTTGCTAATGTTTCAAAGCACAAGTTTAGGGTTATATTTCCTTATTTTAGTCCATTACTTGATGATTCCCTGCTCGATTGCTCTCAATATATTTCTATTATTTTTTTGATATCTCTTTGCCATGCTTAGTTATATTCTAGATATTTTCCATCATTTATTGTCTTTACTATTACTGTTTTATAGTTTCTGTCAATTAATGGAATTGATATTGGGTTGTATTTGCTCCATCCTTATTGGATATATTTTTCAGATGATTCATTACAGGACTGATGTCCTATACACTACGGATCGCAGGAGGGTGAGCCAGTTAAGCCAGTTGAGACAGTTGAGCCCGTAGAGCCACTTGTTTTAGTACCAATAATTGTGGATGCTTAAACTTTCTATAAGTTGTATTTGATTAGTAGACTTAAATGGCATGTATTATTATTTTGATACTTATGTTGAGTTTGGACTTATTTTGACTCTTGTATTTCTTTTGCTTCTATTCCATTATCGTTCCATTCTTCCTCTAGTTTGATATGTGATTGAGTATTGTTACCATTATTATGTCATTATATTGTGCCTCCATTGGGAGTTGAGATGGCATAACATGTATCTTATATATTGTGTGAGATGTTTAGATTATGTTTTTGACCTAGAATAACGTTCTACATCTTTCTTACGACGTAGGCTGGGCGTGGTTCACCACTCGTGCCCTTATTCTGGGTGCGGGTCATGACAAACTCAGCAGGAAGCCCACAACTTATTTCTTGACGACACAACCCCAGTTATTAGAGAACGTCCAAGAGCTCAGGATAGAGATTATTTTACCAGGAAAGAGTGGTAAGTTGGCGAACCTTGAGGTTAAGTTGTCACTAGTGGAGAGAATCAAGACGACATTGCCTACAAATGCTAGATTTCGGAGACTTAAAGAGAAGACGAAAGCCGGTATGCAGACGGGACTTCGGATCCATGGGGACGGGACGTTAAGGTGCGAAAATCGCCTATATATTCCTAATGGAGAATTGAGACAAGAGTTGATGACCGAGGCACATAGCTCTATTTACTCTATTCATCCGGGAGGTACGACACTACTAGAATAAGCGGGATTAGCGACGTTTATTAGCGACTCCATGTAAAAACGTCGCTAATTTAGCGACTCCATGTAAACACGTCGCTAGACGTCGCTAATTGGCGACATTTAGCGACGTTTAGCGACTTTTATTCAGCTTTTAAAAGATTAGTCGCTATAAGTTTAATTTTGGTCGCTACACGTCGCTAATATATCTAAGTTAGCGACGTTTAGCGACGTATATAGCGACGTTTATATTAAAAATATTTAGCAACGTGTTTTGCGACGTCATTAACGTCGCTAAAGTTAAATTTAGCGACGTATTTTTTTGATGTCGCTAAACGTCGCTAAAATTTGGTTAATTAGGGGCTCGGTTTCGTTTTTTCCCATCTGTCAAAAATTCAAAACCTAAAAATTTCCCCCCCCGCTCCATCGACTGCTTGCTCCGTCGACCGCCTCTCCACCGCGGCTACTTCGGCATCCCCCTCATCCTCCTCGAGCTATAGGTACCCTAACTCTCTCTCTCTCTCTCTCTCTCTCTCTCTCTCTCTCTCTTTCCTCACAGAACACGTGTGACACTGACACAGACATGACACACACACACAGACAGTGACATAGATACGACACACACACACTGACACAGACACGATAAGGACCTAGGGTTAGGGTTAGTTTTTGACATGGGGTTGGGGTTAGGGTTAGGGTTAGATTTTTCGACATAGGGTTAGGGTTAGGGTTAGGTTTTTCGACATAGGGTTAGGGTTCGGTTCGAGAGCAAATGGAACTCTGTAGCGCACTATACAGACATCCAAACTAAGTTGAAAAAGATCCCGCCGACTCCAAAACACTGGGGAAGGAAGCGGATTGGTAACCTCCCGAAAGAGATTAAGAAGGGGAGAACAAATTACTCAATCTTCAAAAGCTTCCACATACTGATGCTACTCAATCTTTGAAAGCTTCCACATACTGAATTTCGACCAATTTCACTTTGCAATGTCATCTACAAGACTATTACCAAAATCTTGGCTAATCGGATTCGATCCATCCTCCACAAATTGATATCTCCATTCCAAAATGCCTTTGTCCCTGGAAGGCAAATATGTGACAATGTGATAATAGCCCAGGAATTATTTCACACTATATCCAAACAAAGCTCTTAGAATAGCTCATTTGCTCTGAAAATAGATATGTCCAAGGCATATGACAAACTCGGTTGGGAAGTTATTAGTCACTCTTTTTGGCTTTGAATTTCGAGAAAAAACTCACACTTTAATCATGCAATGTATAACCACAGTATCGGGTAGGTGTTCACCGGTCACTTGTTGCATGCCAATACAGCCCTTAACTGATACTGTGGTATCAAGGATTTAATTGGCAAGAGTGATCAGTATAGTGCACTTCAATTAGAGTGAAAGTATGTATTATATCAGTTATGAAATGAAAGTATTGCTTATTTTAGACTTTGATAAATGGTCAGTTATTTTGAATATTGCTTATTTTAGACTTTGATAAATGAAAGTATGTATTATATCAGTTATGATTTTTATAGTACGGTTAAGTTATGAAGTTAGGTGATAAACCACTGTATGTAATGATTTATATAATACATACTGTCAATTTTGCGGAAGTATCTAGAAATGGATATGAATTACTATTTGCGTCATCGTTCATGGATGTACAACCGTCATCCTGATGACATGTATGGTGTGCGGGATGAATTCATTGAGAGTGTACAGCAGTTCCTGCAGTTCGCCAAGGCGTTCCCTCAGTACATGGACGGTACCAAAATTAAGTGTCCGTGTGTGAGATATCGCAACAGAAAATATCATCCAGAAGTGGAAGTTACATATTATTTATACTCGAAGGGCTTCACGCTGAATTACTATCAGTGGACCGCGCACGGAGAACTTGTATCTCTAGCATCGGAGTCGGAACCCTACGTGGAGCCGTATATGGATGTCCACGACCACGATGCTTATGATGACAGGTTGGTGAACATGGTTTATGATGCGGCGGGGCCTAGTTTCAATCCGAACAATTATGATGCGGCGGGACCTAGTTTCAATCCAGACAATTATGATGCAGCTGAGGAGGCACCGAATGCCGATGCTGTAAAGTTTATGGAGTTGTTGGAGAATGCAAGGACTCCACTATATCCTGGTTGTGAGGATCATTCACCGTTGGAGGTGGTTACAAGATTATTAAGCATCAAGTCCGATTTTAACATGTCGCAAGAATGCTATAATCGACTGCTCGATTTGATTATAGAGATCTTGCCCGAGGGTGCAAAGTTGCCTAAAGACTTCTATCGATCTAAGAGGATGGTGAGATCGCTTTGGATGGGATACGAGAAAATTGATGCATGTCACAACGGGTGCATGTTGTACTACAAAGACGACAAGGATGAAGATGCGTGCAGATTCTGTGGTGCTGATCGCTACAAGGACACTGTTAGAGGAAAGTCGGTTGGTGCAAGGAAGCATACCGATTTGATGCACTACTTGTTTTGACGCCGCGGTTGCAGCGGTTGTTTATGGTTAAGGAGACTGCAAAAAATATGAGTTGGCACAGGCGAAAACAGATCGAAGGAGTATTGGATCATCCATCCGATGGAGAAGCATGGAAGCACTTTGATCGAGAGTATCCATATTTTGCCGAGGAAGCACGTAATGTCAGATTGGGGCTCTCCTCTGACTGTTTTACCCCATTCGGACTTTCGGGCTCCCAGTATTCGTGTTGGCCTGTGATCGTCACTCCGTATAATCTACCGCCTTGGATATGCATGAAGACTCCGTATATGTTCCTAACCGTTATTATCCCGGGTTCAAACAATCCGAAGAGGAACATCGATGTGTATTTACAGCATTTGATAGATGAGTTGAATCAGCTGTGGGAAGTAGGTGCCAACATGTACGATGTTTCTAGAAAGCAAAATTTTCAGATGAGGGCAGCACTTATGTGGACCATCAACGACTTTCCGGCCTATGGAATGTTATCGGGATGGAGCACCCATGGTCGTCTCTCATGTCCGTATTGGATGGACTATACTCAGGCTTTCCGTTTGAAACACGGAGGCAAACCGTGCTTCTTTGATTGTTATCGACAATTTTTGCCGAAGGATCATCCGTACCGGAGGAACCGGAATGCTTTTCGTGCGGGAGTTGTGGAGAAGGCTAATCCACCGCCAAGGTGGCCCGGATGCACGATATGGGAAGAGGTAAAAGATTTACCAAGTGCTATCGAAGAGCCTGCTAAGGGGTACAAGTGTGACGGATTTGGTCGCATCCATAACTGGACGAAGAGGAGTATATTCTGGGATCTGCCATATTGGAGCACCAATCTGATCAGACATAACCTTGATGTCATGCATATCGAGAAGAATGTGTTTGATAACATAATTAATACTGTAATGGAGGTAAAGGGGAAGACGAAAGATAATCCGAAGGCCAGGTTGGACTTAGAAGAAATATGTAGACGTCCTGCATTGCATTTGATAGAGGAGGGGAATGGAAAGTTAAAGCAACCTAAGTCAGTTTTCTCACTGGAGAAAGAGGATAAAGGTAGACTTTGTAGGTGGATTCAGGGTCTAAAATTTCCAGACGGGTACGTGTCGAACTTGAGAAGATGCGTCGACCTCAAGGAGAATAAACTGGTGGGTATGAAGAGCCACGATTGTCACATATTCATGGAGAGGTTAATTCAGATTGCATTTCGGGAATTCTTACCGTAGGTCGTTTGGGACCCATTGACAGAGCTGAGCATATTCTTCAGAGATCTTTGTTGTACTAAGTTGCTCGTCGATCGTCTAGAAAAGCAAGAGAAGGACATTGCGGTAACACTATGTAAGCTCGAGAAGGTGTTTCCTCCTAGATTCTTCGACTCTATAGAGCATTTGCCAATTCATCTTTCCTATGAGGCACGTGTTGGTGGTCCTGTCGGTTATCGGTGGATGTACCCCTTCGAGCGGCATCTGAATCACCTAAAGAGAAAGGTGAAAAACAAGGCACGGGTTGAGGGCTCGATTTATGAAGCTTATGTTCTCGAGAAGATTACAAACTTTTGCTCGACGTATTTCAAACTGCATGTTGCTACTAATAGGACAAAAGCTCCGAGAAACGACGACGCATATCAAGAATCTAATGATGCAATACTCAAAGTATTCAATGCATCCGGAAAGCCTTCGGGAAAAATGAAGAAGAGATATTTGAGTGACGATGAGCTAAGGCTGCTCAATTGTATATATTACTCAATTGCGATAAGGATAAAGTGGAGAAGCTAGAGGGGTAAGTAATTAATACGTCCACGTTTATATCATCTCAATGTAATAGTATAAGATACTATTATGCTACTAATCATCAGTTGCTTCATTGTTTTTTAGCACATATAATGATGAGTTGAGGTCGGTTAGACCCTACATAACAGACGAAGAAGTAGAACAAGATATGAGATACCATTTTCCTTCTTGGTTGAGCACATATGTAAGATGCTTGGTAATTATTTTTTATTTCTGCACTTGCAAAATAAATAACTTACTATCGCTACTTTGGTATTTAGGTCGATCGTCTAATAACACCCGAGACTGAATCTATTAGAACTCTAGCCAAGGGACCAATTACTGCCGTAAAAATATGGTCAAGTTTCTGTGTGAATGGGTTCAGGTTCAAGTCAACAAATGCTCCTATCAAAGACAGCTTTCTGGATCTTGATTCCACGAAAAATAGTTGTTTGTGTATAAAATCTTCGAACTACAAATACGTCAATCCAGGGAATAATTTTTTTGGCATCTTATGAGAGATTGTGGAGTTGACATATAATTATGGCACAGAACCAGCTAATATCGTGCTATTCAGGTGTGAATGGTTCGATCCGATTCAAGATCAAGGTTGAAAAATTGACAAGCATGGCCTTGTGGATATAAACTACAAGCGTAGATATCAAGGCTACGAACCATTTGTCCTATCAAGTCAGGCTCAGCTCGTGTACTTCATAACTTATCCTAGACGGGGGACGCGAGGTCGGATTGGTGGGCAGTATGCAAGACTAAAGCTAGAAATACCTTTGACATTGACGAAATAGCTTATCAGGAGGACGATCTACCTCTTGTAACAAATATTGTAGATGTGGACTCAACGAAAGTTACTCATTACACGAGTAATAATGTAGAAGATGTAGAATTATCCGAAGAGAAAGACGAAGTAGATGAAAGTGAAGACGAGGAAGAGGAGGACGAGGAAGGCGAACAAGATAAATTTTCTGAAGATGATTGAAAATAAAATATATTGCATGTAGAATGTAACTATATTTTGATTGTAGAATGTAGATCAAGGTTGGAAAATTGAAGAAGTAGAATGTAACTATATTTTGACTGTAAAATATATTCTATTAACGAATATATGTATTATATTTTGACTGTAGAATGCTTTGAGATATGCATCACATTTCGACTGTAGAATGTACTATATATTTGTGTTTCTCTATATTCATCATATGTTGTTATCAGATATGACAGGACGACGCGAAGGATTCGACAGGTCCCGAGGTAGACAGAATGCTCCTCCGGTACTGCCTACTGTGGGTTCCGGATCATCGTCGCCCAGTACTCCAGTATATCGATCACTCACATCTTCGACTGTTGGGACGAGTAGTTCCAGGCGTGATAGTACACCCTCGTCCAGCGTTCCTCCTGCTGACGGAACCATGGGGATAGATGAGCATGTCGAGGAGGTCGTACCCACGTTGTCCCAGCATCAGCAAGATCCTCCATGCGCACCTCCGGAGGAGACGAGGACAGAGATCTGGGCCGACGGTACAAAGTAAGTCAATTAGATGGTTTAGTATAATATATATCGTGTATTTCTTTATTCATCGTATATTGACTTTTTCAGTATTCTAAATTATTATCTCTGTATAGATATCGTCC
Organism: Iris macrosiphon; assembly: GCA_036927795.1. Lineage (NCBI taxonomy): Eukaryota > Viridiplantae > Streptophyta > Magnoliopsida > Asparagales > Iridaceae > Iris > Iris macrosiphon. The sequence goes on along the minus strand of JAYESA010000004.1, from coordinate 60,205,569 downwards.
ATCGTCGGTTCAGAGACGCCTGGGCCAATTTCTGAGGAACAACTACGGTGGCCCTTGGATCAACTACTCTGAGGCTCCGGAGGAGAGAAAGACATTCTGGTTTGCCCACTTTCAGGTAAAAGTATATTAAATAAATCCTCTAATTTATGCATATTATATAACTTATCCGTGATGCTCACTTACTAAATTATTTATTGTTGCAAATATATTTTTATCCTTCGTACCGGGCCGAGTTGATCGAGAGGCTCTTTCCGACCGTTGGCGCCAAGCTTATCCGAGATGCTCTGGATGACCAGAAGGCTCGTGATCGTACTGGAAAACCGATCCAAGGTTGGATCACGCCTGAGTAGTGGACTGCGATGAGGGCTAGATTCGACGATCCGAGCTACAAGGAAAGGTCTAAGAAGGCCAAGGCGGCTAGGCAGAATGCTGCCAAGTGGTGTGGTGGCTCGATTCCGATGACGGAATATTTTCGTCGTTTGGTATATTTTTCTTTTAAATTATATTATTTTAATATAAGTACCATAAAATTGTAGTAGAAAAAAATGTTTAAGTTTAGTACTAAATAATATATTTTTAACAGGTACAGAGGGGTGAGGATGCCAACATGGTGACCGTATTCTTGGCCACCCATCGCAAGGACGAAAATCTCATTGATGAGAGGGCCTCGCAGACCTATGTAAGTATTACTTTACTTTGTGTTAATTTTAATATAACTTAGACAATTATCGAGTTTCTAAACCTTTCTAGGCCGAGTATCTTAGGCTGCGTGAGCGGGCGACTGCTAGTGCACCTACACCTGGAGAGGCTGGTACTTCGTCGCAGCCCGCTCCAGCTCCGTCGGCGGACGACCTGTGGGTGACCGCAGCTGGTGGTCTCCAGAGGGGTACGTACTACGGTACGGGCTCCTATGGCGCCCTGGTTGAGACGCAGTCATCTAGGGCCTCCCCGATAGCTGCGTATTCCACATAGCCCTCGCAGTCGCAGCCCTCGCAGTCGTCGGCCAGAGTCTAGGAGGCCATCCAGGAGGCCGTTGACCGTCAGATTGCGTCTCTCCGTGACGAGTTGCTGCGAAGGATGGAGGAGCAGTCCCGGTCCCAGCCGCAGGCGGACGATCCGATGCTTATCGCACGATTCGATATGCTCGACCACAGCATGACGGAGCTCCGGGAATTGACAAATGATATTAGAGCCTCCAATGACCGCAACATTATGGAGCTGCAGGCGTCACATGTATCAATGGACGAGAGGCTGACGATGATGCAGGATTCAATGGTTCATAGCAGTACGAGGCTGTTATCTACCCTGGATTCTTACAACCAGCAACTCGCAGACTTGGAGCGGGCACGGCCTCCTAGTGCGCCTACATCGACACAGACTCCACCGACGTCGCTGCCTTCTCCATCGACATCGGTGTCGATTCCACGGGACGAGTATGAGGAGTTCTTATCCTTCAAGCGCGCCGGTGGTCAGCCTCCTGCAGATCCGTAGTAGTATAGTTAATTACTGGATATTTATATTTTTTTATTATTTAGGATGCGATTGTATGGATATAAATTTGCCATATTCTTTACGTTTACGATGAGATTTGCTGGATGCTTTCTTTTCTTCAAATTTTATTATATTATTCATATTTTAGTTTATAACTGATGACTGATACTTGGCCTGTATTTATCCAGTGCACTAGAAATTTTCCCCTTGGTGCTGCTACTGTGTTCTTATTCAATTTTTTCTACTACCATCATATACCTGATAATGAACCCAAGGGGGTTGGTAAACCCAGAAATGCAATATTTTTTTTTAAATTAGTGATATTTTTAGCGACGTTCAGCGACGTTCACTTACGTCGCTAAATACGTCGCTAATTAGCGATGCTGTAACAAGTCACTAAATACGTCGCTGATGACGTCGCTAAAATCATCGATGTACGTCGCAAACTGCTGACATGGTAGTATTGCCAGGTCATTAAAGACGTCGGTGTAACATCGCTATACAAGTCGCTAATTAGCGACGTTTAGCGACTTCAATAAACGTTGCTATGTAGTGATGTGGAGTCGCTAAACGTCGCTAAATTTAGCGACACATTAAAGTCGCTAAAATACGTCGGTATAGCAACGTTTAGCGACTTGGTTTTTTCTGACTGCTTTAAAACGTCGCTAATTACGTCGCTAAACCAAATTAGCGATGATTTTTGGTTGTTTAGCGACATTTTTAGACGTCGCTAATTTGACTTTTTCTGGTAGTGCGAAGATGTACTAAGATTTGAGGCAGTATTACTGGTGCATGGGATGAAAAGAGAGATTGCTCGATTTATGGCAAAATATTTGGTCTGTCAACAGGTTAAGGCCGACCATCAGAGGACCGCGGGTATGTTACAGCTACTTCCCATCCCCGAGTGGAAGTGGGAACATATCACCATGGACTTCGTTACAGGATTTTCCAGAAGCCCCAGCGGGAAGAACGCAGTTTGGGTTATTGTGGATAGACTCACCAAGTCGTCATATTTTGTGCCGCAGAGTTGGAAAGTCCACAAAGATTCTAACCGACATGTATATAAGATAAATTATGAGGTTACATGGAATACCGGTTAGTATTATGTCGGATCGTGACTCTAGATTCACATCCCATTTTTGGCGGAGTATGCCGGAGAGTCTAGGCACCAGACTCAAGTTCAGCACAGCTTACCATCCACAGATAGACGGCCAGTCATAGCGCATGATCCAGATCCTAGAAGATTTGTTGAGGTCTTATATGTTTGACTTTGAAGGGTTTAAGGAGAACCATTTGCATCTGGTGGAGTTCTCTTATAACAACAGCTATCAGACGAGCATCCAGATAGCATATTTCGAGGCACTGTACGGCAAAAAGTGCAGGTCTCCTATATGATGGAGTGATGTGGATGAGCATTAGATACTCGATCCAAAGTTGGTGATGCAGACAGTTGAGAAGGTGAAGCAAATTCAGAACCATCTTCGTGCAGCTCAGGACAGACAGAAGCATTAGGCTGACACGCACCGCCGACCTTTAGAGTTCAAGGAAGGCGAACATGTGTTTCTGAATATCTCACCTAATTATGGCACTGTTCGATTCGGGAGCTGAGGCAAATTGAGCCCAAGATATATTATACCTTTTGATATTTTGGAGCGAGTTGGTGATGTGGCGTATCATCTTGCATTACCCCCATCTCTAGAGAGAGTGCATGATGTATTCCATGTCTCACAGCTGAGGAGGTATGTGACTGACCCAAGTCACGTACTTGATCATTCCGAGATCACAGTATGTCCGAGCTTGACATATGAGGAGCATCCAGTTGGGATACTGGATACTAGTGAGAAGACGCTGCGGGGTCAGACGATAGACTGGTTCGGATAGCTTGGAAGCATCACTCTCCAGGTGAATCCACTTGGGAGCGAGATAACGTTATACGACAGCGTTATCCTCATTTATTCGAGGATGCAAGTATGACCTAAGAACTACCCTTAGATTACCATATCTTTATAAATTCCTAGAGTAGTTTAATTCTTAATTGCGAGGACGCAATTCTTTTAACGAGGGTAGATTGTAAACCCCCTGAAATTTAGATAAGGATATTTTAGTAATTTTATTTTTAAATATTTATTTATTTAAATAAATGATAAATTATTAAAATAATTTCTAGAATTTAGAAGCCCTTTAGTGTAGTCTTAATGCCAGGAATATAATACTAGTTTTTTTTTGTCAAACCAACTTTGCATAATAGGCTTAGCCAAACCAAATTAGGCTCATGGTATGGATGTCTCTCATAATTGTGAAATCCTACGCTTCGTTTTGGTTGCACAACAACCGTGATACTTTTTGACTCAAAATATGACACTTGGACACTTTTCTGTTGCGGTCAATTTAGACGAGCAATATGAACCCAAATTTTGAAACTGACTTTTATAACCCCTAGCTTAACACGACCAACTATGCACATGACATTGGTGTCACATTTATTTGAGTCCTCGTAGGCTCCAAAAATAATATAAAAACACCGTGCATTTAATTAGTCAAAAATGACCATTTTTGATTAATTGTACCTAACCGAGCCCGAATTCCCAACTCGAACCCTCAAACCAACTTGTCTAACTCATACACAACACCACATACCCATCCCCCACCTTCCTATACATCAAACACCATTTTTTCCACACCAAATCACATTTTTACCTCATTTAAATTTAAATTCAGATTTCACCTATTTATGTGTATGCATATATGGAGAGGGGGGATGGGGGGAGGGGGGACCAACCCGCAGCCAACACACTTGGTTCATTTATTCAAGTATCAAAACTTTCTATTGACCTTTGGTTTTAACATGAAACCCCCAACCATTCATCTCTCTTCCATTATTACTACTTATATTTATTAACTCCTAGGGAGTATAACCCCAACCCACATTCGGCCACCCTTCATTCTTCCAACCGAAACTCTTCTTCCTCCTCTTCTCCTTCCTCTCCCTCATGGTCCTCCTCTTCCTCCACCTCCTTGGAGATCCGGCCGGCCCCTCCTTAAACCCGAGAGCACCTCCACCATCGACCCCGGAGCAACCCGACCGGACCCAACCCGCGGGCAGTGGCCTCCTCTCCTTTGTCCAGACTTGGGAAGCCCTCCTTCATCTTGTGGATCACCCTCCTCGAGACTAGGCTGGCCACAGAGGTGGTGCAACCACCCGGAGGTCGAAAACATCGCCGGAGTTCAACCAACCATCACCAATACCAAGTTAATGGTAACTTTTTTCATCCTCTCTTTCTTTCATGTTATTTGGATTGAAGATGAGCCCTGAAACCATCCTTGTACACTCCATGAATCACCCTCTCCTTGTGGGTTAATCATGCACAAACCTAGTTAATAACTATAATACTTGCATATGTTTGTATTGAAGATGTAATATAGATAATGAGATGTTGCATTTTAGTTGAATAAGTTTCAGAATTATTAATAATAATAATCAGAATTATATGAATGAATTACAGATTATATACATATTAAAATTTGTATTTTGTGGTTTAAAGTATGGATAATGGAAGAGTGTGTTGCATGGTTAATATTGGTGAACTAGTATTGATGTTGTAGTATGTAAATATGTTATTTCACTATAGTTAATTAAATTTTAGAATGTTAATAATAATAAACAAAAATATATATGTATTAATACGTTTATTTAGTGGCTTAGTTGATGAACAAATGAAGGGTAGAGTGCATGCATGGTAGTGGTGACTATGTATAGTTACATTGAATGCAAATATATAAACTTGAATATAAAAATTGTGCATGAATATATATTAAAATAAAATTTAGAATATTAAACTTAATTATTTCCGTATTTTAAGATGTTAAGTAGTGTAATAAAATAGTTCCATTGATGCTAAATTAACATGTTAGCGTTGTATATCGTTTTACGACATTGAACACTACCTACTTACGCGTAGGAATATGTTAGTTAACCACACGTAAAGGCCTATACGTATGCATAGTATATCAATGTACGAGACTCTCACGACGTATAAACAAAAGTATGGTACGTGGTTGTTGGCACGTTAACTAAAGCCATGCGACTGTTAGAATTATTGGCACGAACTTTATGACTTTGTTGATATGCGTGTAGCGACTCTATATTTGTACATAAAGTAGATAATGGTAGAATTAGAATTAATTTAAGTAATGTTGGCAAGGCACGTGGGTGTCGTAGCACCATCGGACGTGGACTTTGGATCCGCTACAGCGCAGCAGCAGGCAGCAAGCAAGTGTACCTTGCTTTGGTCTCAGTAAATTGTGCTTAATTTTAACTGTAATTTATAGTTTATATTTTAATACATGTACTTTGTTATGACCCTAGGACCGTGACGATACTTAGCGCCTGAGTTATATTTGGGTGCCGACTTCTGTACACGAAAATTAGGTATCATGAGATTGCATTGTCGACGTATACATTATACGTGCATCACTTGCATGATTTACCTTAGGACACTGTACACGACTCTCATGTACAGAAGCCTCACTTGAGATATTCGAGGATTCTGGCTTCTGTTATAGGACAGGACTTGAGACATGTGCTAGTTGACATGATATTATTTATACCTTGACTTGAGACAAAGGTAGTGTTTTTCTTGTGTGTCGTGGACATGAGACGTGAGATACATGGGGTTGGGGAGAACTTACCGTACCGTTGGGCTACCACACAATACTAGCTACCGATGTTTGCGATTCGGGCCCTGTAGTGCTGTAAGTACCTTGACTGGACCTGTACGTACCTACTACTACTATTACTACTAGTTATTGTTGTGTCTATGCAGACCTACAAGACCCTGTGGTTTAGCGGATGAGTACGTTCTCACTGCATTCACTTAGATGGTTTATGTTAGATACCCTGAGCACACCTATTATTTATTTACTGTACTTTGGCTTGAGTTATTCTTATACCTTGCTATGTCCCCTGTGGACCTGGATCTGGATTATGTTTCCAGGTGTAGCAGAGGAGAGTTACCCCGAGGTTTACGGGACATGAGCTGTCGTTGTAGCGGTACTTGCACCAGAGGACGAGGTTGTGCCAAAGGACTTCTCCTGAGTACTCAGTTATCTATTTAGTTATTTATGCTTAGTATTATTTTATATTTGGACTTGGACTTCTGGAGATATGTATCTGGTGTTATTTCACTTTTCTTTATTGTGACGAGTTATTCCCTGAGACACTGCTTATTTGGACTTGCTGATGGACAATTATCTGTTATTTATTATCTTGAATGGACTATCATCTTGTATTGTGACTGTGGGCTGTGGATGAGATTAGATTTATAAACTGTGGCAGATTTTGTAGACTTTTACTTATACTTAATAAAGCTTAGGTGCACTCTAACAGGTCTATTAAATTGGGTTTGTCCATTGGAGTTGTACTGCTGGCCATTGCCACGTGGCTAGTCCCTCGGTATTTTGGGACTGAGATGTGACAATAAGCAATAAACAACCCCATGATAGCATAAACATATCCATAGGGCATGCGATTGAACTTCATTAATTTGTTTTTATCTTTTGTTAGTAAAATAAGCATAAATGTCAATATTTTCCTAAATTAATACATGAAAGATATATCCAAGACAAATCAACGAAAAAAAAGTTATTCTTTAGTAAAAGGGAATTTATTTATCTTAAAAGTATGAGCAAGACTATTTAATTGTTCTAAGGGGTGTTCTCTATTAAAACATGAGCATTTCCACATTTCCAATTCGTGTGCATGACTAGCTACCAAAATGTCAAAAGTATTTTGGCATGAGTAATGCTATGATTACAACCAAAAGGCTTACAACCTTTTTACAATTGTCTATGTAGCAGTTGCCAATTGGGGACGGGAAGGGAGGGGGGACCCAATAGACAACTGCCACGTAGGTAGTTGTAAGAAAGTTCTAAACCTTTTGGTTGTAATCCTATCATTATTATTTTTGCATTCCTGTAATTTAGAAAGTCAGAGAAGATAATTCGTCCACTTTAAAAGATCTCCAATATTGGCATACAATATTGGTTTGAACGATGATGATGACTTGTAATGTTATAAGCATTTCTTTTTAAAATTATTTATAAAGACAACCCATTTAAAAGAAGGCAATCCATTAAAGAACAATCAATGATTGTCATAACCAATATTTTTTTTAGATGCCATAACCAATATTATTTATTATTATGATAACTAAATACTTCTTATATTAGTAAATCAATAAAATAATAAAATAAATATTGACTAATGATGAAAGAAATAAAAACATTTGACCAAAAATTTGATAAAATTTTTGTTATTTTTATCGCAGAACATTTTAGATAATAATTTATTTGATTATGATATCATATCCTTATTTAATAGTTTGACTTCACTTGTACATTATTGATTTGTCAACCAAGAAGGCATAAAAAGAAGAAGTTATTGTAATAATAATAATAATAATAATAATAATAATAGTTTATTTTTTAAATATTATTGGAAGGAGTAGTTATAAATCCATCAACAAAAATCGGATAATGAGACCGTACAGTGCGAACCGAATTGAGCCGGTCCAGTGTTCCAACTGCTATTATATTTTGGTTCTTGATAAAGACACTGTAGAGATGTGCCCCCAAATTTTTTTCTAAATTTTTCATTTAAAATTTTACTTAGGATTAGTCCAAAATTTTATTTAGGACTGTAATTTGACAGTTCTTTTAATAGTTTGGACTGTCAAAATTTTGACAGTTCAACCTATTAAAAAAATTGTCAAAATTTTGACGGTCATAAATAAATTTTTGGAATAATTTCGAGTACAATTTTAAGCCAAAAATTAAGAAAAAAATAAATAAATTACACCAGCGTGAGTGTATTTTACTGTATTTTGTAGTTACTTTATCATCAGCCTATATTTTAGCTTGTTTTCCATCCTCTCGTCGTCGTCGTCCTCGAAATCAATCATCCGAAAAAAGAATGGATCGACTACAGGTAACTCCTCTCCATATTAGGGTTAGGGTTTCCTCGAATGTTCTTTTGGATCACAACTTTTTGGTCTATAAATTTTGATTCGTGATGTTGTGTTGAAACCCAAGCTCTCGATTTGCGAGTATTGCTCTGTTATTTTTATTGTATCGTGGATTTTATCTTTCTGATTTCATCTCTCTACATAACGAACCCCTCAGTGGAAATTTGATGTAAAATTGGGGTTTTTGGGATATATGTCCCCTAGATCTTGTTATTTAACTCTATTTGTTAGTGTTTTAGGGATTTTGTAAGCAAATTAGAAGATTTGGGGGAGTTGTACAGAAATAGGTTAGTTTTTTATTGGACTTATACGCAAAATAGTTGTTTAAGAGATTCATAATAATCTTGTAATTTAACTCTAATTGTTTTGTGAGTTGGGGGATTTATAAGTAACAAGTGTTTCGGGAGCTTATGTGGAACTAGGGTAGTTTTAGTGGACTTGTATACTAGAAGGAAAAAAAAAAAAAATCCTATTTAAGTTATGGGAAATATTTGTTTAAGATGTCCATAATAATTAAGATTGTGATATCTTAAATCAAGAATTTGTCTCCTCTGAATGCATTTAGTGGTTCTTTATGCAGCTGCCGGTAGAGAACTACTCGAATCCGAATACGTGCTTCTTTCATGTCCTCTTCAAGGTGTTTTTTACCCTTTTATTTATTATTTGTATGTGCGAGTTTGAGACAAGTTACTTTGCTTATGGAAATTACATGTAGGCTGCAGCGTTAGCGTTCTATATTTTGTCTGCGCTCTTCTTCAGTAGCTTTGTTATCATCTTCGTGGTCACTGTCCTCCTAGCTGCTCTTGATTTTTGGGTCGTCAAGAATGTCAGCGGGCGGATACTGGTCGGGCTGAGGTGGTGGAACGAGATCAACGACCAGGGGGAAAGTGTGTGGAAATTTGAATGCCTCGATCAGGAGGTGAATAATTTATCGAGTAATAATATGGGTCTACATTATGATGTGCCGGTAATTGGTCTGAAATTGACCATGGATCTCATGTTTTGGTGTTTCTTTGTGCAGTCCCTTGCTCGAATGAACAAGAAAGATTCATGGCTCTTTTGGTGGACAATATATCTCTCAGTAAGTACTAATGAATATAAGAAATCAAGTCAACTGGTGGTTGATATCTCATAAAGTTGAAAAATGCATGTTATTTGTATGAAGAATCCCTTACAGTGAGTTCCCTTGTTATCAAGTCATCTCAGTTCACTAGACACAACTTTACACTTTGAAAGGTTAATATTTGAATAATTGGATAAAAATAATGTCTCTTATGAGAGTCAGTTTATAGTACTTAGTAAAGATGAACTATGGGGTACATCATAGAAGCAACAACGACAAACCCGAAACAAATTTTTGGAATTGACTACATGGTTCTTATCTTCATTAAACTGAACAATGCATGTTTTTGTGTTAAGAATACCCTTACAATGAGTTCCCTTGTTGTCCAGTCATCTCAACCATAGTTCACTCGAAACAGATTTACACTTTCAAAGGTTAACATCTGAATAATTGGATAAATGTCTAACTTCTACGTCTCATAAGAGTTGGTTTATAGGAATTTACAAGATGAACTATGTACGGGATATACATCATAGAAGTAACAAGAACAAAGACCTAAACAAGTTTTTGGGCCGGCCCCTTTTCCTCCATTCAGCTCTGTTAAGGACCATCTCCTCTCTCACATAGAAGCACCTATGTTCTATTTACTTTTGAGAGCTTAAGATAAAAATGTATAAGCTCATGAATGTATGCATACACAACCATTGCCCATGGTAGATCATCCCAAGGAGGAAAAGAGAAATGAGGTGGATAGAGATGAAATAGAAACAAGCACCACATATTTTTAGTTGATTACTAATTCTAATTCTTTAGGAAAGGTGAAGACAAGCTTCAGAATGCGAAAATATAGATATCAAAGGGAAAGGTGAGAATAGAAATGATGGGCAGCAAGGAAAAGGGTTTTGTGTGGTCCGGTACAGGGCACAGCAGCAACAACAGCAGTGGCAGAAGGAAGGGTTTGGTCTGTATGGGCAGCAGCACACAAGAAGGGCTTAATGAGACACAGATCCGGACTCACACTCAAAGCTGATAAATGAACCATAAGTAAACTGGATTTCCATCAACCCAGTTTAAAGTGATTCCAATAAGATACATATCCCATCCACTAATCAGGCTTATGGGGAACCTAGTGAAAGCCAAGAAGCCTACTGGTTCAAGCAGGAAACTAATAGGGTAGATAAAGTGGCTATCATAATTAAGTGGTTTACTTTTCTGTGATTTACTGGGCGAGGTAAAATGCTACTTGCTCGTGAGTGGTGCATTTATTTGGTAATATGTGGATGCTTGTTCAAGTCAGTGTAACATGCAACCCTCTCCCAAATTATGTTCTCTCTTGGTTTCTTAGAGTCATACTTGGATATAAACTTATAAACATGAAGTTCTGAAGTTGAGTGTTTTAGTTGTTGATATTGCTGTTGAATGTTGCACAAAAGTAACACTTCATGACTTTGAGAAAATTTTGACTTGTAGAGAATATGGAAGCAGATTAGATTTCATACTTATTCATTATCTATTGAATATTTATTTGTAGACTGATACCCTATTTGAAGCAGTCCATGGAAGACCATTGAGTCTCGTAGATAAAGAATAGGGAGAACAGAGTTCTTTTTGTATCACTTTGCTCGCCCTTTTTTGAAGTTTCCAATAAGATACTTACTGGGTTAGGTCCTAGGTCTCGTGTCAATGCTTCTTTGTGTTGTCTGTTTTTTCGTCTGAGTATGAGCTTGCTGTTTTTATTTTTTTGGTGTGTACCTCCCTATTCAAACCATTTCTTGATTCTCAACAAGGTACTGAATAATTTGTTCTAACATTCTTTCCTTTTGATGTTTATGGGTCATTGCTTTCAGCTTTATCTGAACTTGACAAAGAATTGAAGCTTGTCTTGGTAATTATTCGAGCATCTTGGCTCTGGTTTATAACTTTTGTTGTATTAACCAATCTGAGTTCAAGCTGGAGCACAGGGTTTTTATGTGTTTCCTCAATAAAGCTGAGCTCAGTCTTGAGCTCTGCTTATTTTTGCTCATTTAAATGTAAAATTTAATTGAGGTTGCAATAGTAAAATAATAATTCAATACTAGAGGCACATTAATTCTCATTGTGTACATGTAGTTACAGAGGAACCTTTTTCTCATGATGCAGGCTGTTGCATGGATATTCCTTGGGATATTTTCGCTTATAAGGTTCCAAGCTGATTATCTGCTAGTAGTTGGAGTTTGTTTGACCCTCAGCATTGCAAATATTGTTGGCTTCACCAAATGCCAGAAAGGTAACTGCTATATGATTATTCCTTGTCTGAAGTCCGGTAACACTGATGCTTAAGATAGTACTACAATGTAGAGGTGGTTATTTTGGTTAATTGCATGCCTCTATTACTGGCAGTAGAGACAGCCCTTTGCAAGCCTGAATGAATTTCGTAATGCTGGAATGTAATTTTGAGATAACTGCCTGAACAGATTGAGATTCTGAGAATAGAGAAACAGATTGAGATTCTGAGAATAGAGAGGATGCCACTACTAGAAATAAGGACGATTTCGATGATAATTTGGAACTAGGGATAACTTTAGGCAATCTTTTTACCAGAATGAGAGGGGACTCTCATCCAGATGAGGTTGCAATATAAACACTATAATACTGGTTGCTAAGACAAAGTGATTATATCAAGAGGACTGTATACAACAACAAAGCATTTATAGCAAAATTTAGGGGTCGGCTATTCGAATCCTTTTCTTCCATTCGGCACTCTCAAGCTCTCTGTCCTATGCAATATTAACAACACCATATCCTCCTTTGCAGCCTCAGTCCTAGTTTGTCTAGGCCTCACCCTAGTTTGAGTAGCTCCTTTAGCTGATATCTTACACTCCTAACCATTTCATCTATTTGTCTATGTTGCAAATGTCCAAACCACCCGAGATGCTTTTATGTCATCTTATCCTCCTTTCTTGCCACCTCTTAACTTTCCGTTAGTACACACTTTTCTTATCCTATCTTTAAATGTATTTCCACTCACCCATCTTAGCATTCTCGTTTTAGCTATGCCCATTTTGTGGACATGTTTTCAATTTCTCAACTCTGGAATCTCTCATTTTATGGATATGTTTTTCAATTCTGATCCATGAAGCATGGCAGATCTTATAGCCGTCTTATAGAAATCAAGGGAACTATGTTTCTATCACAAATGTTTTGTATAAAACCCAACTAACCATGTGATTGTTGGACATCTTTCTTGAGCTCATCAAATTTTGATAGCATTAAATCTTCCAAATACCCAGCTTGTTGAGTTCAAGTCTTAGCTTTTCATAGGAGCGAAGTTTACATTGGCTAATTCATATAACCAACCCAAAACTGGGGATGGCTTTCTTCTTCTTTTTGGTTTAAGTTTGTTCTCTCAGCATTTTCTTGACCAGGCTACTCCACTCCACATGTGCGTAGATATTTCTTTTCAGCATTTAATATTCTCCAAGAATTATAGAATCAGCACCTACGCTACAAAACCACACTTCAGAAGGCAAAATAGATGTTTAATTGTTAGTACATCATTTTCCTAGATCTTAAACTACACAAATTTTATGATTCTGAATCTAAACATATGTTTATATCGTGGGAATATTAAAATTTTAAATCCCATTTATGTGCATAACTATGAAATGTCATTTGTAAGAGAAAAACCATCCTTTGTATATATTCTTTATTATCTTAGTTTATTCCCATGCTGGGAAGATTATAGGAAGGGAGACCTATTCTCTCTTCCATATAAATCTACAAACTCTCTCAAAATAAAATAAGTCCATTGTATTGAGACAACTTCTCTGGTATCATAGCATAATTCTCTTTGGAACCAGCTCTTTTATCCCCACAAATCCCTTAAACCTTGGCCTCCACAAACTCTTTGGCCGCCACCATCTTCCCTAAGCCTCCCTAAACCCTAACCCTTGCTTCTATTCTACTACTCCCAAAATCCTCAATCTGAATACTAACTCTACCCCCACCTGCCCGCAGTGGGTGACCTACACAAGGCCATTTCTCCATAATCCACTCAACCCAAGAATCCATATATGCTTGTGTGTGGTGCGACGACTCTACCTGCACTTGGAGCACACCGTATATGATTTTGTTAGGAACCAATGTATTTTTTATATGAAATCTATAAAGTATAAACACAACCATTATAAGGAGTAGCGTAGCCATATGGTGCCGAGGGGGCACGACCGCGCCCTCTCAAATTTTGAGTTTATATATATAGTGTATCTCACATCCTCTAGCTTCCCACCTCCAATACTCGTAGCTCGAGTCGGGCCTCCCGTTCTTCTGGCAATTCACCTGCGTGTCGAGGATCGGGCACCGATGCCATTCATAGAGAGGTAGGTCTTCGGATCGTAGACCCATCTCCCGTCGAAGATATCACACTTCTCTCCCACGGACTCTGACATCGTCGGCAATACGTAGGATTCTTGCTCTTTCGTATAAGGTGCTACTGGTTCTGCCGCAATGTAGGATGAAAGAAACTCGATGCTCGGCAAGCCGATCGGTGGAAAAGAGTAGGGAGGAGGAGGATGATAAGATTGCGCCTAGCTGGTGGCTTTGGTTGAGGCACATGGAGCGCAGGAAGCCCAAGAAATTGGCTAAGATGCAAAGAAGGTACTTCTTGTTGATGAGGTTGGCTTTTCTTGGAGGAGTCCATTGGCGCTCTTCTTGAAGACAGAGGAGAGGTTTAAAGGTAGGTATGTAGCTTAAGAAAGCAAAGAAATATGGTGAAGTTGGCTCTTTTTTGTGTTGAATTTTATATGCCACCTCTCTTTCATAGTTTGAAGTATCGGCCGATACCGATCCGATACGGCCGATACCGATATAGTTTGGCATGTCCCGATCCGATACCGACCGATACCCGATACTGACCGATACCGACATTAGAGGTCTATTTTCCGGTCAATTCGACAAAAAAATTGAATTAAAAAAGACTAATTAGTAAGGGCGTAAAAGCATAGTAAGGTTGTAAAAGCATATAAATGAGGAAAACTTATCTATCGCATATAAATCAATCGACAATGGTGACTACTAGAAACAACACTAAAAATACTTTAAATTATGCATAAATGTATAAAATATATTTTCTAAATGTTAATAATTTACTAATAGTTGTTTGCTTTCCGATACCAAAAAATCTGATACTCCGATCCGAAACCGCCGATACTACCGATTCCGCCGATCCCGATACTCATTGGAATGGTCCGATACCGATACTTTGAACCTTGCTCTCTTTGTATTAATTAGTTATGTGTCATGATCGAATTTTTTTCAACACTACTCGGAGAGAGATGAAGGATATTGTTTCGGTCCTTACCCGTCCCGTTGCCATCCCTAGATGTCATCAGCAAACATGTTGATTATTGAAGAACGAAAAAGTATTGATACCATATTTCATGCAAAATTTGGCATACCGATTAGAAAATCCAGCACTAGTAGGTGAATCATAATGTTCCTATTAATCAATTAATTGGGTTGATACTTTACTTTATATTATTTCTATTTGTATTAATCCAATAATAGTTTATGATATTTGGTATTAATATATAATATTTTTGGAACTATAAATGTATTTATTATAAAATAATATTATTTTAATAGTAAGTATCGCGTCCGCTAACGAAAATTCTGGCTACGCCACTGATTATAAGTATTCCTAATGTTGATGTTTTAATTTGTTATAGCTATGTGTAATATGTTAGATATTTGCCTAATGTGTTGCAAGTATTCCTAATGTTTTTAACTTAATACATATCATTGAGATCTTATTTACTTTTATATAACCTTTAGATTTTCATCCACAAAATTAGTAGTATGAAAAAAATTGAAGGTAGTTAGAAAATGATACTCTATTTGAAGTAGCTAAAATTAATATTTTTTTCAATGGTATAATGTTATATTTATCACTATCATGTTGCTTTAGTCAAAGTTGTTTTACTTTTATCAGTATGATATTGCTATAGTCAATATGGTTATATATATATATATATATATATATATATATATATATATTGTTAGAGTTATTTTATTTTGTTATTTATCATATGAGGGTATAATAGTAATTGTGGTTGTATTGCATATCAATATAAATAGACATGAGTTGCAATCTAGGATTTTTTGTCCTTGCAATCTCCTTTCTCATATTCTTTCTTCTCCTACTTTTCTCCTTCTCTCCTCTCCATCTCCAAACTTCACTTGGTATCAGAGCATATTTTGAAAGTACTGTACATCCCATCTACGGCAGGGCCGATCAAACTCGGTCGTGAGTTCGACAGGGATTTGGGGGCGGTAGCCCCTGATTGCAGGGTTCTGGGCGGCAGACCCGAATTTTTTTCGACTGTTTTTCATCTACTTTTCATGATTCGCCGTTTGTTGTTCGTGGTCGTTCGTAGTTCGTTTATGAGATCTAGGGTTTCTACATATCTCAGTTGGTTGTTCGTCGTCGATTGAGGTTCATTGTGAGATCTACGGTTTCAAAGATCTCGTCTTTCAGTTGC
This sequence comes from Iris macrosiphon, assembly GCA_036927795.1. Taxonomy (NCBI): domain Eukaryota; kingdom Viridiplantae; phylum Streptophyta; class Magnoliopsida; order Asparagales; family Iridaceae; genus Iris; species Iris macrosiphon. Next base: position 60,189,475 of record JAYESA010000004.1, on the reverse strand, counting down.
ATTTGCAAGTATGGTGGGGACCGAATCTTCTGGTGAGGTTAATAGTGATGGTGGTAGCGGAGGTGGTTCTCCTTTTACTGTTATTCATAATGATGAATTGGAAAAGTCGATTACAGTGGTGAAACTCAATGGTGCGAACTACCTTGCCTGGTCCAAGTCTATCAAAGTGGTGTTAAGGCCGAAGAAGTTGAAGTTTTTGATGGAAGAACCCCCGCCTGAAACTTTCGTTGAGTATGAAGATTGGATGAGTGCAGATACATACGTTATGTCGTGGTTGTGCTATAGCATGGAGCCGCATATCGCTGCTAATGTTCAGTTGTGTGAATCAAGCAAACAGATTTGGGTATCTCTGGAAGAATCATATTCGCAAAAGCGAAACGTTGTCCGTATCTACGAGTTGTACGAGTTATTGTCTAATACAAAGCAAAATGGGAACCTGTGAATGAATATCTGGCTTCAAAGAAAGTTTTGTGGGAGGAACTGCTTCAATATCATCCTGTTACTACTGATTTGAAGGAAGCTCAGAGACAGAAGGAAGAGTTTCATGTTTCACTTATCCTAGCCGGCTTGGATCATGCGCTCGAAACTTATAGCTCAAATCCTTGCTGGAGAGCAGTTACCTACGGTGGCAGATACTCTCCCGTCTCAATCGTTCCTTTCTGGGACAGAGTTCTTTGGTGCCGAGTACCGACTCTTCTTCCCTAGTTTCTAGTGCTGTTGGTCATGGTCGTGGTGGTGGCCGCGGTGGTGGTGGTGGTCTTGGTCAACCACGGAAGTGTAAATATTGTGGAATGCTCGGTCATGTCGAAGACTATTGTTGGGACAAGTGGGGCAAACCAGAATATGCATATCAAGTGCATGGAGAAAATATGCAGTCCCAGGTCACCACTTCTGCTCCCAGAGATGATATTTCGGGTTTCAATTAGACTTCAACGTCCGATACCTCCTCTCCATTTGAACAGATTCTCCAGAAGTTGAACATGCTTGCTAGTACCACCTCCCAACCTACTGCAACCATGACAAATATAGGTAATCCTGCTTTTGTGGCAACCCAGTTACCATCCACCTCTTGGGTCATCGACTCAGGAGCAAGCTCTTACATGTCTGGTATAACCTCACTTTCTTAATCGTAGTCCCATGAAACATAATATTATCTTTGCTGATGGGTCTACTCGTCCTGTGCTTGGAAAATGTGTCATTCACCCTACTCAATCACTATCATTATTTGATTCATTATATGTGCCTAATTTTCAATGTAATTTGTTATCTGTGAGCCAGTTAACTCTTCAATGTTCTGTGCCATTTTTTTTCAATTCGTGTTTTTCAGGACCTCAGGATGAAGAAGATGATTGGTTCAGGGCATAAAAAAGATGGACTGTACTACTTGGATCTACCTGGAAAGGCTTTCACTTCTGTTTCTACTTCTCCGTTGCAGTAGCATTATCGTTTGGGACATCCGTCTTTGGCTAAGTTGCGTCAACTTGTTCCTAGTTTGAGTCATATTTCTAGTCTTGAATGTGAGGCTTGTCAGTTAGGCAAGCATTACCGTAGTTCATTCCCTTGTCGTAGTGAGTCGTCAATTAGAATCTTTTGATCTTGTTCATTCTGATATTTGGGGTTCGTCTAGACTCAAAAGTCCGAAAGAATTTTAGTATTTTGTTATTTTGCCTTGAATGAACCAAAGCAAGTGTCCTTTCCTGGTCTATTAGCTCGCAACAACCAAAGGGCACTCGCTGCTCGCAAGTCAGTACAATAGTGTTGATGGTTATTCCAGAATGACATGGTGTTATTTAATGAAAGAAAGATCTGATTTCGCAAATGTGTTATCTGTCTTTTATAATGAAGTTTATGTTCAGTTTGATCAACGTATCAAAATTCTGTTTTCTGATAATGCTTTGGAGTATACTCAATCTTCTGTGAACAGTTTCTGTGTTGATCGTGGTATGATTCATCAAACCAGTTGTGTCTACAGCTCTCAACAAAATGGTATAGCCGAACGCAAACTTCGACACATTTTAGATGTGGTTTGAACTCTCATATTCAATATACATGTCCCTAAACAGTATTGGACAGATGCCGTTCTTACTGCATGTTATCTAATTAATCGTATGTCATCATCTGTATTAAATAACAAAGTTCTATTTTTCATATTACATACAGATGTCGCACCTTTTTTCTTAGCTCCTTGAGTGTTTGGGCGTGTCGCTTTTATTCATAACTTGGAACCTAATCGAGATAAGTTGGCTCCTAGATCTCTTAAGTGTGTCGCTTTTATTCATAACTTGGAACATAATCGAGATAAGGACATGTCAGTGGTTCTGCAGAATTCAGCCCTCAACCAATGAATTTCTATGCCTGAGGTTTCTAGTCCCATCACCACAGATCCAGATGATCTTTCTATTGCTCTCAGAAAAAGAAAACGCCTTTGTACCACAAAGAATAAGCATCCAATTTCTAACTATGTTTCATTACATCGTGCTTCATCGTCTTTTCATGCATTTGCTGTTTTATTGTCTTCTATTTCCATTCCCAAAACGTACAAGTAGGGTATGTCATCTTTTGGTTGGAAAAGTGCAATGGATGAGGAGATGTATGCTTTACATCAAAATTAGACTTGAGAGCTTACATCACTTCATGTTGGGAAGCAGACAGTGGGTTGTAGATGGGTGTACACTGTTAAGTATCATCCCGATGGTTCTGTTGAGCGCCTTAAGGCACAATTGGTTGCCCAAGGGTATACTCTGACATATGGTGTGGATTATATGGAGACTTTCTCTCCAGTGACTCGGCTGAATTTAGTTCGGATTCTTATTTCTGTAACGGTTAATCGCCAATGGCCTATATATCAGCTGGACATAACGAATGCTTTCTTGCATTGTGACTTACATGGGGAGGTTTATATAGATCAACCATCGGAATATGTTGTAGCAGGAAATGAAAAACTCGTATGTTGATTGAAGAAAGCATTATATGGACTGAAACAGTCACCTCGTGCTTGGTTTGACAAGTTAAGTTCAGTTCTCATTCAGTATGGCTTTCGGCGCACCACATCAGATCATTCAGTATTTTGCCATTCTTTCTCAACAGGTATTATCGTGTTGATTGTTTATGTTGATGATATCATTATATCTGGGAGTGACCATGCTGAGATTGTGGACTTGAAGGCCTACCTTAGTCGTCAGTTTTATACTAAGGATTTGGATTTTCTTCGATATTTTCTTGGAATCGAGGTTGCTCGATCTAAGAAGGGTGTGTATCTGTCACAACACAAGTATGTTCAAGACTTGCTCTTCGAGACTGGGATGTTGGAGTGTTGGCCAGTTAAGACTCCTATGGATTATCATGACAAGCTTGATGCTGACAGGGGAGAATTATTTGAGGATGTTAGATATTATAGACGTTTGGTTGGCAAACTTATATATCTTACTGTTACTCGACCAGACATCACATATGCAGTTGGAGTAGTTAGTTTATGCATGCCCCTCGGCAACCACATTGGGAGGCTATCCTTTGCATTCTTCGATACTTGAAGGGTGCACCTGGAAAGAATTTGTTGTACAAACCTTTCCAGTTACTTACGGTGACGTGGTTCAGTGATGCTGATTGGGCAGACAGTCGCAGTGATATGAGGTCTACTTCTGACTATTGTACGTTTGTGGGTGGCAATCTTGTCACGTGGCGTAGTAAGAAGCAGAATGTTGTGGCTCGTTCTAGTACAGAGGCCGAGTACCGTACGATGACTCATACTTCTGAGATGATGTTGGTGCAATCTCTTCTTCATGAAATTGGGATTATGATTCCATTTCCGATGGAGATGTATTCTGATAATCAGTCGGCAACGTTTATCGCAAGTAATCCGGTGTTTCATGAGCGAACTAAGCATATCGAGGTGGATTGTCATTTTGTTTGTGATTTGTTACTGAAGAAACAAATTATCACTCATGTTCGGTTAGAGAATCAATTAGGTGATATCCTCACCAAACCACTTGCTGTTGGTCCATTTTCTGATTTATGTAGCAAGCTGGGCATGTTTGATCTATATGCTCCTGCTTGAGGGAGGGTGTTAGAGTTATTTTATTTTGTTATTTATCATATGAGGGTATAATAGTAATTGTGGGTGTATTGCATATCAATATAAATAGACATGAGATGCAACCTGGGGTTTTATGTCCTTGCAATCTCCTTTCTCATATTCTCTCTTCTCCTATTTTTCTCCTTCTCTCCTCTTCATCTCAAAACTTCATACACACACACACACACACACACACACACATATATATATATATATATATATATATGATCGAGATCATGTGACACATACAATTTGACATCTAAAAAAACACAATCTCAGTCGCACATCATTTAAAATTAATGGTTCAGATTTAAATGTATAACAAATTTACATGCATGGATGTCAAATTTGACATGCATGCTAATTAATAGTAGGTTGTATTAATTAGTGGGATATTCAATTTGACATGCATGCTAATTAATAGAAATTACTCTATTAAATCTGAACCATTCATTTCAAATGACGTGTGGCTGAGATTGCATGTTTTTTAGATGTTAAATTGTATGTGTCACCTGATATTATGTTATTTTAATCAATATAATGTTACATTCATCAATATGTTATTATTTTTATCTGTATAATGTTGCTTTAGTCAATATGGTGTTATTCTTTTCCTTTATATGGATGTTTGTACTTATATTCCCTCTAAAATATGATGATAAATGCCATTTGTATTTTTTTAACCAAGGTATAATCTAAATCACCAAATAATATGATTTACCCCCTTAAAACTATAATTTTGACCTTATTTTCTTTATAATTTTTATTATATTACTTTGGTACCACATATATTCACTTTAGAACTATATATTCAGATTTGATTATTGAGCATATTAAATTTGAATTTTATTGTATTTCTTAGACAACTGCTTCATGAATTAGTAGATAATATTTTTTGATGATTTATAGTTAAAGGAAGAATGGATTTTGTTTAAAGTAAAGAAATAAATTAGCTTTTTCCTGTCCAATTTGTGACTGCTGTCATCACATGCCAAAGAGGAAACTCTTTAAAGCCCACCACCAACCTGGATTCTCCCACTCACTCCCAGAGAGGGAGAAGTCCGTCTTACCCTGACTACCAGAGATCCGCCAATTCATCGGAAAACAACCCATTAACCTCCCTCCTGTCGCTGTCGCTGTCCTGTGCACTGTGCACCTAATAGTTTTGGTAAACAGGCTGGTGTCCTTGTGGAAACGTCTGTTAGTAGCAAGGTTCAAAGTATCGGCCGATACCGATACGTATCGGCCGTATCGGATCGGATCTGAGCCTAACCGATACGATACTCACGAAAAATATCGGTATCGGCCGATATTTGGTGGGAATGTATTGTATCGGGTTGTATCGGTCCGATACGAGCCGATACAGACCGACACGACCCGATACAAACCTAAATCCTACTGGAGATTGGAATCCTCGCCGACCAAAAACAAAACCATATCAAATGATTTTCGACCAAAAACAAAATCAAATCTAATCCAAAAATCAGCATCCAATAAAGCAAATATTGCTTTGCAGACGACGTCAAATCAAATAATTGAAGAAAAATATCAGTGCAATAAAAAAGTTCTATAAATACTCGATCATTTGCCTAAATTAACACACAACAAACAACAAACCCTAATTTTTACAAACAGAGAAGAAGTCCAGATAGTCTAACCTTTTCCAGGTAACCAATTCCTCTCCAGTCGAGCTCGTCCTTGGCCTCCTCCGTCGCCTCCACCGCGGCTCGAGAAGTCTTCCTCCGCCTCCACCGCGGCTCGAGAACATCTCCTCCGTCCTTGGCTCGAGCGGTGGAGGCGAGTGGAGACGTTCCCCGGCGAGTGGAGGCCTTCCCCGGCGAGTGGAGGCGAGTGGAGGCGGAGAGAGAGGCGAGCGGAGGCGGAGAGTTTCTCTCCCGAGAAAAAACATTCGGCCGAATGTTTTCTCTCTCCGCCCGTGTTTTGTCCAATTTTTAAAAATAAAATAAAAATGCCACGTCAGCTTCCTCAATAACTTAGAAACGAATCCCCACCGTCCATTTCGCCACGTCAGCGATCCAGCGTTCGGATGCATGCCACGTCAGCATCCTAAAAACACAGATCAGCCCATCTCCACCGTCCAAACTGACACGTCAGCGATCCAGCGTTCGGATCTCTGCCACGTCAGCAGCCCAAAAACACAGATCAAAATAATCTCCACCGTCCATTAAGCCACGTCAGCGATCCATGGCTCAGATCTTCGCCACGTCAGCAACCTACAAACACACATTTGATAAATCTCCACCGTTCATTTCGCCACGTCAGCGATCCACCTCTCAGATCCAACGGTTGTGAAAAAAAAAACCCCTAAACGCAGGATTCGAACCCGTGACCAGTGTAACCGACAGTCATCCCACTAGCCAGAAAGCCGTTGTAATTTGGTTGTTTCAGTCAGCATCCATATAGTATTTTAGGAGGACACTTATATATATATATACATATATATATATTCTGACTTTTTTTATTTATAAAACTAATATATCTATATATATATATATATATATATTATTTATATTTATATGTATATATTAGTGAATATATATATTTATATGTATATATATATATATATATATTCACTAATATATATATATTGTGACTTTTTTTTATATTACATATACACTAATATATATATATATATATATATATATATATATATATATATATATATACACTAATATATATATATTGTGACTTTTTTTTATATTACATATACACTAATATATGTACGTCTATGCATCATATACTATATACTATATACTATATATTGTACGTCTTTTTTTTCAAAAATATATCTAACAAAATTTTATATATAGTTATATACTACCTGTTATTGTTATCTATGTAATGTTTTATATTATTGCAATTTATATATTGTATGTAACATTATATATATATATATATATATATATATATATTCTATTGTACATATACACTAATATATATATATTGTGACTTTTTTTTATATTACATATACACTAATATATATAAATTCTGACTTAATTTTATATTACATATACACTAATATATACATATATTATGACTTTTTTTATATTACATATACACTAATATATGTACGTCTATGCATCATATACTATATACTATATATTGTACGTCTTTTTTTTCAAAAATATATCTAACAAAATTTTATATATAGTTATATACTACCTGTTATTTTTTAATTATTGTATGTAACATTTTAGTTTATATAACTATATTATTGTATGTAACATTATAGTTTATATAACTATATTATTGTACGTAACGATATTTCTTTGTATTTTTTGTCACTAATTATTACTGGAGAAAAAACATTATTTGTCAGAGGCATCTACTGGAGAATACACATTAGTTATCATTCTTCGTATTTTTAATTATTGCATCTAAGAATTTTATACGTTTTTATTACTGCATGTAACATTTTTTTTTATTATTGTATGTAACGTTATATCATTTCAGGATTACTTAATGGCACCAAAAAGTCGTACACCGGAGAAAATGGATGCTGGTTGGAAACATGAAAAATGTGTCAATCCTAATAATAAGAGGAGGGTGGAATGCAATTATTGTAGCAAAATAATAGACGGAGGTGTTACTCGGCTGAAACAACACTTAGCCGGTATTACAGGAAATGTAGCATCGTGTCCTGAGGTACCAATTGCTATAAAAAAAGAAATGTTGTTGCTTGTTGAGGGTAAAAAAAGGATAAAATAATGGCGAATCAAAGAAAGCAAAGGGTAGAGGAGGAGTTGACAAGGATAGCTCGAGTAGATTCCTCCTCAGAAGAAGAAATTGAAGACTTCACGGATCTTAGAAGGGACATGAGACAAAGTGGGAGAGAACATGCAGCTGAGGAATGGGGTAGACGGTGGAGTGTCGGGGACAGAGAAACAGGGTCAAGCAGGGGTCCGACGTTAGGTGGCCGATCAAAGTCAGTCGCATATCGTGGGGAGGAGGTAAGAAATATTCCAGAGATAGAAGTGAGGAGTATGGACCCTTATGTCCTCAGAAAACAAGGGGCAATGCAACCCAAAATAAAGGGTGCAATTAAGGGGATAAAGAATGCCAAAAATCATATAGGAAGATTTATATCAAAATTCTTTATATACAATAATATATCATTCAATGCTGCTAAAAGTCCACACTATCAACCAATGATAGATGCCATAGCAGCTTCCGGGGCTGGAGTAAAGGGTCCAACTCCTTATGAGATTTCAAATACTTATTTGGATATGGAAATAAGTGACATGGAGGAGTACCTAAAATCATTTCATAGGTATTGGGATGAGTATGGATGTACCATTATGTGCGATGGATGGAGTACACAGAACAAAAAATGCATCATTAACTTTCTTGTGTATTCTCCACAAGGAACAATATTTTTTAAATCTGTAGATGCCTCTGACAAATACAAAGATAGTAAATACATATTTGGACTGATGAATGAAGTTGTGGAACAGATTGGAGAACACAGGGTCGTCCAAATAATTACTGACAATGGCTCCAACTACAAGAAGGCGGGAATGAGGTTAATGGAGGTGAGAATGTACTTATACTGAATTTTTATTATTATAAATATGTTTGTATATATGTTATTTATTATTGTAAATATAGCTTCTTTCTAATTATATATATATATATATATATATATATGTTTATATGCAGGTGAGAAGAAATTTATATTGGACGCCATGTGCAGCACATTGCATAGATCTCATGCTGAAGGATATAGCCAATGATCCACATATTAAGCCACTAATACGGAAGTCTCAAGATATGACTTGTTTCATATATAATCATGGTTGGGCTCTTAGCATCATGAGGACTGAGACTCAGAATGGAGAATTGGTTAGACCAGCTATCACTCGGTTTGCTACCAATTTTATTGCTTTTGATTCCATCCTTAAACATCAGGCTGATTTAAAAAGGATGATAAATACACGGGGTTGGACAGATAACTACATGAGACTCAATCGTAAAGATAGAGAAAAGGCAGATGTGGTTGTCAGTTTAATCGAGAGTCAAACTTACTGGAGGGATATTGCAGGGGTCACTGCTATATTTCGACCTCTAGTAAAAGTTTTGAGGATGGTGGATAGCGATGATAAAGCTGAGATGGGTCATCTTTACGAGGCTATGGACAGGGCTAAAGAAATGATCAAAAAGAATGTTGGTCAAGGATATAGGAAGTGGTGGGAAATGATTGATACCAGATGGAATTCTCAACTACATCGAGATATACATGCAGCTGGTAACTACTCTATAAATTTAATACCCTTCAAATGTTATTTTATAATGTTTGTAGGGATTTTAAAACTAGTTATTTATTCAATATTGCAGGTTATTTCTTGAATCCCAAATACCAATATTCTAATGATGTTATAAATGACGACGAGGTACTGAATGGTTTCCACCGCGTCGTTAATAGAATGGTAAATGACAATACAACACGCTTTAATATAAACAAAGAGGTAAATATTATTTGATATTGGATTTTTTTATAACTTTACAATATTTAATTTTAATGTTATAAGACGCATAACTGTTGTAATATCACTTTGCAGGCAGAAAAGTTCAGATTGAGAAGTGGTGTATTTAGTTCAAATCAATTCCAAAGTGCTGTAAATAGATGTCTTCCTGGTAGTAATAGTTCATACTTTAAAATATTTATTAATTAAATTTATATACTTACAAAGCTAATATATTTTATTATTTTGTAGCTGAGTGGTGGTCCATACATGCTAGGGAGGAAGCCCCAAATTTGACTCGATTAGCTGTCCGCATCCTAAGTCAAACTGTGTCTTCTTCCAACTGTGAAAGGAATTGGACAACATTTTCTCTCATCCATACTCGTCCCCGCAATAGACTTTTAATGACAAAACTAGAAAAATTAGTTTTTGTCCATTATAATATGAGATTGAGGGTTCGAAATATGCAAAGATCACAAGATGAACAAAATATTATTGATTTGGATGAGATATTTCATGAAGAAGATCCACTCATAGCTTGGACTAGAGAAAGGGAAACACCACTCTTAGATGGCAGAAAAAATGAGTGGTTAGATGATAACTTGGATGTCGATCCACAAGATATTGCCGAAAATGCTGGAAGGCCTGGAAAAAGAAAGAAAACACCAGCTGTACAATCTCGACAGGTCGACAGCGATAATGACGACACTACTGATAGTGGAGGCAATGGAGGAGCTACACTCGCTGCTGGTGCTGACAATACTAATGAATATGAAAGTCCTGGAGATCAGTCTCATGAATACTCTGAAGACTGGCCAAGTGATTATCAACCTAGAGAGCACCGCATGGATGATACATATGCTGGAGGATCTAGCCATCATGATGTACCTACTCCTTCAGACAATTACAACAATACATATGATAGTTCATACACAAGTTATTATCCATACAACACTCCAGAGGCGGAACAACATTCAACATTTGATGGCCTCATGACAAATTTTTTTCATAATACAGATATCAGTCACTACTACCCTCATAACCAAGAACCATATCAGGACGATCATGATAATTATGAACAATTTTAGTGATATATTTGTAATTTTTGTATTTGTATACAAATTGTAGTTTTTGTATTTGTATACAAATTTTTGTATTTGTATTTGTATTTGTATTTGTTCATACACAAGTTTTTGTATACAAATTGTATTTGATAGTTCATACACAAGTTTTTGTATTTGTATAGAAATTGTAGTTCGTAGTTATTGTAAAAAGACTATTATTCATGAAATTTAAATGAAGGGATAGGCCAGAGTCCCGATGAATTTTTTTGGCCAAGTGATTTTTTGTCGTACTTTTAAATTTAAACATGTAAATCTTGTTGCTAATTTTATTTCGATATATTATGAAACAAAATAATTGGTGTCATAGATCACATTGTAACAATTTATAACTACTCACTTATACTAAATTTCTGAATACAATTAAATATTTATTTATTTACAAAAATTTAAAAAAAATTCTCGATTCCTCGACAAATATAATTATGGGTCTTGTCACTTGTCTCATTATCTCATCCTGCCATTTGCATTGCTTATTTGCTTCTAATCTCTTGTGCCTCCCTCTATGCGCCTTTATTCGTCAAAATTGAAACCTACAGAACAATACAAGATTCAATTAGTACGAATATAATGACATAGTAAGATTGTAACTAAAAATATGTAAAGGAAGAAAACATATATATCGCAGGTAAACCATTCAACAAGGATGACTATTGTTTTATTCAATTCTAATTAAATAAAACATGAAAAACACTTAAATAATGCATAAATATGTAAATTATATTTTTCTATTTTTTTTACTAATTAATTAATAATTATTTAAATTGCCGATACATCCGATACCAACATATCCGATACTCCGATCCGATACCGCCGATACTGCCGATACGGCTACTCATACAAACTGTCCGATACCGATACGGATACCGAGTTCTTGAACCTTGGTTAGTAGGTCCCCAGCTCAATCAAATTTCTTCATTTGCATGGGGGCAAGCCATGTGGGCTATACACGCCCATGTACCTGAGTCCTACAACTAGTAGACTTTTCAACTGCGTCCAAGAATCACTCTTAAAAAAAATCTCAGGGATCTGTACAAAGTTCCCCTTTTCCTTTTTATTCGTAACTGTCAAGTGCATACTAATTTTTAGTTTTGAACTACATGGAATATCTACCAAGAATCTCCATAACCTTAATTAATTGACAGAATTGTTTGACAATTTTTATCGTTGTTATGAATTACAATATGATGAACATTGTCTCTTTAAAATGAATGCTGCATCCTACTGTTCTTCTCATGAAGATTTATCTCTTGAAGCACTTATAAAGGGTTTCTAACGGTTGGCTTTTATAAAGTTAAAAATAATTGCCATCTTTTGTGTCTAGTTTCCGGCATAATTGCATTTCAACAAATAAACTTCATCATAAAGATCCACATCTCTCAAGTTATTGTTCATCAGTAGGAGCCATCGATATTGCCACCTCCCAATGCTGGTGTACAACTATTTGTTTCCTATCCTATCCTTCTCTTTTAATAGTAATACATATAATATTTTGTATTTTAGCAAGGATTACAACAGATAGCACAAGAGGCACAACTATTGACAATTCTGTCTCTCTTACAACTCTTTTCATCTCCAACCCTAAGATATAGCCTATATTTCTTTCCCTCTCTTCAATCAATCGTAAATTTCAAGGCCTTGGTTTTGAGATTCCTGTAACCTCGTAATAACAGGTATTCTTTCATTGTTCAGAGTTTTCCTCTTGTGATCTTCTCCCTTGTCCCCCTTGATTCCAAATACATCAAATTATTGTTGATAATCTGCTTTTGGATATTATAGTTCTCTTTTGTTCCTGTTGATGATGTAATCATTTAGATGAAAGATGTTTCTGTGAATTGCAATGTCACTGTGCGATCATCACTAAGTGCATTTTATCTTTTCCTTTTATGAGTAGATCAAAAAGAAAATTTCTGAAGCTCACGCCTTCAACTCTGATGCCTTTGCTTCACCTTACTTTAAGATCCGAGGACTTCATGTGTGCTTCTGTGTTCTAAAAGTTGTTAGGACTTGTGGGTGGGATTCCAAGGCTAGGGTTTGGCACCTGTTTGATCTCTGCGATAGCTGATTTTCAACTTGTTAACCATTCTCTTTCATTATAATTCATCTATTATTTGGTTTCAGCTGAAAATTTTGAATATAGCTTCTAAAAAAAGAAATAAAATCAAATATTGGTTGTGCTGCATGTGAGGGCATTCTACAGGGAGTAGAGTATTGAATACATTGGTGGCATGACCGAGCATTATTCTCATATTATGGCATAGGTGCAGACTCCCAACCATTTGGAAGTCTCGGACATTAAGGAGCAATAATAAATGTTGCCCAGTACCCACTACCTGACTGAACTAAAAATTAACAAGCAGGCACTGTTAGCTACACACTCCTTTTGACCGTCTTGAACTATTGGTTTCTCGCCAGTTACCAATTTACCCAAGGCTAGTGCAGATGACATTATTGCTACATGAAACCCTTTCATAGTTTGAATGTGGTGGCAGTTGTAAATCCTTCAACTCTAGCTGTGAACAGTACTGTTGATCGTTATTCTATGGACATGTACACTTTCATTATGTAGTATAATCGTTATACATGGTCACTCGTAGTATGCTCATCATATTCTCTTTCCTATACAATTTATGGTTACATGTATCAGTTTAGTCTCCAGCAATGAGAAACTTCGAAAGAGTCACTTCGGATGGAAGTATTCTTGCTTCACCAGGGAGAAATTGATGAAGTTGCTTAAGGAGTATTATCTTGCTTGGTATGGTTTTGGTTGATTAAAGGATAGAGCATACATTTTCTCTTTGAGACTCAAGTTTAGGGCTCTGTTATCATGATATTGTTAAAGCATGCAGAATGAGATGAATATAAGGAATCATATCAGCCTTTTAATAGGGGGAGGGAAAATTTGGTTGCGATCCCTCTCTCTCAAAAGAATGCTTGTAGGGATCCCTGATCCTGATGACTATTCAACTCTCATGGGGTCCCTTGTACACTGTTTAAAAATAATTGCACACTTATTATAGGGCCGTACAGCCCATGTGGGCAGTTCGAAAAGTCCAATCTTCCCATAGAAAATGACATAAAATTTGAAAACAAATCTCTCTTCCCTATTTTTTTCCCTCACACACTCCCTGTTCTTCCTCCCACTCTCTCCCATCTTCTTTCCCTCCTACTTTCTATTCACTCTCTCTCTAATTTTTTTTTAGTACTCTCATTCTTTCTTGAAAATATTAGCCTACTAAGGTTCGAATCTAGGATCTCTCCTACTTGTGCCAAATGCCTCAACCACTTTATTTGTAGATTTTTTGTTAAAAAAATATTCAAATCATATACCTTATTAAGTAATTAGTTTCTTAAAAAAACAAAAGAAAAAGTAAATATGTCATCTTTACTTGTATTTTGTTATTATTATTTCCATGATATATTCTCTATTCTTACATTTATTGTTATGTAAGGTTTAATTGGACATTACATATATTTTTTTTTTCAGTATAAATGTAACTTTTATTATAATATAGTATATTAGTCCTGAAATTTTACATTTATTATTAATACGGTAATATGGTATGTCATTTGAGTCAATTCTTACAACAAGGACATGCCAACCCATATGCAATGTCTTACCTCTTTTTTGTAATATATATATATATATATATATATATATATATTGAAAAAGGTAATTTTATTCATAATCATAAACGCATCCGATTACAAAGATTACATCCTTCTCTATATTGTGCACGATCCCCATTAGAGATATACTTTGCCTATCAAATATGTGCATGTTCTGTACCCGCCAAATATGCCACATACTGGCAACAAGTCGGATACGAGCGGACCGAAATCATTTCCTCTGCTCCGACAATAGGATATAGCTTCAATCTGCTCATGAAACTCCTTTGTAATTGCGGGGCCAATGTTTAATTCAGAACTTTGTGCGGCCTGTACATACCAGGAAATGTCACATTGGAAGAATAGATGATTAAAAGTTTCTGGTTCTCTCTGACATAGAATGCATGTCTGCATCTGTGTGCGAATCCCCAGTCGGAACAATCTCTCCATAGCGAGCAGACGCCCTCTTGTTGCTTTGTATATGTGGAGTTTTATCTTATTAGCCAACCCTTTCACCCATACAAACTCCGCATGTGGAGTCGGAGGGTGTGGATTGCGGGTATGCTTGTATGTGATACGCGCATCAAATCTACCAGTGGGAGATCCGTCCCATACCCGTGTCCGAGCTGTAGGCTCGACTAATCTGGATTTGAATAATCTCGGAAGCATATAGCCCAATGTAGTGGTCGCTAATGTTCCCGTTTCCGTCATGTATTATACTGCTGACCGGTTCTTCACTGCCCACCAGAATGAAGGAATGTCACCCCGCTCTATCAAGAAGGCTAAGATGATTAACCCATGGGTCCCTCCATACGAGTAGTCAGCCCATCAACTATGATCCGAAACATAAACAGCTGAACCTTGGTACGGTTGCGTAGAATGTTTTTGTAAACCACCAAAAAATTATTGTCCGTCCTGTGGGTCCAAAAGTTGTCTTGCTTGAGGTACCGGTTTCGCATCCATACAGCCCATAAAGAGCTGTCTGTAAGAAAACTCCATGTCATTTTCATGACCGCAATGCTGCGCAGGGAACCAATGGAGCGTAAGCCCACTCCACCCTCAGTTTTTGGTCGACACAAGTCACTCCAAGCGATGGCATGTATGCCCCCTCCAGATGAAGTCAGCGCACATTTTCTCCACCTTACGGATTGTAGCCATAGGGAGCAGAATGGTTGGGAGCCAGAAGGAGGATATCGATATCACAGAACGAACTCGCTCAATTCGTCCTCCAAAGGATAAACATTGAGCTTGCCATCCTTCGATGCGTCTCTGTACGTACTCAACAAGACCGGCATTCTTGGGCACGGACGTAGTTGACGGATAACGAAAGCCCCGGGTATTTAACGGGTAGCGCTCCTTTGTCTATTTGTAAGATGTCTGTCAGTTCCTCCTGATTTGGACAATGAGTATTGAAGTACACCTAACTTTTCTTCTTGTTCATTTGATGCCCCGAGAAACTGACAAAGTATATAAGATGTAATTTCAATTCGAAGTCAAAGAGAAATGAGGGGGAGTCCATATGGATGAGATACCTAATAGTGATAACTTTCGGTATTTAGGATAAATCATTTATCGTGATGGAGAAATTGAGAATGATGTTATGCGTGAAATTAAAACACGGCTAAAAAGGAGAAATATTTATGAAGTACTTTGTGATTGCAAGATCTCTAAAGTTGATTTTTTTTTACAAGATTGCTTTAAAGACTAACCATGCTTTATGCATCAGAGGACAATTAGGAAACATGTTTAAAAAGTTAGTCTAGCTGAAATGAGAATATTAAGATGGATGAATAACAATACATTAAATGATATAATAAGAAATAATTTTATCCATGAGAAGTAAGATGTGGCGTCAATTGTTGACAAGATGAAAGAAAATTGACTTCGGTGGTTTGGACATGTGCAACACAAACCAATAAATGCTTCTGTAAGGAGTAAGGATGAGTTATAATATAGTAGTTAATGTAGCCAATAGAACTAGAGGTAGGCCTAGAGAACATTGTTTGAAGTGTAATACTCTACAAACGATAAATACTCTATACTGCTGACCGGTTCTTCAACATATTATGAGCAACTGATTTAAGAACTTGTTTTGCTATCAAACTCTCTTTGCACATACACAGCTGCACGTGCTATGTATGTGGCAACGGGTGCACGCATGCATATGCTCAGCGCACGAACAAATCCCCAGCTTATTTCTGTTTGTTTGTATGCGTATTGGCTGATTTAGTTTCTCTATGGCAGTTGCTTTCTTCATGGCAGTACACAAAAAGTATTTTTATTTACTCGAATTTGCTGTCCAATTTTCTGTACCTTATTATGTAACCGTACTGGTAGGTTTTATCCAAAAATTCTTCATGAAAAAATGTTGATATGCTTTTTCTTTTGTTTGTTTTCCCCAGATGCCAAGAAACAGATTCAGCAATTTGCATCCCAGACCATTGCCACTCGTTTCTCTTCCACTTTGCAGTCGGCATTCAGTGTTGTTTGAGTGGTTCATGATGTGTAGAATGTGTTTTTTTTTTTGGACGAAAAGATGTGTAGAATGTAAATCAGAGTGTTTTGTTTTTTCTGTCGAAATATGTGGGGCCTACAGAAGTCATTTTTGTTCAGACTTTAACTATGCCAATTACATCTGTTGATCTCCTGTGTGCCTGTTCAATTTCAACTGATACAACAACGAAGTGTTAATCCCAAAACTTTTTGGAGTCAGTTTTTTTGAATCCTTTCTGTCCATTCAACTATGTTGAGGGCCATGTTCTCAGAAAACACAAATCTGTATTATTTAACAGATTTTAATTGATATCTCATAAACTTACTTGATCCTGGAAAAATACTGCAAGCATCAAGAAATTCTCTATGGCAGGCTAAATACCTCGTGTTACCAAAGGCCCCATATTTCTTTGCTAGCAACTAGAGTAGATCGACTATCACAGGGCAAATAAAATATTTGGTCATATAGTTCTGGTTTGAGTCCATGTGTAGCTTCATTTGTGGTTTGAGTCCACATATTCAGACCTAGCGGAAGGATTTATCAAGATTGAACTTGAACCGACAATGAAGCTACATTACCCTATGGTGAGCGATGGTACACAATTTTGTTTTTATTTTAAATTTAGGTAGAAAACTTTTCTTATATTTGGTTTAGGTTATAAAAAATTACTTTCGGGAATTGTGAATACTTGGATAAACAATTTGTCCACAAATCATGAATCATCTCTCTTAATAGTAGATGGATAAATTTTTTTAATTTTTTTTGTCCGAATAATATTTGTTCTTTTTGTTTTGATGTTTCTTCTATACTCTTTTTTATTTTATTTTTCTTGGTTTTTTTTGTTTATTAAAATTTTTTTTTTTCAAAATTTTAATCTACTTTTTTTTCAGTTTTTTTTTCATATATATATATATATATATATATATATATATATATATATATATATATATATATATTCATATTTTATATATATTTCATATTTTTCGCTTTGTCTTTTTTCATTTTTTTTCTTCAGTTTTTAATATATTTTTGTTTTTTTTTTCTTGTTTTCATTTTTTTTAAAAGATTTTTGCTTTTGTTTTTATTTTTTTTATTCATTTTTATTCTTTCTAGGAAATATTTATATATATTCACTAAACATTTTTTCAGAAAATTTAATTACAAAGAGTTTGGTTTTTAGGAATATAGAACTTTTGGCTATAGTTCTTCGTATACCAAATATAGTAGGTAATCAAAAAACACACATGGAAGGAATACTACACATGAGATGCATGTGACACAAGGTAAATATGGCTAAGGTTGTTAAAGTAAGGAAGTATAGAGTATTTATCGGGGCACTTACAAACTTACTCGAGGCTAGTCCACTTTAGAGGAATTTTTATTCAAGACAGCTAAAAACTTACAAAGGGCTGTGCACCCCCTCCCCCCCAAATTCCAACATTCTAACGTTCTCTCTCTCTTCCTCTTCAAAATCCTTTCCCTCCTCCACCTCCTCCATTTGAAAACCCTATACTTCTTCCTTCTCCACCTCCTCTAATTCCAAGCATCAATCGTGGCACCCAAAGCTTCTTCACAATCAAGGTACTAATTTTTTTCCTCCATCTCTAATTTTAGGTTTGTATTTTTGTTGCATTTTCATAAATCTTCTTCACAATCCTTGTTTATGCCTAAATATCATAGTGTAGTAAAATAAAATTTTTTTATGATGAACTTTCGACAGATTTCTGAAGTTTCGAACTCATTTTAGGGTTTCGAACTTCGGAATTTTGCTGACAATCGCGATTGAAACATTCATGACTGTAGAAATTTTTTACCGTCATGTATGTAGAAAATTTCTACAATCATGTATGTTGTCAGGACTGTAGGAATTTTCTACAATCCTGAGTAATTCCAGGACTCTGAAAAATTTATACAGTCCTGTATACTCAATTAATTTTTTACAGTCCTGTTACAATCAAATTTCTACAGTCCTTTATTTTTTATTTGAAATATTTCTTAATGTTATAGCCGCGACCCCAAGAAGGAACTTGACGACGCAGGTACTAAAGAAAAATGCCCCACTGCGCCGGCACGCAAAGCAGGCAATGTTGAGCGAGTTATTGAGACACCCATCACTATTGTAGAACCAGAGTCACCCTCTCAAGCTAGGAAACATCGAACGAAAATAGTTGCATCTCGTTCGAAGAAACCGGCTCCTAGTAGTCCTACTTCTTCCTCCTCCGATGATGATGAAGTACCAAATTGTCCGAAAAGGGCCAAATGATGGTTCTGGACCTTCTCAGCTGCCGAATATGTTGGCACAAGCATGTCACGGTCAACTTAATTTTGACAATTGACCTGATTCGAGATATACAAGTACAAACTGAAGACTGCTACATTCAATGCTGCGACACTGTAACAGTACAAGATTGACAAAGACTGCAACAAAAGATTTGTGATTTTATTTTGGTCTATGCATTTAAATTTTATTTTAAGTCTAGGAATATGTACATCGAGTCGCACTGACATTATGAAGCTGAAACCTATACCCATATCCAGTCTACTTGAAACTGACTCAAATCTAACATCCAGGCCACAAAAACAAGTCCACAAAATGACCCCAAACCTAGTCAAATTGGATTGAACTGATTTGATCTAAAGAGAGAGAGAGTTTGAACCGAAATTGGAACGAACTTGGGTCAAACTCGGCCCCCCTAGGATCCAGTATTCCTGGATTGTCTCGGTCATCCACAATATCATGGTGCAACGTTTAAATTTATGAACGTTGGACATAGAACTCTGACTGAACTTAGTTCAGAAAAACCCTATAAATAGAGATAAAATTTTACCATTCCAAATAACTCAATTTCATTCAATCATATCTTCTCTTTCATAATCTTTACTTGAGCTACAAACGTCCCATTTCCAAGAGCAACTCCCACAGCCTTCTAGTGCCAAGTATGATCTCGGTTAGAAGTCTCGAAGAAGGAGTACGACGAAGAAGAACCTATATGCTACAATTGCAAGAAAACTGCCCACATCAAGAAAGACTGTCCTACAACTAGAAAGGGAAGTCGTTATGAACATTCAAGCAAGAGAAAGACTTCATCAAAGAATTATGCAAACACAATAATATGGTGCGCGAGTGAAGCAAGCGATTCTGAAGAAGAAGAAGGGAATCATCGCAATACTGTAAATGTATGCCTAATGGCATTAACAAACAAGGTAACTACAAATTCTCTCTATGAAGATTTTACTTTTAATGAATTATCTGATGCTTTCGGTGATTTGTTAGAATATCATAAAAAGATGAGGAATAAGTATAAGCAAATTAGGAAATAACTTCAGGACTTATAGACTGAGTATATGAAATAGTCTCAATTATTAGATGCTGTTAAATCCACTTCCAGTGACACGAATGAGATATCTTCTTTAAAATGTTAAGTTTGCATAATGCTCTTGAAAGTATTGAAAAGAGTACACAAGAGAATGCAAAACTTAATGAACTCTATGAGTAAAACTTAATGAACTCTATGAGTCAGAAAAGAAGAAGTATAACTTAGCTGCGCAGAGAATAGATAGACTTACTTCTAAGTACAATGAAATCTATGACACCTCTAAGAAGTTAGAGATTAAATTAGAAAAATAGGTAGTACAACCTATAACCCAGTTTAACACAAGACACATGATAAATCACAAGGTCACTCACAACAAAACACAAGCAAGCAAGGATAAAGCTTTTAGTAACCATGCTTTTTATTACAAGTATCCATGAAAATCACATCACACTTCTGCACATATTCACAAAGTTGCACCTAACCTTAATGTTCATACTACTTGTCATTACTGTGGTGCTCATGGACACATTTTACCTCAATATAGAACTAGAAATCTAGTTGATATGAATGTTTATATGTGGGTGCCAAAAACTAACACAACAGGACCCTAAAAAAAGTGGGTACCAAGGGCTACATCTTCAACTTTTGTTGTAGGTGGACCAACCTACGTATGCTAGAAGCAAATAAATTCTCGATAGAGGGTGCTCACGACATATGACAGGTGTAAAACCCCATATTTTAAAATATTATTTAATTAATTAGTTATTGAAATTATCTATATTATTTCGTAGTTAATTAGATAATATATATTATTGATTTAATTACCTAGATAAATTATTCATTTAGAATTGTTGCTCAAAGTCCTATTATTTTATTTTAGGAATCTTGTGGAAGGGTAATTGGGTATAAATGTATTTTTATATACCTTAAATCTAGATGCAAATAAATAAATAGCGTAATAATAATAATAATAAGTATTAAGTAATAGTTATTATTTATGATAGTAATAATAATCATTAGTTATAATAATAATAATAATAATAATAATAATAATATTATTATTATTAGTAGTAATAATAAGAATAATAAAACAAAAAGGAAAAGCAATAAGAAAGAAAGGAAAAATAGAATAAGAAATGAAAATAGATTAGAAAATAGAATAAAAGAAAAAGGAAAAAAACAAAACAAACAAACCTAACCCCAAACGGCTTTACACCCGACCCCCTCCCCATGCGCGACCCGCGACCAAATGAAGCCCCCCAACCCCCCCCCCCCCCGCGCGAGTGTTTTCCCTCCCGTTCCTTGCTCTCTATCTCTCTATATATATAACCCTTTATTCCTAACCCTAACCCTAACCCTAACCCTAGTTCATCTCTCCCCTGAGCCGCCGCATCCAGCCACGACTCGCTGCCGCCGGCTGGAGCAGCCGCCGCACGTCGCGCGATCGCGAGCGTCGCCGCGCAGAAAACTGCATCAACGTACCCCTGTTCACGCCCGATTTTCCGCGCCATCGCTCGACCAAATTCGACCCCGTCTTCATCGGTATGTTCCCGACCTATCCCTCTTCCAACTCTGTGTTTTAGTTTCCATCGTTCAGCGCGTAACCCTAAGCGAAAACCGAGGCAAAGTTGGCAACAAATGACAACTTTTAGATCGCAGAAAACTACGGTAACCACCCATGTTTAAGGACTCGTATCTCCTACCACAGAGATCCGAATTTAGTTTTTTTTCTTGCTATGCGAAGACCACCTAACCGAGATTAATTTCTGTCAATTATAATATTTTAATTATTGCTGTATGCTGAGTTTAATCAGATTAAGAATCCAAAAAAACTCGTTTTCCAACTTCCAAAATTTGTGATACGGAGCGCGCCCCGCCAAACGGGACCGCCACGTCGCATACCAATTGCACCAAAAGGCGCGTATGGTATATCCAGATGTGTAAAATTTTGAGGAAACTGATTTGGACGCGTGTGCGCGTCAGAATCACCCCGTATACGCAAAAAGTCCCCGTATCGCGATTTTTGCAAAATACCATACCATTTAGTGTACGCTCGTCAGAACACGACGAAACTTGCGCCATTGGATTTGTGGTATCATGCTGGTCCTGTGACCCAAGTTTCAAGCAATTCTGAGATAGTTGACCAACTCGCCTATTTGTGGGTTCCACGGTTGACTTTTTGGTCGAATTTGTGTTCGGCTCATCGGAATCCAAAATTGGACGTACCGTTGAGTTCGTATTGACATTTAGAATTGGTTTCACCTATAATATATCCCATTTAGAGACCTTTACCCCTGGCACACTTTTCGGTGCAAAATAGGCCACATGTGGACCCCGCTTTGACCTAAAATTACCGTTTTGCCCCTGTGTCCAAATTGGACGAAAGAGTAGTATTTTCTAGCTATCTCGCTTATTCTGGGAATGTTGGTGATGTCTATTTCAGCATCCGGAGACGTTTATTCTGAGGCCGTAGCTTCTGATCCTGTGTGCTTGACTCCTGGACGTTACATTTTGCAGCTCTCTTGCTAGGCAAGATATCTTGCCAAATTATTTACAGTACTTTGCATGCTTATTATATTTCTGTATATTCATCGCATTTCTGTATATTCATTACATGTGTAGTTTCTTTCAGTCATTACTATATATTAGATATGTTGACACACACATGAGACTTAGTATCATGAGAGGACAATCAGTAGGCGTATGGGCTTTAACCACTCTGGTGAACCATAGTAACTAGCATGCACTATGGTAGTCGTGTCCGATGGTCGCTACCCCCGCGATATGTCGATTGATGATGTCACGAGGGTCGCTACCCCCGCGGTATGTCGGCTGATGATGTTCCTGACGTGTGTGTGAGTTGTGAGATTAGATAGAATAGCCTACCCGTGCCCATACATCGAAAAATTGTCCTCATTTTCATTCATATAGATTGTCTTGTACAGCATACTTATATATTTTCAATATTATGCATGTTTACTATATTTAAATTGGCATGTTTCTATGTATCTTGTTACGTCCCTCTGAGGACCTGGTCCCTTTCCAGGTGTAGATGTTCATGACTATTTGCAGGAGCACGGATCAGGACTTGCTACTTATCTCTTCCGAGGAGGTCTTACCTTCGGAGCATCTTTGATTATCTCTAGCGATGGATCGCTTCGCTGATACCTTTATATCATCATCTTATTTATATTGGAGATTTACCCTTCTCCCTCATTTTAGTATTGATATAGTCATTGGTAGTTGATTTTTTTCCACCCGACTATTAGTTTTGGATTATTCAGACTCATTATTCTAGTTTAGTTATTTCCTTTTTGTGACTTGTTGTGTGGATGAGATTTAGTATATCTGTGACTTGTGACCATATATATACCACATGTGAGTTTATATTCATATTACAGCGTACGTATGTATTATGGTATCCATATATTGGAGTTGCCATATACATACGGCTGACATGCTTACGTGTTCCTAGTCCTACGTATTTTGGGACTGGGACGTGACATAGTTTTGTGGTGGCCCATGCAGGTCGAGAGCATATTGTCTCTGTTACGTTACTGTACTGAGCAAGCCTGCGCATTGTTTGTGGTATTAAACGAAAGAATGAAAATATATTCAATATGGGGTTTACACGGAACCCGCCTTCTTTTGTTTACAAACAAACTTGTACAATTTGATCCTATACGAGGATATGGGAGTACAATTTATTTAATCTGGGTAGATATTGCTATAGGTATCTGATCTGCAGTGGATCACTTTAGCCCTTGGACCACACGATGTTGAAGAAGTGCCGTAGAAGACAGGAAGCAGCTTCGAAGGTTGCAGAAGAGGGTGGATGCACGATGCCAAAGTCGTCGATCCCTACTCTCTACCTGAGCTCCGAACTCTCTCTCTCTTTCTCTCTCTTTCTCTGGTTCGATCTTCCAATTTGTCGACCTTGTTCCTCATTGATAGAGGTCTCTATTTATAGAGTTTTAGTGACAGTGACCACCCCGTCGGTATAAAAACCGAGGAGTAGAAAGTACAGCACCCTTTTACACAATGGTTAAAGTGACCAATGCCTGCGTATAGATGATCCTTTGAATGAGCGTGTGACGCGGGTCCAACTAAGGGACAAAACGCGTATAATCGCTACGAAGATCACGGCGTAGAAGCCACGTAGGTAGGTATCCATTGCGTAGAAGAGGTTGGCATAGAAGCCAAATGTCTGTCACCATGGCATAGAAGCCAAACCGGCATAGAAGCCGAATAGGCGTAGAAGCCGAGTGGTCGCAGAGGCCGAACAGGCGTTGAAGCCGAGTGGTCATAGAGACCGAGCAGGCATAGAAGCCGAGTAGGCGTAGAAGCCGAGTAGACATAGAAGTCGAGTAGGCGTAGAAGTCGAACAGGCATAGAAGCCGAACAGGCATAGAAGCCGAGTAGGCGTAGAAGCTGAACAGGCGTAGAAGCCGAGTGGTCATGGAGACCGAGAGAGCATAGGAGCCGGGTGGGCGTAGAAGCCGCTGCGTACCGTGCCAGAGTGCTGATGGGGACGTCTTAGCCGGAATTACGGCTTTTGAAGATATAATCAAATCTCTTAGATTAAATGCCGAGATTTGCCACCATCCTATGCATTAAATGTAGAGGCGTGTCTTTGACGGTCTGCAACCCCTTCTGTGCATCAGTCGCAGAGACGTGCCTTGAGAAGCTGTCACCGCTGTGTGCATCAGACGTAGAGACGTGCCTTGAGAAACTATCACCGCTCTGTGCATCAGACGTAGAGACGTGCCTCGAACCCCGTACGGAGTGCAGCTTTTGACGTGGTAGGCGGTTTATTTTCTGCAGAACATAAAACAGCTCGTGTCTGCCTGTGTAAAACAAGGCAGCGTATCCCTTTGTGCTTGAAAAAGCAGTTTACGCAAAGGGGATGGCGGTATTTGACAGCCTGGGTCGCAGTGCTATGCCATCATTATAGCCGTCGTCTGGGTAGTCGAGCCGTATCCCTTTGTCAGAAGTCCAGACGTCAGGTTCATTGCAGGATCTTTATTGCAGGGTTTGACAGGTTCACCTCAGAGAATACGAAGCGTCTCTTGTACACCTTAATGCTGCATCTGAAAGGGGATGCGTTTTACGCCCTGGAGGCGATGAAGCACCCTGTTTACGCTGAAGCGGCTTGGACGTACTGCCTTACGCAGATTGTCCTTTAAGCTTTCATATCTCATGCTGCGTTTTTAGCGGAAAGAGCTCTGTTGCACGCTTGATGGCTTTTAAGGCCTCTGCTTACGCTGCTTTGCACCAATATGCCGCGTATAGTCATCCGACGTATTTTACATGCTTCTACAAGACCCCCTTCAAAGCTTTCAAATTCCTCGGAAGTTGGAACGCTTTGAATGAAGCATGAATCGCTCCTCGTGACTCAAAACTTTTCTAAATGGAGCGTTAAAACGGTCGATGCTGACTTTATGGCGAATTTATTGGGGACCGGTGTGACCTCTTTTGCCTATAAAAAGGCTGGGGGAGTTAACCTGTTCTCCCCGCATTCCCATCACCACGCAGAGATGATCGCCGGAGTTAGTCGGGTCGATCTGAGGAAGAAGGAGATCATGTTCTTCCAGCGTGTAAGGAGCCGAAAAAGACGGCGTCTTCGAGCAAGTGTCCACTGCAACGATGGATCATGGAAGGATATCTTAGCTTCCTTTGCTCGGGATAATCAACAACTTTATGTGGTGGTTCTTCGGGAGAGACGAAGAATCATATTTCACCACGCTGCTTGCGAGTGGCGCCCTCTCCAGTTACCTCTGGTGACGAGAGGCAGACAGACCGGCTAGAGTGGCGGCGGTCTGTAGGAAAGCAGAATTACCCTGCTTTCCTTCTGTTGGAGGATGGGTCATCTGCCCAGTTTTGTATCCTCCAGCCACTGATCATCTTTTTGGAAGAAGAGGAAGACCATCATCAGCGCAAGACCCTGTCAGAGCGGCTTCTCGGTGTGATCTTCGGACGATGATGGGGAAACCCTCCTGTCGACGGAGTTTCCCTCAGATGTAATCATGAAAATGAAAAGAAAAACCCTTGTAGATCGAATTTTCCTCATATGTAATCATGACTTTAATCTTTAATAAAAATCGTCTTGCTTCACCATATGATCATCTTGCCATACGTTGCTGTGAAGTCTGAATATGTGTAGCTTCGACACGTCTGATTCTTTATGCCGACTCTGTATAGAGAGTGCTAGGTCCTGTCCTTCACGCATAGCGAATAGTCCATATAATGCTGTTGAGCATTTTGAACATCTAGAACTGTCCGGCTGCTAGGACTGAGGAACCGCGTAGAGTTTTTTACTTCTGATGAACATAATTTTTGTTCAGACATCGTCTTCAAGAATGAAAAAATCCCTTGGAACAGGGTCGAGAAATGGCTGTCAAACTGAGTTGCCATCTTGATAGACGAGATATTCAGACTGGAGTCTGGATGAACCTCCAATTGACCCGAGAAGAGTAATTTCTCAATGTTTGAACTCTTGTATGCTTCGGGTACTTGGGATATGTTGAGGTCAAGAAGGAGTATCTTCTGTGTGAACTCCTGTAATCGACCGCCTTGCTGTTCGGATATGCGGAAAGTCAGAGATCCGTAGTGTAGATGAGCTGAAAATCCTGAGTTCGTAGCCTATTGAGCGTAGAAAGCCACCGAGCGTGAGATCGTAGATTCGGAGCTGCTGAGCATGAAGTCGTAGGTTTGTAGCCTCTCGAGCGTAAAAGTTACCGAGCACAAAGGCATCCAGGCATAAAACCATAGACTGATAGCTGGCGAGCGTAAAAACCGTAGATCTGTTGCTGTCGGGCGTAGAAAGCTCCTTAGCGTAGAACTGTAGATTTGTAGCCTGTGAATGAAAGAAATCTTCCGAGCGTAGAGGTTGTGGATCTATTGCCTCTGAGCGTAAACTAAACGCCATCGAGCGCGAGATCATCAATTTGGTATCTGCTGAGCGTAAAGTCGTAGGTTTGTGGCCTCTCGAGCATAAAAGCTACCGAGCACAAAGGCATCCGGGCGTAAAACCATAGACTTGTATCTTGCGAGCATAAAACCGTAGATCTGTTGCTGTCGAGTGTAGAAATCTCCTTAGCATAGGAACCGCTAACCTGCTTTTGCATGAAAAACTCTTCGAATTTGCTGACTGTCCGTCTTTCGAGAGTAGTGGGCTGACGTAGTACCCAATCATAACCAAATATTTAATTTATGGGATTTGGTTGGGGTTTCGAGGAGCCCGCCTGAGGATTCGAGGAGTCGACCCGAACTCTATATATATCCCAAGCTTTGGAGAGAAAAACTTTTTATCCGTCTTCTGCGAAAGAGACCCTCGTTCTTTCTCCGAGCACTCCGAGTTTTCAGAAATGGCGCCGAAACAAACCTCCTCCGCTAAGGAAAAGAGTGTAGGCTCTTCTTCTCGCTCTTCTGCCCCGGCGAGAGAGTCTTCGGTCGGGCTAGGTGAACTTCCTTCCGAGCGAAGGATCCTGCCGACTAGTAGCGCACCCGGCCTTAGAGGTATAGTCATTGGGATGACAAAGAATGACGAAAAATTCTTCGCACACGTTGAACGTGACCGCGCTAGGTCATCTTCTGTGCTGATAGTCTCTTTGAGGGAGATGACGTACTGTCACGACCCGCACCCGGGGTAAGGGTACTAGTCGGAAACAACGCCCAGCCCACGCCGCAAAATCGGCGGTAGAACGCTGTCTAGAAAGTCTATCTAATATAATGAACCACCAAAAGATAGTGTACTCAATCACAGAACTAAGATAGAATGAACACGGATCAGATAAGAATAGAATAGTCATCAACTCATGAGTTTAAAATAATACATCAATGAGTCTGAAGAGTAACAAAAATAAGCTGGAGACAAATCCAGTACAAAAGAATACTATCATACTACAAGCTACACTCCAGGGTCAACTGTCTCAGTTGGGATAAGTCCCTCTTGAGCCAGGGTCTCCGAATCTAAACCCACAACATCCTGGGGTCCATAATAGGTAGGGTACTCCTCAGTGTCATCTGGAAAAATATATCCAGTCAGGAAAGGAGCAGAGTACATCTCTAACAGCAGTTCTAATCCATGATAAAAACTATGTAACAGTAAATAGCTGTGGATAAACAAGATGCACAAAAATAGATACAAGAGATATATAGACAATAAGAAAATACTGGAAAGAAATACAATAATGAACAATATGCCAATAAAACAATAATACTAATGACTAAGTGTGTGAGTACTAGCTTAACATGTGATCGGCTTGGGCAAGATACAATGCGGCCTGGCTAATCATACGTGCGGTGCATGATCAACACTATTCGCTTACCAATACTTTATTCAATAGGGATTTGATCACATATCTATACTAATACTCCCCACCCCCGACTGGTATAATAGATCCAACCACGGTATGCTATGGCACTAGATTCCCCAAGAAGATAGCTAGTCTCCCCGAGAATCGGTGTCTGTACATGTACAAGATAACCAATGAAACAATACTTGCACCATATACACCATATACCAAGGAATAACATCTCATGACGAGATCCGGATATACCAATCCGTGTAACCATAGTGTCGAGAGAAACATGTAAATCTAGACTAGATACAACGAACATAGAGGATATCATAAATGAGAAACTATCAGAGAATGTACTCGCCTGAAGTCCAATGAACAGTCTCACAGATGTCTGACTCGGTACCTCGAAGACCTAGATATGGAATACCACATTAATACAAGGTCCCAGAAAGAGAACAAGTCAAACTAGTCAACTTCTAGGTTAATAAATCAATTCTAAGTCAAAGTCAACTATGGTCAACTCTAAAGTCAAACATGGTCAAACCAAGGTCAACCTCACAAGACCTCTATATAAAATAATATGGAAATAAAATACAATAATTTAGGAAATCAAAATTAGATCCCAAATGATACCCACACAAAGTATACTAATAATACAATTAATGCACACTCTAAATAATGTATATACAAACCAATATTTATACAAATAAAATAATATATTATTATTAGTATTATACTACACAAAAGCACACATATATATATACATATATATATATATATATATACAATAATAATATATAATATATAAATTAATCTGCCAAATCGTCACTGAAAACAGTGAGCTGAAAATACAATTTAAATAAAACAGCTTATAGTGACAGTCTCAACTGTCACAGAAAATCTGTCGCAGAAACTCTATATATAAACCACTGCTGACTCGGATCGCTGACAGTTAAAACTGTCGCAGAAACTGTCGCGGAAATTGCTGCTAAAAAAAACCCGCCCACTGCATTTAATGACAGAACTGTCATTAAATGCTCTATTAATGCTACAGCGGCTGCTGTTTAATGACAGGATTCTGTCATTAAATGCCCTGTCGCCAAAGCTATATATATATAATCTATATATTAATAACTATAAATCAATATAAATATATATATATATATATATATATATATATATATATATATATATATATATATATACATATAAAACAATTTAATAAATATATATACTTATATATATATACACATAAACTTGCACATTAAAATATTAATAATTACTAAACACAATGCACATATTAATGTACATATTTTACATGGCTAGAAGCACACATAAAAATACATTCATTAATATCCAAATAATTACATAATAATTATAAATAATATAATTACACATTTTAAACACATAAATATATTTTATAAAACATTTATGTATAATATATATATATTTAACATAAGTACATATATAATTGCATGCAAGAAAGCTACATATCTATATTTATACATCATATTAAAATACATAAAAATATTGATCTATGCTACAACATCATAATAAATACACTAAAATAAATATATAATATCTATATATATTTACTAATTATAAATAAAGAATTTAAAGCATAAATAGTTAGATCTACACATAAACACACCAAATTGGAAAGTTTCACACCGTATCCCACTAGATCTAGGATACGCATGTGACACGAGTCCAACACACAACCAATTGTACCCCGAAGGACACAAATAAGTCACAAATAATATTTA
Organism: Iris macrosiphon; assembly: GCA_036927795.1. Taxonomy (NCBI): domain Eukaryota; kingdom Viridiplantae; phylum Streptophyta; class Magnoliopsida; order Asparagales; family Iridaceae; genus Iris; species Iris macrosiphon. Next base: position 60,159,310 of record JAYESA010000004.1, on the reverse strand, counting down.
TGAATAAATCAAAGTGTCAAAAGTAGATCTATGTGTCCGTGTCAAAATACGATATGTTCAAAGCCCCGTGTCGGAGAAAACCCCCCCAAAATGACACGTATCACCAAATAGTTGGGATACGAACCACATGTACCAAATATGGACACGACACAAGCCCCAACACAAAAATACATGCCCAATTGATCTATAGGATCAATTGACACACAACAAAATATAAATTCGGAATTCCAACAAAATTGACACAAAAAGTACCATAACTTTCTCCATGGGTCTCCTATGAACACAAAACAAAGTCCTATGGGTAGTACATACATATAGGTTAATTTTACATGATTAAATCTCAGATTTAGAAACTATTTAAATGGGAAAAACTAAATTATACCTATTGGAAGATGGATTCTCAATGAAACCTCCAATTGAGATGAACTTGCTTCCAAATTATAGATCCTTGCTCCTCTTTCTAGATCCTTGCTTCCTCCTTCTAGATCCTTTCTTCTCAACTTTCTAATGATGAATTGGGAAGAATTTAGAATGAATTTGGTAGGGAATTGGAATGGGAATGGAGGGAATTTGGGAGTGGGAAATTCTAGATCTAGATTTGGAATAAGAATGAGAGGAGAGAGAAATTTCCCCCCTCTTTTAATAGGCCGGCCTTGCCCCTCTCCCAAGCAATTGTAAAATGTCCAATGTACCCCTTGGGGCCTCTCATGAAGAAATAATTAAGGAAGGAAGCTTCTAGTCTAATCACTTAATTAATTTAATCCATCTCCTTAACTATGGGCTTTCTAAATGGGCCAAATCTAACTATTTAATTCATGTTGGTCCATGGGTCCAAACTACACTAGTTGGGTCCACTAAAATAAGTCCAAAATAATTAAATAACATCCAACAATAATTAAATAATACAACAAAAATTATTTACCATGCACAATATTTATTTAAATAGGAAATTACTAAAATACCCTTTTTCCTAAAATGTGGTAGTGACAAGTCTACCCTCCTTAAAATAATTTCGTCCTCGAAATTCAAAGACGAAAACTACCCCCAAAAAAACACAGAACAGAACTAAAGAATCACAACTAACTAATGAACAGAACATAACAATGAACAGAACATAACTAGAAATAACATACCTCAAGGTACAAACAAATATGGATAACGCTCTCGCATGTCATCCTCTCTCTCCCAGGTAGACTCCCCCGGAGAGTGATGCCTCCATGCGACGCGCACCAAAGGAATAGTCTGGTTCCTCAGCACCTTCTCTCTCCGATCCAGAATCTCAACTGGCTGCTCTGGATAGCTAAGAGTAGGGCCCCCTCTATCTCCGAGTGATCCAATACATGACTAGGATCTGCCACGTATCGTCTCAACTGCGACACATGAAACACGTTATGCACTCCCTCCAATGCAGGTGGCAAGTCTAGTCTATAAGCAACTGCACCGACCCTCTCTAGAATAGTGAAAGGTCCGATGAATCGCGGACTAAGCTTTCTGCCTCCACCGAAGCGAATCGTGCCTCGTGTAGGAGAAATCCTCAGAAATACCAAACTACCCACCTAGAACAAAACACCATCTTAAGAACTTATTCTATAACAAACAAGAACAAGGACAAACAAAATCTAAACTATACCTCGAACTCCAAAGGTCTCCGATGGCTATCGGCCCAATGCCGCTGTCTGTCCTGCGCCACTCGAAGTCTGTCTCTGATCAACTGAACCTTCTCCGCTGTATCCACAACCATCTCTGGCCTAAGCAAAACTCTCTCTCCAACATCGTCCCAAGACAAAGGAGTACGACACCTCCGACCATATAGAGCTTCAAAAGGTGACATCTCTATACTGGCCTGGTAACTGTTGTTGTAAGCAAACTCTACCAAATGGAGATGGTCCTCCCAAGAACCCCCGAAATCTAGTACACAAGTGCGCAACATATCCTCGAGAGTCTGGATAGTCCTCTCTGACTGCCCATCTGTCTAGGGATGATATGCAGTACTGAACTTGAGCTGAGTGCCCAAACTCTCCTGCAAATTCCTCCAGAAATGAGAAGTGAAACGACTATCTCGATCTGAGACTATGCTGACGGGAACTCCGTGTATCCTAACGATCTGCCTCACATACATCTCTGCCAGCTTCTCCGTAGACAAACCCACTTTGAAAGGCAAAAAGTGGGCCGACTTGGTCAACCTATCAACAATGACCCAAATTGCGTCTTTTTTTCCTGGAGATCGTGGAAGTCCGGACACAAAATCCATAGTAATGTGTTCCCACTTCCACTCTGGAATGGGTAATGGCTAAAGTAACCCTCCTGGCCTCTGTCTCTCGGCTTTCACCTGCTGGCACACTAAGCATCTGGATACAAACTGTGCCACTTCCCTCTTCATGCCATACCACTACACTCTCTCTCGCATATCCCGATACATCTTGTTAGCACCTGGATGTATGGAATACTGAGAGCGATGCGCTTCCTGCAACACCTCCTCGTGCAACTCCCCACTAGGCACACACAATCGAACTCCATGCCTCAAAGATCCATCCTCTGCAATAGTGAAATCATCCTCCAATCCTGCTCTCACCTGAGCTCTGATACTCCTCAAAGATACATCATCATACTGTGCTGCCTTGATCCTGTCCATCAAATCTGAGTGTATCTGCAATCCCCACATCTGCATAGCACCACCAGAAACAATCACCTCAATGCCCAAGCTCTCCAAGTCCTCCAACAAATATCGATCCTGCGTCAAGAATATAGCTACCGGATACCTGCTCAAAGCATCGGCAACTATATTGGCTTTCCCAGGATGATATTGTAAAGATATATCAAAATCCTTCATCAGTTCCAACCACCGACGCTGCCTCATGTTCAACTCCTTCTGCGTGAAAACGTACTTCAAGCTTTTGTGGTCTGTGAAGATCTCCACACGCTCTCCGTACAAATAATATTTCCACAACTTCAGGGCGAATATGACAGCTGCCAACTCCAAATCATGGGTAGGATAGTTCTTTTCATGAGGACGCAATTGCCTGGATGCATAGGCAATCACTTTCCCATGCTGCTGAAGAACACAACCTAAACCCTTCCCCGATGCATCACTATAAATAGTAAAACCTCCGGACCCTGATGGCAACGTCAAAATAGGAGCAGACGTCAACCTCTTCTTCAACTCCTCAAAAGCAACCTGGCAATCCTCCGTCCAAACAAACTCCACATCCTTCCTTGTGAGTCTGGTCATCGGCTCGGCAATCCTCGAAAAATCTTGCACAAACTTCTGTAATAGCCTGCCAATCCCAAAAAACTCCTGATCTCTGCTACCGAACTCGGAGTCTTCCAAGATTCCATTACTGAAATCTTCTTCGGATCCACTGAAATACCATCACCAGTCACAACATGCCCCAAGAATTCCACCTTGTCCAAGAAAAACTCACATTTGGACAACTTTCCATATAGCTTCTCCTTCCTCAGCACGTCCAACACAATCCTCAAATGCTCCTCATGCTCCTCCGGTGTCCTCGAGTATATGAGTATGTCGTTGATGAACACCACCACGAACTTGTCAAGGTACTGGTGGAACACCTTGTTCATCAAGTTCATAAATACCGCCGGTGCATTAGTCAAACCAAACGGCATCACCATAAACTCGTACTGACCATGCCGAGTTCTAAAAGCAGTCTTCGGTATGTCCTCCGGCTTCACCTTCACCTTCACCTGATGGTAGCCTGATCTTAAATCTATCTTAGAAAATACCTTCGCACCACTCAACTGATCAAACAGATCATCAATCCGTGGCAAAGGATACTTATTCTAGATAGTGAGATTATTCAAAGCCCTGTAATCAATGCACATGCGCACCGATCCATCCTTCTTCGGTACAAACAATACCGGGGCTCCCCATGGTGAAGAACTCGATATGATAAACCCCTTATCCTGCAATTCGTCCACCTGTTTCTTCAACTCGACCAGCTCGCTGTTGTTTACTCTATAGACATGCTGCGAAATTAGTTCTGCACCTGGCACCAAGTCTATAAAAAATTCAATATCTCGATCTGGTGGCAATCCTGGCAATTCCTCAGAAAACACATCCAAGAATTCTGCTATCAACGGATGCGGCAACTCCTTGTCTTCCACCATAGCTCCACAAATAATGCTTTCTCCCTGCTCTGTAGCTCCTCTAGCAAACTCGAACTCTGGCTCTCCTGGCGGACCAAACAAAACTCTACCTCCTCTACAGTCTATGCTAGCACGGTGCCTACTCAACCAATCTATCCCGAGTACAATGTCGTAGCTCGGAAGTGGCATTACAAGTAGATATGCACTCAACTCCCGGCCTCCCAGAGTAACTCTTCGATCCTTGCAAATATCATTAACTAGGATAATGCCTCCCCCGGTCATGATCTTGCAACAAAGACTCAGCTACCAAACCATGCTTTAGAGAAAAAGAAACAGATACAAAACTATGGGAAGCACCACTATCAAACAAAGCTAAAGCTGGAATGGAATCAAGAAGAATAGAACCTGCAATGACATCTCCGGTGGGTTCCTCCTCTTCGACGGTCATAGCAAACGCTCGTCCCTGCCGAGCACCTCCCTGCTGTTGATGCTGGACAAAACGCTGCTGCTGTGTCGGAAGTGGTCCCCTCGGTTGTGCTGCAGGTGGTCCCGTCCGTGTCCTCGGAGCTGGAGCTGCTCCTTGAACTGCACGACGAAGATACTCCCTCGATTGATGCCCTTCAGTACCACAATACAAACAAACTCCTAGCCTTCTCCTGCAAACTTCCCAGATGTGGCCGGACTTCTTGCAGAAGTTGCATGGAGCTTGCTGTAACTGTCTCTGCTGCTGAGGTGCCTGGTGAAAAGGCGCTCTAGCTGGAGTTTGGTTCTGCTGTGGCTGCTGGAAAGGTCTGGACTGAAAATGAGGACGTTTGGCAGATACTGCACTGCCGTTGGCCCCCAGAAAAGAATCACGGTCTCTCTTGGTCTTCAAACCCAGATCCCGCTCAACCTTGCGTGCCTCCACAAGTATCTCCGAGTATGTCTCATAAAAAGACGGAATGAGAATCTTCACTTCCCAGTTTAGACCCTCACGGAAACGAATAGCTCGAACCTCCGGCTCCCTCACCAAGTACTCTACAAATCGGCTCAACCTACCGAACTCTGCAGCGTATTCCTCCACAGACATGCTCCCCTGAATGAGACTCTCAAATTGTCTCCCCAAGTCAAGCCTGTCTATCCGGGCAAAAAACTTCTTCTTGAAAAGGTTCTTGAATACCTCACAAGATTGTCCTACGTCAACCAGTACTGGCTCATTCCTGAACCAACTGCGAGCAACGTCGAACAGTTGAAGTCCTACTGCCTCAACCTTCAGATCTTCAGAAAGACAGGACACACTCATAAGATGCTCAATGTCCTCGAGCCAATCATTAGCATAGACGATGCCCTCCGTCCCTTTGAAAACCCTAGGCTCCAGTTTCTTGAAGTCCTGAATGTTGCCTGGCCGAAGCTGAGCAACTTGAGGAACAACCTGTTGCTGGACCGGAACTCCTCTCTCAACTACAGCATGAGCAAGCTGATGAGCACTCTCGATGCCCTACCGTAGAACGTCGGTCTGCCTCTGATGTGCCTCTGACTGAGCCCTCTGTGCCTCGAGCATCTCACGAAACAGTGTAAACATCTGTGACGCCTCTGCTGGCACAGGAGGTGGAGGTGGAAGCCCCTCAGATACAGCTGGCACAGTCCTCTGAGTAGGTGGTGGACCTCCGAAAGCAGCTGACACTCCAATCACCGGAGAAGTGACTGGTACAGGCCCTCGGGATGTCGCAGACCTCTCAGAAGCTGCTCTCCCCTGCTGTGATCTAGTCTTAGGCGGCATCCTGAGACAAAGCGAAAGAAAGAATCAATATGGCACAAGATGTAAGACATCAAGGAAAGGACAGTTTAAGGGATCAAGTATCAATGTCAAAGGAGAATAGTTGAATCAAAAGAATTTTCCTAGATGTGATTGAGTATCTCAGCCTATTTCCTATATCCTATCGCAGGCTCGCAGTAGTACAACTAAATTGTCGTACTACTACGATATCACAAACTTGTGAAGCTAGACCTGCATGGGCCACCACCAAAAACGTGTCACGACCCGCACCCGGGGTAAGGGTACTAGTCGGAAACAACGCCCAGCCTATGCCGCAGAATCGGCGGTAGAACGCTGTCTAGAAAGTCTATCTAATATAATGAACCACCAAAAGATAGTGTACTCAATCACAGAACTAAGATAGAATGAACACGGATCAGATAAGAATAGAATAGTCATCAACTCATGAGTTTAAAATAATACATCAATGAGTCTGAAGAGTAACAAAAATAAGCTGGAGACAAATCCAGTACAAAAGAATACTATCATACTACAAGCTACACTCCAGGGTCAACTGTCTCAGTTGGGATAAGTCCCTCTTGAGCCAGGGTCTCCGAATCTAAACCCACAACATCCTGGGGTCCATAATAGGTAGGGTACTCCTCAGTGTCATCTGGAAAAATATATCCAGTCAGGAAAGGAGCAGAGTACATCTCTAACAGCAGTTCTAATCCATGATAAAAACTATGTAACAGTAAATAGCTGTGGATAAACAAGATGCACAAAAATAGATACAAGAGATATATAGACAATAAGAAAATACTGGAAAGAAATACAATAATGAACAATATGCCAATGAAATAATAATACTAATGACTAAGTGTGTGAGTACTAGCTTAACATGTGATCGGCTTGGGCAAGATACAATGCGGCCTGGCTAATCATACGTGCGGTGCATGATCAACACTATTCGCTTATCAATACTTTATTCAATAGGGATTTGATCACATATCTATACTAATACTCTCCACCCCCGACTGATATAATAGATCCAACCACGGTATGCTATGGCACTAGATTCCCCAAGAAGATAGCTAGTCTCCCCGAGAATCGATGTCTGTACATGTACAAGATAACCAATAAAACAATACTTGCACCATATACACCATATACCAAGGAATAACATCTCATGACGAGATCCGGATATAGCATTCCGTGTAACCATAGTGTCGAGAGAAATATGTAAATCTAGACTAGATACAACGAACATAGAGGATATCATAAATGAGAAACTATCAGAGAATGTACTCGCCTGAAGTCCAATGAACAGTCTCACAGATGTCTGACTCGGTACCTCGAAGACCTAGATATGGAATACCATATTAATACAAGGTCCCGGAAAGAGAACAAGTCAAACTAGTCAACTTCTAGGTTAATAAATTAATTCTAAGTCAAAGTCAACTATGGTCAACTCTAAAGTCAAACATGGTCAAACCAAGGTCAACCTCACAAGACCTCTATATAAAATAATATGGAAATAAAATACAACAATTTAGGAAATCAAAATTAGATCCCAAATGATACCCACACAAAGTATACTAATAATACAATTAATGCACACTCTAAATAATGTATATACAAACCAATATTTATACAAATAAAATAATATATTATTATTAGTATTATACTACACAAAAGCACACATATATATACATATATATATATATATATATACAATAATAATATATAATATATAAATTAATCTGCCAAATCGTCACTGAAAACAGTGAGCTGAAAATACAATTTAAATAAAACAGCTTATAGTGACTGTCTCAACTGTCACAGAAAATCTGTCGCAGAAACCCTATATATAAACCACTGCTGACTCGGATCGCTGACAGTTAAAACTGTCGCAGAAACTGTCGCGGAAACTGCTGCTAAAAAAAACCCGCCCACTGCATTTAATGACAGAACTGTCATTAAATGCTCTATTAATGCTACAGCGGCTGCTGTTTAATGACAGGATTCTGCCATTAAATGCCCTGTCGCCAAAGCTATATATATATAATCTATATATTAATAACTATAAATCAATATAAATAAATATATATATATATACATATATAAAACAATTTAATAAATATATATACTTATATATATATACACATAAACTTGCACATTAAAATATTAATAATTACTAAACACAATGCACATATTAATGTACATATTTTACATGGCTAGAAGCACACATAAAAATACATTCATTAATATCCAAATAATTACATAATAATTATAAATAATATAATTACACATTTTAAACACATAAATATATTTTATAAAACATTTATGTATAATATATATATATTTAACATAAGTACATATATAATTGCATGCAAGAAAGCTACATATCTATATTTATACATCATATTAAAATACATAAAAATATAGATCTATGCTACAACATCATAATAAATACACTAAAATAAATATATCATATATATATATATTTACTAATTATAAATGAAGAATTTAAAGCATAAATAGTTAGATCTACACATAAACACACCAAATTGGAAAGTTTCACACCGTATCCCACTAGATCTAGGATACGCATGTGACACGAGTCCAACACACAACCAATTGCACCCCGAAGGACACAAACAAGTCACAAATAATATTTATGAATAAATCAAAGTGTCAAAAGTAGATCTATGTGTCCGTGTCAAAATACGACATGTTCAAAGCCCCGTGTCGGAGAAAACCTCCCCCCAAAATGACACGTATCACCAAATAGTTGGGATACGAACCACATGTACCAAATATGGACATGACACAAGCCCCAAACACAAAAACACATGCCCAATTGATCTATAGGATTAATTGACACACACAACAAAATATAAATTCGGAATTCCAACAAAATTGACACAAAAAGCACCATAACTTTCTCCATGGGTCTCCTATGAACACAAAACAAAGTCCTATGGGTAGTACATACATATAGGTTAATTTTACATGATTAAATCTCAGATTTAGAAGCTATTTAAATAGAAAAAACTGAATTATACCTATTGGAAGATGGATTCTCAATGAAACCTCCAATTGAGATAAACTTGCTTCCAAATTGTAGATCCTTGCTCCTCTTTCTAGATCCTTGCTTCCTCCTTCTAGATCCTTGCTTCTCAACTTTCTAATGATGAATTGGGAAGAATTTGGAATAAATTTGGTAGGGAATTGGAATGGGAATGGAGGGAATTTGGGAGTGGGAAATTCTAGATCTAGATTTGGAATGAGAATGAGAGGAGAGAGAAATTTCCCCCCTCTTTTAATAGGCCGGCCTTGTCCCTCTCCCAAGCAATTGTAAAATGTCCAATGTACCCCTTGGGGCCTCTCATGAAGAAATAATTAAGGAAGGAAGCTTCTAGTCTAATCACTTAATTAATTTAATCCATCTCCTTAACTATGGGCTTTCTAAATGGGCCAAATCTAACTATTTAATTCATATTGGTCCATGGGTCCAAACTACACTAGTTGGGTCCACTAAAATAAGTCCAAAACTAACCCAAGAGAAAAGGAAGAAGCAAAGAGCACCTCTCATCGAGCGACTTCTCAAGGATTGGATTGTGGTTCCAGCAATGAGATATGGTAATTGCTGACCCGGGAATAATTAAATAACATCCAACAATAATTAAATAATACAACAAAAATTATTTACCATGCACAATATTTATTTAAATAGAAAATTACTAAAATACCCTTTTTCCTAAAATGTGGTAGTGACACGTACGGAGACATTTTCATCTTTTACGTCCACATTTCTAATGTGTCAGCGTAAAAACTCCATGTCTTCGCAGTTATGAGCGTAAAAGCTCTAGCTGCCGAAGACTTGGTGTATACTATAAAATTTTAGTTTTACGCTTTGGATGGGACCTCCGGCGTAATAACTAGAATTTTGGCAGTCTGGCGTAAAGCACGGACAGTATACCGTCAATTACGCTTCAGGATGTGACTCCCGGCGTAAAATGACCAAATTTTGTACAGTCTTGGCGTAAAGCACAGACTGTCGTTTCTTGGCCTTTGCGTTTGCAAGATTTGTAATGACGTATTTTCCTTGTACTTTTTGCAGTTGACTTGCAGGAGTCTCCACTGGCTGAGGTGATGGATTCTGCTACCGGGATGCTGCACTCGAACTACCTGGAGGATCTGTCGCACGTGACATTTCCTATCTCCGGACATCAGTACCCTGAAGGAAGGGGGATCTTGATATCGGCTCAGGGCGAGCGAATGCTGCTGAGCATGATCAACGGGGAGCCCCTAACGTACGTAGACGGGGAGCAGTACATCAAGCCGGCCTTTCTCTTTGGGGACATGATAGACAAGCAGTCCCAGACGAAGCCCAATAGAGAACCCTGGGTTTTCTCTGCCGAGAGCGTGGTCGTGTATCTGCCCACAATGCCTAGAGATTACCCCATCTCGGCTTTCTTCCATGCCACTCATCGCAGGAGGATGTCGTGGACGCTGACTCCTGATCTTCACGGGAAGCCGGATAAGATCTTTCATCTGAAAGGAGCTGACCAGGGGTCGTTTGTCAGCCGCCCTTCTGGTGTCGTGACGTTGTTCAGGGGGCTGTGCCCGGGTAGCGTCCCGAGTGAAGACAGTTCAGTGATCCAGCCGGTCCAATTGCCGACTTTCTGCAATGACTTCATGGTGCGAGGGGGAGTATACCCCAAGGAGAATCCTCGGTGCAATGGGTGGATCACCCCAGCAAACCTCCGATGGACTCGCCTAGTTGACTGGGCTCTGAAGCATTTTCGGAGAGAGCTGGAGGTCGCAGGACTGTATGCCGCCGTGAGCGTGACGAGTGTCGGGTTGCCTCCCAACCCCAACCTGTTTCTGGCGCTGATGGAGCGATATATTTCGCTCACCGGGACCTTCGCCACTCCACTAGGGGAGTTGGGGTTGGCCCTCCACGAAATGGCAGCGATCTCGAGACTGCCGATGGGGGATACTCCGTATGAAGAGTATGTTCCCACCAACCGGGAGTTGGAGGACTCGGACCCTTGGGTTGTGGAGGTGTATCAGGAGCTGATGTGCCACTACTTCGCGTGAACTGCTTTTTATAATGAGCCTTCTGACTTGGCTCATACCACTAAGTGGATGTCCTACCTCTTCTTCCACCGGGCCAGGGCCGTCAAGTCGGTGAAGGTTTCGGGTGACAAGCATGAGCCCGTGAACTGCTTGGGCGTGCTCAGTGCCCAGGTCGTCGAGGATCTTATGGAGGAGGCTAAAGCTCCAGATCAGTTTCTCAATGACGGGGTAGGAAAGTACCCTGAAGGCACTAAGGCCTATAGTTACTTGAGGCGCTGCCGTAGGCCTTTGTCTGAGGAAGCCAAGCTGGCTGGCTTTCTCTCCCTATGGCTGCGCCAAGTAGTGGTGCCTGGCACCGCGTCCGCGGACTGCATTCATCGGAACATCCTGTGGCCCGCCGTCCGTCTGGTGTTCGGGGCAAGGCTGGGCTTGCTCCCTGCCATGGTGTGCCGTATACAGGCTGGACTGAGAGCCATGACTGACGGACTGCTCGTCGATGAAGCTCGATGTGATAGCTTTCCTCGGGTAGAGTTACCATACCTGTACTTGATGGAATGGTTAATTCTTCACAACCCCAGGGTGATGTCTCCCGGTCCTGGTAGCAGCGCGGGGGGTAGTTTCTTGTTGAACTACAAGGACTCCCTCTGGAACGTGAACACAGTCGTGGACTGTCGACGGGCGCTGAGCCTCGGTCATTGCTGGAAGCTCCTCTGCACTGTTCCTTCTGTACATTATAATCAGTCGGGGATTAGGCTTGAGGATCTAGGCGGAGAAAAGACCAATCTTTCTCCGGAAGCTTTTAATTGGTTGGTCTGCATCAGACCCTCCCATTTGTTGTACAGAAGCGAAGATCATTGCTTCTTCGAGCCTTACTTGCCCAGTCGGTTCGCCAGGCAGTTTGGGTACGATCTGCTGCCTGTGGGCAATGCTATCACCAGCTTCAGGTCCAGGGGCAGACTCATTGATGGAGCCAGAGGATGGCGGTATTTCATCATGGGCTACACGGAAGAAATCTTTATCGTGCCGGTCGCCACCTTCTCCACGGAGCTGCGGATCCTCCATTCGTACGTTCAGTTTTACGTGGCGATCAACACCCTCCATCACGATTTTGACACGCGTGGAAGCTTCAGGGTGCCTTCTTCCAAGTCTGGGGGAAGAATCGAAGTCCCCTCGGTTTCATCTGACGAAGGTGAGGAGTCCGTTATTTCGGATGAGCCTCTGGTGTCGGTGCCGAGGTGTGAAGTGCCTCCGCCTGCGGGGGATTTGGCGGTCTCTAGGAAGCGAAGGGCTCCTGTTTCGAAGCAGACTTCCCCTCGCAAGAGGAAGAAGAAGACGGTTGATCGCCCTCTCCGGATTCCTGGCATTGAGGCTCCTAGAGAGGAACCTGCTGCCTCTCCTGTTGGGGATGTCCCTTTGATTGGAGGTTCCCCGCCTCTCGGAGAGGGACCCTTAGTTTCGGCTGGCGGTGCCGGAGAACTCCTGCTTGAGGCTGCCGTTGTTGCCACTGCCTCCGGTAGTGGAATAAAATCGCCTGTGTGACCGAGGCAAATGGGAGAATCTTTCCCTGGCCCAGCAACGGATGAAACTCCTGCCGCGTCCGCGAGCATGACCAGCGAGGTTCCAACTGACGAACCTCGACCGTGCCTCAATGAAGGCTTGGTGGAGCTCCTGGCGATGTCGGTTGGCCCACCTCCTTCTCCAGGTATGACAGTCCGTATTGCGTTATTAAGGCGTGATATAGCTACATCGGCTGCAGACGCGACATATATACCGTTGGCTACGGGTAAAGGTCATCTTTATGTCTCCTCTTAGAAAGATTACTATCATATTGATATCAACTTTCTTATCCTCTTCTCAGGAGATGGCGTCCACGGGGAGTATAGCGTTGAAACGCATTCTGGCTCTGCTCGGGCTTCTGACGATGATACGGAGGCGTTCGACTTCGAGGAGGAAATAGCTTCGGGGGCCAGCTCGCCCGGAGTAGTTTCTTTATCTCAAGAGGAGGACGAACCCGTCATCGTGACCTCGCCTCTTGCGAGTATGCCGATGACTTCGACCGTCGTTGTCGCATCTTCTTCGGTCGCACCACCCGTCGAGACGGCGGCTGTGGCCACCTCGTCTGCAATCATTCCTGGAGGGGAACTTGCCAATATTGCGGCCACTCCTGGCGTCCAACCAGATCTGGTTGGGATGACCGAGCTGTATACCAGCACCTTCTACACCAATTTGAACACGCTGATATCAATGGTGTTGGCAAAGAATCTGGATTTTGAGCATCTGAAGAAGGCTTCCCAATTTTCGATTGGGGCTGTCAGAGAGTTCGGTGATTCCGGGGTAGCTGACGCCCTGGAGGCGATGGTTAATGGGTTGGAGCAACCTATTAACGAATACTTGCAGCTCACTCGGGGCAGTTTTGAAGCCGAAGTCCAGGCCAGATACGACTCCATGACTGTGCGACTTACCAAACAGCTGGAGAGCCTGGATAACTCCATCAAAGCCCATAAGCTGGAGATGGATAAAAGAAAAGCCATCGTGGAGGAGGCTCTTGCTCTTCAGACGTAGTGCCAATCCGAGCATGAAGGGAATGCAGCGAGGGCTCGCAAGTTGAAGGAAAAACTTGCTCAGGCAGAGGAGTGGGCTTCTCAGTCGCTGGCGGGTCTAGACGTAGCGACTAGTCGACTGAGCATCGCACGACGGGACCTGGAGCGTGCAGAAGCTGCCCGTACTGGCTCTCTTCGGGTAAGGTCCGAACTGTCCTTCACGAACAATCCTGAGGCACGGCTGGAACAGGCTCGCGCTGATGCCTTGGTTTCCAGGGACGAGAGAGTGGCTACACTGGCGAAGCTGATTTGTGACCTGACTGCTCCCCCATAATGATGTACCCTTTCTTCTTTTCGCTTCCCCAATATAATTCTGCTCTTTTCGGGAATAAATAAAGCGAGTCTTTTTTGACTTTGTGGACCCATCATTTCGGAATGTAAATGACAGGTTTGGGCGAGAGTGATATCAGAGGTAGTATGGACGTGATAGACTCTCGATAAAATTCTAGCAGGACATACCTATTCAGAGGTTATACGGACATGATAGAATATGACCTAACTAGCTTCGTTGTGGAAGTAGTTTTGTCAGACTTTGAGATTCTCGCTATATTCCACTTGAGCAGAGGAGGTTAAGCATAGTACCTCTTCAGGAATTTACCGTTGATAGGAGCCATTAACAGGTCTCCATTAGGCTGGGCTATCCTGTAAGCGCCATTCGAGAACGTTATCTCGATCACATAAGGGCCTTCCCACTTGGGCTGAAATTTCCCTTTACTCCTGTGAGTGAGAATCATCGGCCTTCTTACGGCTAAGACTAGCTCGCCGACTTTGAACACTCTTTCCTTTACTTTATGATTAAAAGCTCTGGAAATACGTGCTTGGTAGAGCGCGATGCTCTGTTGAGCTTGGAGGCATTTCTCGTCTAATCCTTCCAGCTCTTGAAGCCTTAACAGGTCATTCTTTTCTCGAGTCAGCTCATTAGTCACAGCTATCCTGAGCGACGAGATCTGGATTTCAATGGGAAGAACTGCTTCGCTCCCGTAGACCAGTGAAAATGGGTATAACCCGTCGGTGTCCGTACCGTTGTGCGGTATGCCCAGAGACATTCGCCCAGCTTCTCATTCCAGTCTCTTTTGTTTGAAGAGACGAACTTCTTCAAGAGTTTGATAATGGTTTTATTGAAAGCTTCCGCCAAACCATTAGCAGCTGGATAATATGCCGTAGAGGCAATATTATGTATTCGATTCTTATCGCAAAATCGATGAAACGCCTGGCTGATGAACTGAGGCCCATTGTCATGGATTATCCTTCGGGGAATCCCAAAGCGATAAATGACGTGATGCTTGATGAAGCTGATTACGTCAGACATCTTTACCTCAGCCAGAGGGATCGCCTATGCCCATTTGGAGAAGTAATCCGTAATGGACAGTATGAATCGGTGGCCTCTGGAAGAAGACGGGTGAATAGGACCAATGATATCCATACCCCATGCTTCGAAAGGCCAGGATGCAACCATAGGATGTAGATATTAAGACGGTTGATGTATGAAGTCTGCATGAACCTGACAGGCTCTGCATTGTCTTGCATAGTTGATCGCGTCTGTGATCATAGTGGGCCAGTAATAGCCCATTCTCCTGATACGATCCTGTAGCTTAGGACCGGGCTGATGCGCTCCGCATACGCCGTCGTAAGCTTCCCGGATAATCTACTGTGCTTCGTCGTCAGAGAGACATCTTAATAGCAGTCCGTCGTAGGTCCGGCGATATAGGCACTGTGAAGATGCATCGAAGTAGAAGTATAATGATCGTCTTTTGACGGATACTGCTTCTTTGGGGTCCTCCGACAAGATTCCGTATGTGACGAGATCTATGAAGGGACTTCTCCAGTCTCTTCTAGGGGGATCCATGTTCACAGCGTAGCTGCATTCTATGTGAAAGTTGTTCTTCATGCAGAATAAATCTCTGTTAAGAAGGATTATCGAATCCTGCCTTCTTATAGGAGTGGCTAAATCCGCAGCTAGACTGGCTAGGGCATCAGCTTCCAGATTCTGAGATCGAGGTACATGCTCTAGGAAGAACCCTTTGAATGTCACGGCTATCTCGACCGTTGCTTGGTGATAGGGGATGAGGTCTGGATTCCGGACTTCATATATTTCTCTGACTTGATTGACGATAAGCAGAGAATCGCCGAAAGCTTCCAGGGACTCGACCCCCAGCTCTTTAGCGACTTGGAGCCCGATTAACAGAGCGTTGTACTCCGCCACGTTGTTGGAGCAGGGTTCGTTGAGAGAATATGCCCGGTAGATGACGAGTTTATCAGGAGTGACCAGGACGATTCCTACCCCTGAAACCACGTTTCCCTGGGGACCAGTCCTGGAGGCGCCGTCGAAGAACAGTTGCCACGTGTCACTTTCTATTATGGAATTACATTCTGCAACTTCGTCGGGAATGTCTTCGTATAATTTGGAGGCCTCCGGGATCGGATGAGCAGCTAGGAAGTCGGCCAGCGCTTGGCCTTTGATGGACTTCTGCGGGACGTATACCATGTCATATGGTGTTAACAGCATCGCCCAAGTTGCGAGTCAGGAATTAAGAACACTTGGCTTGCTCATCAGTACTCGAAGAGGGTTGATCCTGGAGATGATATGAATAGTCTGGCCGGTGACATAGTGCCGCGTCTTCTGGATAGCGAACATCAGAGCCAAGCATTCTTTCTCCACTGGGTTGTACCGGTGTTCGGCTCCAACCATCATCCTGCTGAGGTAGTAGATAGCCTGTTCATGCCCCACATCGTTCTTCTGCGCAAGTAGAGCTCCTAGAGAATGATCTATCGCTCGAACGTACAGCAAGAATGGTCTCCCCATGATGGGAGGCACCAGAACTGACGGACTGGTGAGGTAGCGTTTGATATCCCCGAATGCTTGCTGACAGGTTTTGTCCCATACGAAGGATACACCTTTCTTCCTGAGATGCGAAAAGGGCTGACATCTTCCCGAGAGTTCCCTCAAATTGTGGGGCGGTCGCATTTCTACGATGGCCTGAACTTTGTCAGGGTCCACTTGGATGCCTTTGGCGGTAATGACAAATCCCAGGAATTTACCACTAGATACACCCAGAAAGGACTTCGTAGGGTTCATCTTGAGTTGATGTTGGCGCATTAACTCGAATACCGTCTTCAAGTCTTGAATGTGATCATTTTTGAGGCGGCTCTTGACGGTTATGTCGTCCACGTAACATTCTACTATTTTGCGTAAATGTTCATGGAATATGCTACTCATAGCCCGTTGGTATGTAGCCCCGGCGTTCTTCAATCTGAAGGGCATGACCGTATAGCAATATACTCCCAACGGGGTACGAAAGGCAGTGTGCTTCTCGTCTTCAGGATGCATCTTGATCTGATTGTATCCTGAGAATCCGTCCATGAAAGACATACGTTCAAAACCGTAGGTGTTGTCGATCATGATGTCCGTGATGGGGAGAGGGAACTCATCCTTGGGGCAGGCTGCATTCAGATCTCGGTAATCGATGCAGATACGTATTTTCCTATTTTTCTTCATGACTGGGACAACGTTGGCGACCCACTCGGAATGTTGTTCTTCCCGGATGAAACCGCAGGCTATCAACTTCTTGACTTTAGCTTCGATGGCGTCCATCATGTCCGGGCGGAACCGGCGTTGGTGCTGCTTCATAGGCTTCGAGTCGGTCAATATATTGAGCTTATGAGTAGCCACCTTCGGGTCAAGGCCCGACATGTCCTCATAATTTCACGCAAAGACGTCGATATATTCTTTTATCAGCTGGATAACTTCTTTCGGTTCAGCTGGGGAAAGATTGTTACTGATGAATATCGATTTTGGCGAAAGTTCACCCCCAATATCAACCTAGATTTCATCTTTGGTGGGAGGTTCCCTCTATTCGAAGCGAAATTCCCACTGCGTATCCATTTGTTGAGCCCAAGAGTCGTTCTCAAACGGCTCAGAATCCTGTTCGTCTGCTTCGAGGGGATCTGTCATCACCATATTTGCTGATAATGCTTGTTTGGGAGCTTCAGGTGAGTCGGAGGGCGATGGGCCATTCTGGGAGGAGGAAAAGATATCCTCGTCTGACTTAGAAGTCGTAAGGGAGGTGGCATATCCTAACCCGAAACGGGTTTGCTGATAGCGGGGGTCGCCGCGCAGCGACGTTCGTTTGCCCCTTCCGTAGTTGAGGCCTAGCTTCCGCTCCAAGTTGTAGCCCATGTTTTGCATGATCCTCAACGCCTGCGGGCTGTATTGGTGAACTTGTATTTTTCCAGTATCGTCATCGAAAGAATCTTCCTGGATAGCCGGTTGATTGCGCATGCGGCCGAAGACTATTGAACGCTGGCTACTGCAGGTAGGCGGGACAATGAAGATAGAATCCTCCTGTGGCCCATATGTTGTGACGACGTTAGATGATGATGCTACTTCCCAGACATACGGACGGTAGGAGTTCATGACTTCCAAGAATTTTCGTGATATGGGTTGCACCTCGTTACGGGGAGTAGATTCCTATTTTGGAATTTGAGCGTTAACGTACTGGAAAAGAGGATGTTTATTATCATCTGGAACTCCGTTCCTGGTTGCGTTTACATCGGTCGGCTGCCCGTTGCGCCGAAGGTTGATGACCAAAGGTGGAGGCTTCTGGTTCAGAGTGACCACTGGAGAGTTGCTTCCTTTTCCTGAGCTGGATTTGTTCAGGTGAATAGCCATAGGCTCTATGACTTCTGGACGAGTGGTTCGTCCTTTCACTCTGATTGACAACGGTAGTGCGGCAGAGGGTTCTCCTGGCTTCCGGTGGGATTCCTTCTCCGTCTCGTCCGACACTTCTTCCGTGTGGTCTTGAGAGTACAACACGGCATCGGAATAGTAGGATTCTACTCCTTTAAACGGGTTTAGGTCGGCAACCTCTGTTTGTACTGTTCCATGGGGGTCTACATATTTAAGACATTGATGCAGAGTTGAAGGAACGATGTTGTGGTCATGGATCCACGGTCTCTCCAGCAAAATATTGTAGGACACCTCCGAATCGATCACGTAACATATGGCCACCGATCTGAGGTTGCCAATCTGGATCCTCAGGCGAATCTTCCCTAACTGCTTACTTCTTCTGGCGTTGAAACCCACGATCGTAGTGGAGGTGTAAGCCAGTTCGCTGGTAGGAATCCTCAATGGTCTAAGCAGACTGTGAGGGATGATGCTGATCGACGATCCCGGATCTATGTGAATTCGATCGACCTCCATGGAACCGACGTACCCGGTGTAATAGAGGGGCCTGTCATGCTTGTTATGTTTTAACAGCATGTCGTCTTGGGTGAAAGTGATATTTGGGACCACCTCCATCACACTGTGGCATTGAGGACACGCCACTGATTCTTCGTCGGGGGACTTAAGCTGGGTCAAGCATGCCTCCGCCTGCATCAGCGCTTCACTCAGGGCTAGACGAGTGTCTTGGGAGAGCCTGAGTAGCTCAAAGATGGAGAGCCTGGCTGGTGTATTAGCCAGTTGGGCCAGGATGTCGAAGTTGTACGGCTTCTCAAAACCTTTGTTTAGAATGTTTTTCACAGGTTTATCAAAGCGCACTTCTCTTTGTTTCCCTTTGTCCGCCGGCGTCGATTTTGAAGGGCTGGCCTCTGGTACGGTGGGGCCTGGTCTTGAAGGTTTGGCAGTTGAAGCGTCCGCCGGCGCATCTTTTTGACTCGCTCCGTAGCCATTGAGGTAGGCTTTCCCTGAACGGGTTGCAGCAAGTACCTCGTCTTCGTCTGATGACGAAGAAGTTGCAACCATATGGCATGGTTTGCATTTGGAGCTTTTTCTAGACGTAGCTTTAGTAGCTTTAGTCTCCTCCTCGAGCTCTGATACCAAATCCGGATGAACCCACATAATCTTGCCCTGTCGGGTGGTGAGGGGTACCAGGTCATGATTTCGACCCCTAGCTGGAGGAAGATTGACGATGTCCATCGTGGTCCGGGAAATGGGCGTGACACCGTCCATGACTTCTTGGGAAGGCAGATCGCCAAACCGCAGAGAAATCATGTTGGCCGTGACCGTCTTCTCCGTGTTGTGCAGAGTGATGGCCTTAGCATCGATTAACCCCTGGATCTTCCTTTTTAGTATGTAACACGCCTTTGTTGGGTCGTGTACGTATCTGTGGAAGATGCAGTATTTGGGGTCGTCAGTACTGCCGACTTCTTGGGGCTGCCTTAGCTCTGGAAGGGTGATCTTGCCGCTCTTGACGAGACACTCGAATATACTTGGGATATCGTCGTCGTCAAAAGAGTAGACTTCGACGGGCCTCGAAGTCCCGGGTCTCGTCTGCGTGGTCGCCGCAGTCTTTTGTCTGGACGTATTGACCGTCAGAGCTTCTTTTCCTTTGGAGCTGCGAGGATGGTCGCTGCTGGGAGATGACCTCTTGCCTCTATCGGAGGCGGAGATCATAATGCCATTATCGCGCGCCTTGCGACTGTTGTCTTCGGTGGCCACTGCCGAGATAATGAACGAGGGCCACTCATGGAACTGATATGGTCCTGTAAACACCGAGATCACAAGAAGGAGGTTCTTTCTGCAAATGTCTACTAATGCAGAGTCTGGCACTCCTGGAGGCATCTGTAAGGTGGCCTGACGAAAACGTTCGACGAAGGTACGAACGTCCTCCTTTTCCCTTTGCTTGACTTCGATGAGAGAGGACATAGACATGTCCATTCCGCCTTCGTAGAATCGCGTAAAGAATAAAGCTTTGAAGTCTTCGAAGGAAGTAATACAGTTGTCCGCCAAGCTACGGTACCACTGATAGGCTACTCCTGAGAGGCAACCTTTGACCACCCGTGTGAGGAGGGCGTCGTTCCCTTGTTGCAACACTGTCATCATACTAAAATAGTTCATGTACTGACTTGGTGATATTTTTCCCTCGAAGAGAGCCATAGTCTGAGGTTTGTACCTCGGAGGGAAAGGGACTTCTTCCCAGATAGCTGGGTAAGGCTGGTTAATTCCCAGTTTTTTGAGCTGATCTTTGTGCTTCAAGGCGTCGAACTGGGCTTTCAACTCCCATACTGCTTGCATCAAATTTTTAGTTGGGAGCGGGACTACGGTGTAGTGCGGAGTTGGTTGCACCGTGACTCCAATGGGAGGTAATATATTCTCCGAGTGGGGAAGCGGAGGAACTGCTGACTCTTGATCTAGAGCAGGCTCTTGGCTCGGGTTGGATGGTGGTAAGTCCACCCCCACACGTATCTGAGTTGGCGGGACCGACGTTTGAGCCATGGCAGCTGCGTGCTAAGTTAGCATCATCTGGTGCATGTTCTCCATCACGGATTGTATTTGTTTCAGAGATGTCTCCAGCACAGTGATGCATTTTTCCACGTTTCCTGATGGCAAAGCTTCCTCGCGTTCATCTTCAACGGCGTAAACTCCCATTTCCCTGGGCGTCATCGAAGGATTAGTATAGGTCGCTGCAGAAGTCGACTCTATACTCTCAGCATCTGATCTGGGAGATTGGCGACCCCCGGCGTCAGAATCAGACGAGTACGGAGCTGGTTGCTGTGACCTTGCACGGGTGTTTTGGAACACCCCAGCTTCAGTGTTCCTGAGGAGGTCTTCGAATCTCCTTCGGCTCGGAGGCCCAGAGGGATGACGTCTTGAGCTCGACCCTCCTCTAGGTATGTGTGAAGCCATGTTCACGGATGCATACGCGGGCTCTTCTTCCTGGAAAAACTGAGAGTAGCTCAATCGGTCGAAAACCGACCGTTTTGCTTTAGAACAGCAGCAGTCAATCACAATTTTATGACTATTACAACATTGCTCGCTAGGGGGCGTAATAGACATGTTGGAAGGTCCCCTTTCCTTACGCTTCTGGATTAGATATGTGCACAAGTCAGGAGGAGTAGAGGAAGAAGACGACGGCTTGTTCCTTCTGTTCCCATCAGTGGGCATGCGGAGATTGGGCACCATGGTTTTCCCTACGCCACCTGTGTACAACAGATTGGCCATCTAGGTGGCGGATAATCCCCGGAGAGGGTGCCTTCCCGTAACCTGAGCTTGCTTTTCGTCGTGGGACTTCGCCTGGCGTAATTTGGAGATTTACTCAGACTGGCGTAAAGCTGAAGAGGTCCTCAGTCGGCGTCGGCTTCCCGCATAATCCGGAGGGTAGGCAGATTGCTAATTTGCTGGTGTAACGACCGAGAAGTTGAGTACCCCGCCGCTTGCTTCCCCCTGTGGAAATTACGGCGCTCATCTGGTTCCCCGTAGAGGTCAGATGTTGTCTTGCGCATGGAGCATGATTTGTACTTCTGACTTGGCGCTGAGGCATCATCAGAAGTTTGGTCTGTACCGTACGTAGCGGGAGACTGGTTTCTGTACGTAGAGCACAGTGGATACTTCTGGGTTAGCGCTGAGGCTTTGCCCAAAGTTTTGTCTGTACCGGGCGTAGCGGGAGACTGGTTCCTACGCGTAGAGCACAGTGGATACTTCTGGGTTAGCGCTGAGGCTTTGCCCGAAGTTTCGTCTGTACCGCGCGTAGCAGGAGACTGAATTTTACGTGCAGGGCACGGAGGAAGCAATGCTACAACCTCATTGGTCGAAGAGGTTGGAGAGATCGGAGAGTCCACAGGAATGGTAGAGGATGTCTTGGGCATCCAGACCTTGCGCAGCTTCCTGTTATCTTGGACGGAGAGAGAGTGAGAGCTACCCCCGGTTTGAAGCATGTCTTCGTAGGCAGACTGGTCGAATTGGACGACCAGTGTCTTCTTCATGGATCCCACGGATACTGTATCGTGTTGAGCAATTGCTTCCTCATCAGAAGAGAAAGATGTCCCCAGCAGAGTCGCCATCTTGTTTGTGGTTTTAAACGAAAGAATGAAAATGTATTCAATATGGGATTTACACGGAACCCGCCTTCTTTTGTTTAAAAACAAACTTGTACAATTTGATCCTATACGAGGATATGGGAGTACAATTTATTTAATCTGGATAGATATTGCTATAGGTGTCTGATCTGCAGTCGATCACTTTAGCCCTTGGACCACACGATGTTGAAGAAGTGCCGTAGAAGACAGGAAGCAGCTTCGAAGGTTGCAGAAGAGGGTGGATGCACGATGCCAAAGTCGTCGATCCCTACTCTCGGCCTGAGCTCCGGACTCTCTCTCTCTTTCTCTCTCTCTCTCTGGTTCGATCTTCCAATTTGTCGATCTCTGGTTCGATCTTCCAATTTGTCGACCTTGTTCCTCATTGATAGAGGTCTCTATTTATAGAGTTTTAGTGACAGTGACCACTCCGTCGGTGTAAAAACCGAGGAGTGGAAAGTACAGCACCCTTTTATATAACGGTTAAAGTGACCAATGCCTGCGTATAGATGATCCTTTGAATGAGCGTGTGACGCAGGTCCAACTAAGGGACAAAATGCGTATAATCGCTACGAAGATCACGACGTAGAAGCCACGTAGGTAGGTATCCATTGCGTAGAAGAGGTTGGCATAGAAGCCAAATGTCTGTCTCCATGGAATAGAAGCCAAACCGGCATAGAAGCCGAATAGGCGTAGAAGCTGAATAGGCGTAGAAGCCGAACAGGCGTAGAAGCCGAGTGGTCACAGAGGTCAAACAGGCATTAAAGCCGAGTGGTCATAGAGACCGAGCAGGCATAGAAGCCGAGTAGGCGTAGAAGCCGAGTAGGCATAGAAGCCGAGTAGGCATAGAAGCCGAACAGGCATAGAAGCCGAGTACGCGTAGAAGCCGAACAGGCGTAGAAGCCGAGTGGTCATGGAGACCGAGAGAGCACAGGAGCCGGGTGGGCGTAGAAGCCGCTGCGTACCGTGCCAGAGTGCTGATGGGGACGTCTTAGCCGAAATTACGGCTTTTGAAGATATAATCAAATCTCTTGCATTAAATGCCGAGATTTGCCACCATCCTGTGCATTAAATATGGAGGCGTGTCTTTGACGGTCTGCAACCCCTTTTGCACATCAGTCGCAGAGACGTGCCTTGAGAAGCTGTCACCGCTCTGTGCATCAGACGTAGAGACGTGCCTTGAGAAACTGTCACCGCTCTGTGCATCAGACGTAGAGACGTGCCTCGAACCCCGTACGGAGTACAGCTTTTGACGTGGCAGGCGGTTTGTTTTCTGCAGAACGTAAAACAGCTTGTGTCTGCCTGTGTAAAACATGGCAGCGTATCCCTTTGTGCTTGAAAAAGCAGTTTACGCAAAGGGGATGGCGGTATTTGACAGCCTGGGTCGCAGTGCTGTGCCATCATTATAGCCGTCGTCTGGGTAGTCGAGCCGTATCCCTTTGTCAGAAGTCCAGACGTCAGGTTCATTGCAGGATCTTTATTGCAGGGTTTGACAGGTTCACCTCGGAGAATACGAAGCGTCTCTTGTACACCTTAATGCTGCGTCTGAAAGGGGATGAGTTTTACGCCATGGAGGCGATGAAGCACCCTGTTTACGCTGAAGCGGCTTGGACGTACTGTCTTACACGGATTGTCCTTTGAGCTTTTATATCTCATGTTGCATTTTTAGCGGAAAGAGCTCTGTTGCACGCTTGATGGCTTTTAAGGCCTCTGCTTACGCTGCTTTGCACCAATATGCCGCGTATAGTCATCCGGCGTATTTTTTATGCTTCTACACGCATAGGATTAGAATATCGGATCTCATCTACTTATTTATCACCTCCCTTGATTTTATTTTACATTCTTATTTGATTTCTTGCGTTGCATCTTGCTTGATCCCTTCTTAACGTTAATCTTCTTTCGTGCTTGATAGGGGTTAGGAAGGTGCCTTGTACCAAGTATATACACTCTAGTATTCAATAACACTATTAGTTAAATCCTTGTAAGTTTGGTAGTATGCCTCATAACCTAGTATCACATAATCCTTTTTACCCATTAATGAAGTATAAACGAATGACACCAACTATAGACTTGCATAAAAAGATAGTGTTTATCCAGGCTGTAGAACTTAGAGGCCCATAAACCCATTTGGTTGACTTTAGACTTAGACAAGAAATTAGTATGGCAACTGTAGAGGCACAACACCGATCTTCTGGGTGAACTTAAATTATTCTGTACCTTCCTTCATCATAATCAAGCGTACTTATATTTTTTTTACTACCTCGACTTATGCTGCTATTATAGCCTAGTTTTGCAAGCTTATTCTTTTATTGAGCTTGTTCGTGACATATGTATTATTGGGGGCCTATACTAATACATTGTTTAAATCAAAATTAGTGCATTATGGTCTGATCAACCTTAGTGCGCTTGGTTCGCTCTTCGTATCACTACTTTACGTGGATTGAGATATAGTTGACTCAACTTGTTAGACGAATATACTTGCCCTCTAGACTGGTCAGAGCATATCATGTCAGGTACATAACTGTTCTGATATGAACATGCGAATATAAATTTACCAAAATAAGATTTTAATCCACAACTGTCTTGGCAACTCCCATTCAAATTCTCTAATCCCTTTGAATCCCGTACTTGTATTCTATCACCTCCTCCTTAAATTCTTTATTGTTATTTTTCGTCTTCCCATATTTCGGAAAGACGAACGTTCGTGCTTAGTATAAGTTGATACACGTATAGTACTAGATATATCCCATAGGCCAAGCACTCAGGATGACAAACAAGAGAGCGCAGTCACAGGAAGTCGTAGATGTAAACCCCCTCATTTAATTCTATAGATAGTCAGGTTTGGGATGGAAAATTTTGGTTAGCAGCAGATGTTGAGGTTTAGAGTAGGGTTACATATGTCTGTTTATTTATTAATTAAACCCTTGGCGCGCCCAACCATTGTTGAATTATTCGGAGCCCAACATCAGCCCATAAATTCTATCAGACTGTTGTACTTTTGACTTGACCCGCCAATTTAGGCACTGGACTTTTTTGTCACTCAAAAATCAAATCCTTTGTGCCCTAAATTAATTGCACAACTTCCTGTATCCAAAATTCCATAATTAAATTCTGTGTCGGACACCTGTGTTATTACCTTCAATTTTGAGATACCAACTTAACCCGTTGAGCCGGACCAACTAAAGGGTCCAAAACTGACTCCAAGCCCACACCATTTTTAGCCTTTGTGTCATTTCCAAATTTAGACCCCAAGTGCCCCCATTTAATTAAAAAGTACGGGACACTTTTATTCTAATTAAATCGGGGATACCAATTTTGACTAATCCCATTTTAATCCCTATTTAAACCCAATGCCCATTTAATTAAGCCCATGCCAAACACACAACACCCCCTCATCCTACAAAACACCAAACACCAATTTTTCCATAATTTTTGCATCATTTTATGTGTTTGTGCAAATTCCCAAATTTAAGGGGCTTATTCGCAAATGCTGCATTAGGTGTCATCCCCTCATTGGCTCAAGCCAATGAAGAAGGCTCACCCTCAACCCTTGACCGATTCAACCCAACCCCACTCTCTTTTGCATAAAGAAATTATTTTTTTCATGTGAAATCTCAACCACCCATTTGAAATGGGCAAATCCTCACCACCCATCCTCCACACAACCCCCTGTATAATGTCTCTTTCTCCCCTCTTCCCAAGGCAGGCCCTAATCCCCATGCTTAGAGAAACCCCCACCCCCTCTCCCTCCTCCCTCCTCTATATTAAAAATTGAGCTCCTCCCCTTTTCTTCATTTCTTTCTTTCTTCTTCTTCTTCTTCTTCTTCTTGTTCTTCTTCTTCTTCTTCCGTTCTTCTTCTTCTCCTTCCATTCTTCTTCTCCTTCCTTGGAACCGGAGGTCCGGCCACCGACTGCAGAGCTCCGGCGGGCCAGTAGCAGCTCCACCACCCCACGGGCTGCTCCGCCACTCCACGAGCTCCGGCCAAGCCTAGCTCCGGCCGGCCCTCACAGCCCCACGAGCTCCTTCACCCCACCCGAGCTCCGGCATTCGAACGCTGCTCCGGCCGAGATATGCAGTACCGCACCCACTCGATCACCGCCGCCATCAGCCCGCTGACCTCCGGCCTGTTGATCAGCCCCTCACCCGCACCTCTTCACGCTACTACCACGAGCCCGCATCCGGCCATTCTCCGGCCAACCGAGCCGCTACGCCACCCATAACCCGGCCTCGAGCTCCGGCCTGCTGCCATATCCACCACCACTTCCTCCACTCCTTTGCTCCAGCGAGCTCCACCATTACACCACCTCACCCACTCGATCACCTCCACCACCACCACCTGCCGTAGCTACCACCACAACCACCACCACCTACAGTAGCTACCACCACGACCACCACCCTACTGACCAGCACTCCTCCGGCCATCACCCCCTTCGGCCAGTGAGCCACGTCGAGGTCGACTCCCTCACCCTCTCTTTGTTTATTTTTATGTTGAGTTTTAACTAGGGTTTTTGTAAATCTTGTTGGTGTATTGTAGTGTTGATGATGAGCATGGATAATAACTAGAGATTAGCGTTTAATGTGTTGTTAGGGCTTAAATTGTATAAGTGTAGTGTAGTATTTTAGAGCATATATGCATGCATGTTTGATTTAGGGTTAATGTAGATTAAGGTTTATGTTTACATAAATTAAAATGAATTTAAATGTTTTGCATGGAGGTTAAGGTTTTGTGTTTGCATAAATAAATTATAAAATGATAAAGGATTTTTCATGGAGGTTTAGGTTTTGTTTTTAACTAAATGTCCTGGATATATTACATGGTGGAAAAAATGCTAAATCAATTAATGAAGATTAAATTATGGAGAAATAAGATTATGATATTTTGAACGTTGATGAACACTGAGGAGCACGTGGTTGATTGTGGACTAGTGTGTAGTATAAAATCACTAATCGATAATTTGGGGACTGGAAAATAAAGATGGTTAAATTAGAGTAGTACTTTGTGATTTGGTAACAATGATATGAAACGAAGGGTTAATAATCATTAATTGTGTTTTGAGGATGGTTTGATGATATGGTACAGATGACTAGTTGATTTGATGTATCGTACCAATAGTCAACTGTGGTCAACCCCCCTAGCGTCTTATCCCTGTGAGTCATAGCTGAGACTGAGCATATGTATAGATGTGTGTCACATCCCAGTTTACCGTATAATAGATTATTGATTAGGTTTGTATCTCATCTCTAGGTACTACGGGACCTGAGGAGTTGGACGTGGTACCGGATCACCGTCATCAGCAGTCGGACGCAGGCAAGTGTACCTTGCCACCCGGTATTTTAGATTACAGATATTTATTGTTTCTTTATGTATATTGTGCACGTATTTATGTTGACGTTCGATACTTCGCGTCCGGATCATAACCGGGTGCAGACGCTCGTCGTAACATCTTAGAATAATTGTTAGATGCTTCGTAGCACCTCGATGTACGTACCTGAGTATATCGACACCCCAGGACACACTCATATACTGTGATTATGCCAAACTCCTGTATCCTGATACTGACATCATGACCAGAGACTGGGATGACCTTAGGGTCGCGTCTGTTGAGTTATTTCTGTGTGTCGAGACTGTTAGATAGAGGTTCAGGTTCAGCGCACAATCGTTGACCGCTTGGGAAGGAAAAGACAGTTACTAGATGTTTGGGCTCCTCTGCACGTGCTTATATATTTATGTAGTATTTATGTAGTGATCTTGTATCTAGTGTAGTGGTATCACCCGTGTGACTCTTTGCCTGGAGCTGCGGTCGTCTCGTGTGTTTCCGTGTCCGGAGCTACGGTTTTATTTTAGATAGCCCACGCGTCGAACATTGTCTTCAAACTGTGTCACACTTGTTTGGTTATGATAGAGTACCCTGACATTGCATTTGTACTTTTTGTTTACTTGGCATGCTGTATTTTTGTACCTTGTTACGTCCCTCTGAGGACCTGGTTCCCTGCCAGTTTTGCAGCATAGATGATTACGGAGCATTTGGAGTTGCTGTTGGAGTTGCATGTCTTGCGGGAATGGTACCAGGTACTCACATCTTATCTATCGGCATTATGGTTATTTTACATTGATTATTCATCTGCTGTTGTAGCCTAGTTTTTATAGACTTATACTTCTTCTCGAGTCTATTCGAGTTTGTGTTATTGGGCGGCCGACTTTAGCACATATAGTTCTTTCTTGTATACTGCTGTATATTATGGATTGAGACATAGAGGTTTATATTTATGGGATATCTAGATAGTGCACCTTTATATTATACAGCTTATACATATTCGAGTCAGACCAGAGTCTGGTCGAATGCGTAGCTGGCGTGTCACGTATTCCTGGTCCTACGTATTTTGGGACTGGAGCGTGACATATTTTTGTGGTGGCCCATGCAGGTCCGATTTAAATCGTCTTGGTCACCTGACTGTGCCAAGCGAGCCTGCAAATTAGGAATAGATATTATGTTTGTTGAGTAGGATCTTAATTCATAATTGATTTTATAAACTCATTTTGTATGTGATTATCGCCCTTGGACTTTCAATTTGTATTCGTTCAATTTCCTTCAATATCGTTATCATTGTTTCTCATCCCCTATTGTTCGGGAAGGTGAACGCTTGTGCCTAAAGATTCCCTCCAGAAGAAGATCATAGTTCAGACGACAGAAGGCAGATTCCGTGTACTAATCTCTGAGAAGATTGTTACCCTGAGTAGGATAGATCGATATGTTCTTTTGGATTCTAGAACTAGTGTGGAAGGCTAGCAAGAGAATTGGACCCAGTAGTACCCAACCCGTACTTGAGATAGCAATGATCTTGGAAGTACTGGGAGCTGGAAAGATTATTGATCATAACCTAGAATAATTCATGGAAATGCATAGCCTGATGATGAAAACTAGTGGTTGTATATGATAGCAATACTAGGAACGATGATTATGAGCTAGAGGAGATAAAATTTTAGGATCTCACTTGGAAGATGATGATCTAATACCAGAAATTTTAGTATGTGCTTGGGTGACGTCATTAATATAATTGCACTATGTGACCCAGAACAATAAATAACGGGAAGAAGAAATTTGAGGAATAAAATTTTTGGGAAAATTTTGAGGAGGAGAGAAATTATACTTTAGGCAGGAAAGAAAATCTTTTGGAGGATTAGTGTGATAAACAGAACAGGAGAAGTTATTTTGAGGTTAAGTCTAGACGATGACATCATCCTAGCATGAGTTGGTTGAGCCAATACCACGCGACGTTGGATTGTCGACGTGGTTGCATTATTTTTTTGGCCACCAGATTACTTAGGGTTGAGTTTCTTCAGGGAGCCCAGGAGCATGGGGCCCATCTACCTTAGGGACACATAATGCAAAGGGTGAACCAGTGTACCCCACATTATATCGAGTTTGAGGATGTGTTACTAGAGAACCTTCCAGGCCGGCCACCTGACAGAGAGATAGAGTTTGCTAAAGAGTTGACTCCCAGAGCCGAGCCAGTTATTTTCTCGTCTTCAGACTAGCACCGATAGAGTTGGTTGAGTTGAAGGTCCATAGTAGAGGATCTCTTAGACAAGGGTTTCAGTCGGGCTAGTATTTCTCCATGGGAATCAACCATCTAAATAGTGCCGAAGAAGGATGAGACAGTATACTTGTGTATTGATTATAGGGCATTAAATGCCGTAGCGATAAAGAGCAAGTACCCATTGCCACGCGTCGATGATTTATTTGAATCAGCTAAGTGGTGCATGTGTATTCTCGAAGAGCGATCTCAGATCCGGTTATCATCAGATCAAGGTACGGAGAGAGGACATCCCGAAGACGGTTTTCCGGACAAAATAAGGGCACTATGAGTTTTTAGTCATGCCGGTTGGTTTAACCAACGCGCCAGCAGTATTTATGAGTCTGATGAACAGTGCTTTCCACCAGTACTTAGATAAGTTCCTGGTGGTAGTTATCTACAATATCTTGGTATATTTCAAGAGTCAGGAGGAGCATGAGAGACATCTCAGGATCGTGTTGGAGATGCTGAGACATGAGAGGCTGTATGCCAAGCTCAGCAAATGTGAGTTAAGTTTAGATAGAATAGATAGTCTACGCATCATGACAACTGAGAGTTCATGAGAAGAACTATCCGACGCACGATTTGGAGCTAGCTGCAGTAATATTTGTACTAAAGCTATGGAGACATTACCTTTATGGTGAGTGTGTTGAGATTTACACAGATCACAAAAGCCTGAAGTACGTCTACACGCAGAAGAAGCTCAACATGAGGCAGAGGCGCTGGCCAGAGTTGATGACAGATTATGACATTGAGTTACAGTACACCCTGGTAAGGCGAATGTAGTAGCAGATGCCTTAAGCAGGAAGCCCATATCATACTTTTTGATGACTCATCGGCAATTGCTAGAGGATCTCCAGGAGCTTGGGATAGAGATCGTACTGCCAGGCATGGAGGGACAGATGGCCAGTCTCGAGGTTCAGTCTACACTGATTGAGAGGATCAAGGCAGCCCTGCCTACAGATGCGAGATTTTGACGTCTACGAGAGAGGTCAGAGGCCGACATGCAGACGGGACTCAGGATTCATGAAGACGGAACATTGAGGTGTAGAGATCGCCTATATGTTCCGAGTGGCGAGCTACGCCAAGAGTTGATGACCGAGGCACATAGCTCGATTTATTCCATTCATCCCGGGGGTACGAAGATGTACCG
This sequence comes from Iris macrosiphon, assembly GCA_036927795.1. Classification (NCBI taxonomy): domain Eukaryota; kingdom Viridiplantae; phylum Streptophyta; class Magnoliopsida; order Asparagales; family Iridaceae; genus Iris; species Iris macrosiphon. The sequence goes on along the minus strand of JAYESA010000004.1, from coordinate 60,128,261 downwards.
AGACTTGGGACAATATTTCTGGTGGCATGGGATGAAGAGAGAGATTGCAAGATTCGTGGCAAAATATTTAGTTTGTCAGCAAGTCAAGGCTGAACATCAGAGGACTACAGGATTATTGCAGCAGCTTCCCATTCCCGAGTGGAAGTGGGAACACATTACCATGGACTTTGTCACAGAATTCCTGCGGAGCCCTAGCGGGAAGGATGCAGTTTGGGTTATCGTGGACAGACTCACCAAGTCTGCACATTTCTTGTCCTTCAGAGTTGGGCAGTCCACGGAGATTTTAGCTGACATGTATATGAGGCAGGTAGTACGATTACATGGAGTGCCTGTCAGCATCGTATCGGATCATGATTCAAGATTCACGTTGCATTTTTGGCGGAGTATGCAATAGAGCCTAGGAACTTATCTCAATTTCAGCACTGCATATCATCCACAGACTGATGGCCAGTCAGAGCGCACGATACAGATATTAGAGGATATGTTGAGAGCGTGCATGATTGATTTTGGAGGATCTTGGGAGGACCACCTACACTTGGTAGAATTCTCCTACAATAACAGCTACCAGGCTAGCATATATATGGCACCTTATGAGACACTGTACGGCAGGAAATATAGGTCACCAGTATGTTAGAGTGACGTGGGAGAGCATCAGATACTTGGTCTAGAGTTGGTGACACAGACAGTGGAGAAAGTCAAGCAGATTCAGAGCCACCTGCGTGCAGCACATGACAGAAACATTGGGTAGATGTGCACCGCAGACCATTGGAGTTCAAGAAAGGTGACCATATATTTTTGAAGATATCGCCTACTCGTGGTACCATCATATTCGGAGGCAGAGGCAAGCTGAGTCCGAGGTACATCGAACCTTTTGACATCTTGGAACGAGTTGGCGAAGCGACTTATCGTCTTGCATTGCCTCCATCATTAGAAGGAGTGTATGACGTATTTTACGTATCGCAGTTGAGGAGATATGTGGCAGACCCAAGCCACATAATTGATCATTCAGAGATTATAGTCAGGCCCAGTTTATCTTACGTAGAGCAGCCAGTTGAGATCCTCGATCACAGTGAGAAGACTTGAGAGGGCAGACTATTCGACTGGTCAGAGTTGCATGGAAACATCATTCGCCAGGCGAGTCTACCTGGGAGCGCGAGGATTCCATTCGACAGCATTTTTTGTATTTATTTGAGGTGCAAGGTACGAATTTACGTACCGTATTTTATTACTAGCTTATTTTTAAATTCTTGTAGCTAGTATCGTGCCTTATTTTTAATTTCGGGGACGAAATTTTTCTAAGTTGGGAAGTATGTAAACCCCCTCATTTAATTCTATAGATAGTCAGGTATGAGAAGGAAAATTTTGGTTAGCAGCAGATGTTGAGGTTTAGAGTAGGGTTACATATGTCTGTTTATTTATTAATTAAACCCTTGGCGCGCCCTACCATTGTTGAATTATTCAGAGCCCAACATCAGCCCATAAATTCCATCAGACTGTTGTACTTTTGACTTGACCTGCTAATTTAGGCACTGGACTTTTCCGTCACTCAAAAATCAAATCCTTTGTGCCCTAAATTAATTGCACAACTTACCGTATCCAAAATCCCATAATTAAATTTTGTGTCGGACACCTGTGTCGTTACATTCAATTTTGAGATACCAACTTAACCCGTTGAGCCGGACCAACTAAAGGGTCCAAGACTGACTCCAAGCCCACACCATTTTTGTCCTTTGTGTCATTTCCAAATTTAGACCCCAAGTGCCCCCATTTAATTAAAAATCGTGGGACACTTTTATTCTAATTAAATCGGGGATACCAATTTTGACTAATCCTATTTTAATCCCCATTTAAACCCAATGCCCATTTAATTAAGCCCATGCCAAACACACAACACCCCCTCATCCTATAAAACACCAAACACCAATTCTCCCATATTTTTTGCATTATTTCATGTGTTTGTGCAAATTTCCAAATTTAAGGGGCTTATTCGCAAATGCTGCATAAGGTGTCATCCCCTCATTGGCTCAAGCCAATGAAGAAGGCTCACCCTCAAGCCTTGACCGATTCAACCCAACCCCACTCTCTTTTGCATGAAGAAATTATTTTCTTCATGTGAAATCTCAACCACCCATTTGAAATGGGCAAATCCTCACCACCCATCCTCCACACAACCCCCTATATAATGTCTCTTTCTCCCCTCTTCCCAAGGCAGGCCCTAATCCCCATGCCTAGAGAAACCCCCACCCCCTCTCTCTCTCTCCTCCCTCCTCTACATTAAAAACCGAGCTCCTCCCCTTTTCTTCATTTCTTCCTTTCTTCTTCTTCTTCTTCTTCTTCTTCTTCTTCTTCTTCTTCTATTCTTCGTCTTCTCCTTCCATTCTTCTTCTCCTTCCTTGGAACCGGAGGTCCGGCCACCTACTGCAAAGCTCCGGCGGGCCAGTAGCAGCTAAACCACCCCGCGGGCTGCTCCGCAACTCCACGAGCTCAGGCTAAGCCTAGCTCCGACCGACCCTCACAGCCCCACGAGCTTCTCTACCCCACCTGAGCTCCGGCATTCGAACGCTGCTCCGGCCGAGCTGTGCAGTGCCGCACCCACTCGATCACCGCCGCCATCAGCCTGCTGACCTCCGGCCTGTTGATCAGCCCCTCACCCGCACCTCTTCACGCCACCACCACGAGCCCGCATCCGGCCATTCTCCGGCCAACTGAGCCGCTGTGCCACCCACAACCCGGCCTCGAGCTCTGGCCTGCTGCCATATCCACCACCACTTCCTCCACTCCTTTACTCCGGCGAGCTCCACCTTTACACCACCTCACCTACTCGATCACCTCCACCACCACCACCTGCCGTAGCTACCACCACAGCCACCACCACCTGTCGTAGCTACCACCACGACCACCACCCTACTGACCAGCACTCCTCCGGCCATCACCCCCTCCGGCCAGCGAGCCACGTCGAGGTCGACTCCCTTCCCCTCTCTTTGTTTATTTTTATGTTGAGTTTTAACTAGGGTTTTTGTAAATCTTGTTGGTGTATTGTAGTGTTGATGATGAGCATGGATAATAACTAGAGATTAGGGCTTAATGTGTTGTTAGGGCTTAAATTGGTATAAGTGTAGTGTAGTATTTTTGAGCATATATGCATGTATGTTTGATTTAGGGTTAATATAGATTAGGGTTTATGTTTACATAAATTAAAATGAATTTAAATATTTTGCATGGAGGTTTAGGTTTTGTGTTTGCATAAATAAATTATAAAATAATAAAGGATTTTTCATGGAGGTTTAGGTTTTGTTTTTAACTAAATGTCCTGGATATATTATATGGTGGGAAAAAATGCTAAATCAATTAATGAAGATTAAATTATAGAGAAATAAGATTATGATATTTTGAACGTTGATGAACACTGAGGAGCACGTGGTTGATTGTGGACTAGTGTGTAGTGTAAAATCACTAATCGGTAATTTGGGGACTGAAAATTAAAGATGGTTAAATTAGAGTAGTACTTTGTAATTTGGTAACAATGATATGAAACAAAGGGTTAATAATCATTAATTGTATTTTGAGGATGGTTTGATGATATGGTATAGATGACTAGTTGATTTGATGTATCATACCAATAGTCAACTGTGGTCAACCCCCCTAGCATCTTGTCCCTGTGAGTCATAGCTGAGACTGAGCATATGTATAGATGTGTGTCACATCCCTGTTTGCCGTGTGATAGATTATTGATTGGGTTTGTATCTCATCTCTAGGTACTACGGGACCTGAGGAGTTGGACATGGTACCGGATCCCCGTCATTAACAGCCGGACGCAGGCAAGTGTACCTTGCCACCTTGTATTTTAGATTACAGATATTTATTATTTCTTTATGTATATTGTGCACGTATTTATGTTAACGTTCGATACTTCATGTCCGGATCATAACCGGGTGCAAACGCTCGTCGTAACGTCTTAGAATAATTGTTAGATGCTTCGTAGCACCTCGATGTACATACCTGAGTATATCGATACCCCAGGACACACTCATATATTGTGTTCATGCCAGACTCCTGTATCCTGATACTGACATCATGACCAGAGACTGGGACGACCTTAGGGTCACGTCTGTTGAGTTATTTCTGTGTGTCGAGACTGTTAGATAGAGGTTCAGGTTCAGCGCACAATCGTTGACCGCTTGGGAAGGGGAAGACAGTTACTAGACGTTTGGGCTCCTCAGCACGCGCTTATATATTTATGTAGTATTTATGTAGTGATCCTGTATCTAATGTAGTGGTATCACCCGTGTGACTCTTTGCCCGGAGCCGCGGTACATCCCGTGTGTTTTCGTGTCCGGAGCTACGATTTTATTTTAGATAGCCCATGCGTCGAACATTGTCTTCAAACTGTGTCACACTTGTTTGGTTATGATAGAGTACCCTGTCGTTGTACTTGTACTTTCTGTTTACTTGGCATGCTGTATTTTGTACCTTGTTACGTCCCTCTGAGGACCTGGTTCCCTGCCAGTTTTGCAGCATAGATGATTACGGAGCATTTGGAGTTGCTGTTGGAGTTCATGTCTTGCAGGCATAGTACCAGGTACTCACATCTTATCTACCGGCATTATGGTTATTTTACATTGATTATTCATCTGCTATTGTAGCCTAGTTTTTATAGACTCATACTTCTTCTCGAGTCTATTCGAGTTAGTGTGTTATTGGGTGGCCGACTTTAGCACATATAGCTCTTTCTTGTATACTGCTGTACATTGTGGATTGAGACATAGAGGTTTATATTTATGGGATATCTAGATAGTGCACCTTTATATTATACAGCTTATATGTATTCGAGTCAGACCAGAGTCTGGTCGAATGCGTAGCTGGCGTGTCACGTATTCCTGGTCCTACGTATTTTGGGACTGGGTATGACAGTAGATACAGGTACGACCTTAGTTATATTTGTCATTTCACACTCATGACCCCCTTTATGACACGAGATCTTAGGTGCATAGTAGACGTAGAATTATATATATGGTGGTTTAGCAGTTATGAGGATAGATTGATGTTCTACCCAGATGGCATACACGCGATGCTAATAGATGACGCGAGTAGCAGTAGTAGTATTCTCTCCTATCACCATCTCGCCCTTTGGGGTGGCTCATCTTCTCTTCTATATTCATTCCTTATCTCGTGCTTAACTCTTCCTATCATAGTCGTATCCTTTCGTGCCATTATAAATTGTTTGAATTACTTCAACCTCACCCTCATTTTGATAGTTAAAACATAAATGGTTTAGTAAATAATTAATAACTAAAAGATAAGTTCATAATAATAACCCTTATGTATATGCACTATAGTAGTATCTGTATTCTTTATTAATTTAACCCTTAAGTAGCACCATTTAGCCTAATAAAAATTTGTTAGATTGTTTGAAATAGTTCATACTCCTAATAGTTTTAGTCAAGACCTAAAGTGTTGTCCTAAAACTTAGACTATGCTTAGGAAAGAATTGAAGGCACTTGTTACGAACTGATGACTATGACAAATAGCTGGCGAAGTAGCGACAGCTGCAGCTAAACCATTATAGTAGAGTAGTCGAAGTATTTGCAGACATACTGGTCAGGTGGCATGGTAGTATTAGACTACGATACTTGACGGTTACAAAGAAAAATCATGGTTATGAGATTCCAGACAAGTATCCCAAAATTCTTGACCCAATGAATAAACTCGCCTTACAACCTAGACAATAGCCTCAAAAGACTTTGACTAGCAGTAAAATTCTTTTGTAAGTTGGGTAGTATAGATGAGTTAGAGGATGATAGAATAGTGTATGGACAATAAATGATGAAGTATTAGAATGGCAGACCATAACTTTTAGGAAGCTGTGCTAGATGATAATGTCGTGTAATAGCTATAATGATTATTATGAATATGGGTTAGTGTCAATTTCGAGGATGAAATTTTTGTAAGTAGGGTAGAACATAAAATCCCATATTTTTAAATATTATTTAATTAATTAGTTATTGAAATTATCTATATTATTTTGTAGTTAATTCGATAATATATATTATTGATTTAATTACCTAGATAAATTATTCATTTAGAATTGTTGCTCAAAGTCCTATTATTTTATTTTAGGAATCTTATGGAAGGGTGATAGAATTTTTAGAAATTAATTGGGTGTAAATGTATTTTTATATACCTTAAATCTAGATGCAAATAAATAAATAACGTAATAATAATAATAAGTATTAAGTAATAGTTATTATTTATGATAGTAATAATAATCATTAGTTATAATAATAATAATAATAATAATAATAATAATAATAATAATAATAATATTGATATTATTATTATTATTAGTAGTAGTAATAATAAGAATAATAAAACAAAAAGGAAAAGAAATAAGAAAGAAAGGAAAAATAGAATAAGAAATGAAAATAGATTAGAAAATAGAATAAAAGAAAAAGGAAAGAAAAAAAACTAACCTAACCCCAAACCGCTGTACACCCGTCCCTCTCCCCATACGCGACCCGCGGCCAGACAAAGCCCCCCCCCCCCCCGCGCGAGTGTTTCCCCTCCCGTTCCCTGCTCTCTCTCCCTCTATATATATAACCCTTTATTCCTAACCCTAACCCAAGCTCATCTCTCCCCTGAGCCGCCACATCCAGCCACGACTCCGCCGCCGCCGGCCGGAGCAGCCGCCGCACGTCGCGCGATCGCTAGCGTCACCACGCATAAAACTACATCAACGTACCCCTGTTCACGCCCGATTTTCCATGCCATCGCTCAACCAAATTTGACCTCGTCTTCACTAGTATGTTCACGACCTATCCCTCTTCCAACTCTGTATTTTAGTTTCCATCGTTCAGCGCGTAATCCTAAGCGAAAACTGAGGTAAAGTTGGCAAAAAATGATAACTTTTAGATTGCAAAAAACTGCGGTAACCACCCATGTTTAAGGACTCGTATCTCCCACCACAGAGATCCGAATTTAGTTTTTCTTCTTGCTATGCGAAGACCACCTAACCGAGATTAATTTCTGTTAATTACAATATTTTAATTATTGTTGTATGTCGAGTTTAATCAGATTAAAAATCCCGAAAAAACCCGTTTTCCAACTTTCAAAATTTGTGATACAGAGCGCGTCCCGCCAAACTGGACCGCCCCGTCGCGTACCAATTGCACCAAAAGGCGCGTATGGTATATCCATACGTGTGGGCTTTCGCAAAAACTGATTTGGACGTGTGTGCGCGTCGGAATCACCCCGTATCCGCAAAAAGTCCCCGTATCCCAACTTTTGTAAAATACCGCACCATTTAGTGTACGCTCGTCAGAACGTGACAAAACTTACGCCATTGGATTCGTGGTATCACGCTAGTCCCGTGACCCAAGTTTCACTCGATTCTGAGATAGTTGACCAAGTCGCCTATTTACGGGCTCCACGGTTGACTTTTTGGGCGAATTTGTGTTCGGCTCACCGGAATCCAAAATTGGACGTACCGTTGAGTTCGTATTGACATTTAGAATTGGTTTGACCTATAATTTATCCCATTTAGAGACCTTTACCTCTAGCAAGCTTTTCGATGCAAAGTGGGCCACACGTGGACCCCACTTTGACCCAAAATTACCGTTTTGCCCCTGTGTCCAATTTAGACGAAAGGGTAGTGTTTTCTAGCTATCTCGCTTATTCTGGCAATGTTGGTGATATCTATTTCAGCATCCGGAGACGTTTATTTTGAGGCCGTAGCTTTTAATCTTGTGTGCTTGACTCTTGGACGTTATATTTTGTAGCTCTCTTGCCAGGCAAGATACCTTGTCAAATTATTTACAGTACTTTGCATGTTTATTATATTTTTGTATATTTATCGCATTTCTGTATATTCATTGCATGTGTAGTTTCTTTCAGTCATTACTATATATTAGATATATTGACACACACATGACACTTAGTATCATGAGAGGACAATCAGTAGGCGTATGGGCTTTAACCACTCTGGTGAACCGTAGTAACTAGCACGCACTATGGTAGTCGTGTTCGATGGTCGCTACCCTCACAGTATGTCGATTGATGGTGTCACGAGAGTCGCTACCCCTGCGGTATGTCGGCTGATGATGTTCCTGACGTGTGTGTGAGTTGTGAGATTAGATAGAGTAGCCTACCCGTGCCCATACATCGAAAATTTATCCTCATTTGTATTCATATAGATTGTCTTGTACAACGTACTTATATAATATTAACATTATGCATGTTTACTGTATTCAAATTGGCATATTTCTATGTATCTTGTTACGTCCCTCTGAGGACCTGGTCCCTTTCCAGGTGTAGATGTTCATGACTATTTGCAGGAGCACGAATCAGGACTTGCTACTTATCTCTTCCGAGGAGGTCTTAACTTTGAAGCATCTTTGATTATCTCTAGCGATGGTTCGCTTCGCTGATACCTTTATATCATCATCTTATTTATATTGGAGATTTATCCTTCTCCCTCATTTTAGTATTGATATAGTCATTGGTAGTGGATTTGTCTCCACCCGACTATTAGTTTTGGATTATTCCGACTATTAGTTTTTGATTATTCAGACTCATTATTCTAGTTTAGTTATTTCCTTTTTATGACTTGTTGTATGGATGAGATTTAGTATATCTGTGACTTATGACCATATATATAGCACATGTGAGTTTATATTCATATTACAGCGTACGCATGTATTATGATATCCATATATTGGAGTTGCCATATACATATGGCTGGCATGCTTACGTGTTCCTAGTCCTACGTATTTTGGGACTGTGGCGTGACAACAGGTGACGCTACTCTTTTTGCAACGCTATCGATGAAGAATGAAGGATACATCTCCTTCAGAAATAACCTTAAAGGCCACATTACTTGTAATGGTGATATCGGTAAATATCTTTTTCCTATTATTAAGAATGTATGTCTTGTAACAAAATTGAAACATAACCTTATGAGTATTAGTTATTTAATTTACAATGGTTATGTAGTCAATTTTGTTAAAGACAAATGTCTTATTAATAATTTATCAAGTGACAAAACTATATATGAAGGAATTAGGGAAGATAACATATATGTCTACATGATTGTCGGAAAGTACTAACCATGCAGGAAAATGTCTTCTTGATGAAAAGGATGAGAGATGGTTATGACACATGCGACTAGGACACGCAAACATGGATACCATCTCAAGACTCTCAACAAAGAAGCTGGTAAAAGGATTACTAGAGATCACCTTCAAGAAATACATTGTATGTGCAGAATGTGAGAAAAACAAACAAACAAAGTCTTCATTTAAATCTATCAACGCTGTAAGTACTTCGAGACCTTTACAACTGCTTCATATGGATTTACTTGGACCAAGTAGAGTCGCCAGTCTTGGTGAAAAACTTTACGCTTTTATTATTGTTGATGATTTTTCTAGATATACTTGGGTTTTCTTTTTATCAATTAAAAGTGATATACTTTTGGAATTTGAAATATTTTACAAAAAAGGTTCAAAACAAAAAGGATTTATGATTACTCGAATCCGAAGTGATCATGGAGGCGAATTCAAAAATGCAGATTAAATTTTTTTTTGTGATTCAAATAGTTTTATCATAAGTTTTCTTGTCTTAGAACTCCTCAACAAAATGACGTTGTGGAGTGGAAGAATAGAACTCTTGGCGATATGGCTAGGGTCTTATTAAATTAATTTAACCTCTCAAAATATTTTTGGACAGAAGTTGTAAATATAACATGCCATATTTTGAATATGGTGTTGATTCGACCCATATCTAAGAAGACTCCCTATAAACTTTCGTTTGGTAGAACTCCTATAATTTCTTATTTTTAATTTTTTGGATGTCGTTATTTTATCTTAAACACCACGGATAACTTGGATAAGTTTGATGCTAAAGTCGACGAAGATATTTTTCTTGTTTATGCTGCTAAAAGTAAAAGTTTTAGAGTTTTCAATAAACGTTCATTAACAGTTGAAGAGTCTATTAACGTTGCTTTTGATGAGCTTAACAATCATGTACCAAGTGACAGTGATGATGAAGATGTCGGAACAACATCCAACAAGAAACCAGTCCCTGATGATACAACATCTGATATAAGTAGCTTGGAAAGTTTGCCTAAAAGGTTGCGCTTCATAACTGATCATCCAGAAGAGTTGATCAAGGTGATGTATCAAAGGGAGTAAGCACTCATTCTGCAAATAAAAACTTTTATTAGAACCTAAGAATATTAATAAAGCTTTTACTAATGGGTTTTGGATTTATGCTATGCAAGAGAAATTAAACTAATTCGAAAGAAATCAAGTTTGGGAACTTGTTCCTAGACCTAATAATTTTCGATGATTGGCACCAAATGAGTATTTTAAAATAAACTTAATGAGGATGGACAAATCACACGTAACAAAGCACGTCTTATAGCTCAAGGTTATAGCAAAGAAGAAGACATTGACTATGACGAGACTTATGCTCCTGTTGTGAGACTAGAATCCATTCACATGCTTTATGCTTTTTCAAATTTTTATAATTTTAAATTATTTTAAATGGATGTCAAAAGTGCTTTTCTAAACGATTCTATAAAAGAAGAAGTTTTTCCTGGATTTAAAGATTTTTATTTTTCTAATCATGTTTTCAAGTTAAAGAAAGTACTGTATGGACTCAAACAAGCCCCTCGTGCTTGTGCTTGGTATGAGTGCCTCAGTTCTTTTATACTTGGAAATAGTTTTTCAAAAGAGAAATTTGACACAACTCTTTTTATAAATGTACATGATAATACTCTATTTTTAGTACAAATTTATGTTGATGATATCATATTTGGTTCTTCTGACAATACTCTTTGTGAAGAATTTGATAAGTGTATGCAGAGTGAGCTTGAAATGAGTATGATGAGAGAACTCACCTTCTTCCTTGTACTTCAAATCAATCAACCCTCACAGGGTACATTCATCAATCAAGCTAAGTAACACCAGGATTTGCTAAAAAGATTCGATATGGATAGTGCAAAACCTATTGTACACCAATTGCTACATCTACTAAGCTCGATCTTGATAAAAATGGTAAACTTGTCGACACACATAAGTATCGAGGTATGATCGATATTTTACTTTACTTGACTGCTATCCCGATATAATAAACAATGTTTGCCTATGTGCTAGATATCATGCTAACCCTAAGGAATCACATTTGTGCGTAGTTAAGCATATCTTTCAATACCTTAAAGGAACTTTGACGGTAGGCTTGTGGTTCCTAAAACCGCGTTCTTTGACGTTATAGGTTATTCGAATATTGATTTTATCGGATGTAAAGTCGATCGTAAAAGTACCAGTGGTACATGTCATTTCTTGGGCAAGGCATTAGAGTTTTGGTTTAGTAAGAAATAAAATTCTGTTACATTATCAACTACTGAAGTTGGGTAAAAGCTGCAGCACATTGCTGTGCACAAATTTTGAGGATGAAGCAAACCTTAGAAGACTCTAATTTGTTTTATAAGAACATTTTTATATTCGGTGACAACACTAGCACTATTAATCTTACAAAGAACCCAATATATCACTGACGCACTAAACACATAGAAATTAGACATCATTTTCTTAGAGATCATTATTTACACAGAGATATCAGTTTATAATTTTTGCTACTGAACATCAATTAGCTGATATTTTTACAAAACCCTTAACTGGAGATCGCTTCAACTTTATTCGTCGAGAATTAGAGATTTTGACTTTCGATGCTGTATAAAGATATAAGTTACTTATATTAATGATTACTTTTGGGAATACGCCGAAAGGCCCCTTGTGTCAAAGAGTCGTAAATAGCCTTAAGCGATAAAGTATTTAAGTGTCTTCGGACTACCGCTAGCTTGAACCGGCCCCTAGAGATAATCCAAGATAATCAATGCTTTATAGAAGATATGATTTGTTAAAGTTCATTTTACACTTGTTTCTATAATATAGCCACGAATTCAAACTCTTTATTTTGACTTAAAGTTTGTGAAGTAATTCTGATGCTTGGATTTTTCTAAAAAAATTTATATCAGTATATGCTAATAATTTTTTTACTTTATTGTAGCCTTCATGCTTCAAGAAAATATTTTAAGATTCATTTTTTTATTTCGATCACTACATGTCTGTAATAGTTTCTACAAAATTATTATTTTTTGATAGTTAACATGCTTAAATTATAATGATTATTCATCTATGTATTGCAATATTCATCTGTATCAAACTATGCATTTCTCTTTTATATGTTTTTGTTTCTTCACTCTACCTTTATGTGCCATGTCAACAATTTCGGAGAAGCTTTTCCATTTCGATCAAATGTCAAAGGGGGAGAAGAAGAACAATACAAGATAGTATGGAGAAGAAGAACAATACAAAAAGGAAGATACATACAAGATGGTACAATGATACAAAGGAGAGAAGAAGAAGAAGTTGCAAGTTTACTCTCACAATTTGTGGGAGAATGTTGTGTATCGCGTCATACCATATTTGTATTGATGTTTTGGTCATAGTTTGTCAATTATGAAAATGAGAGATATTGTTGGCACAAGCATGTCACAATCAACTTAATTTTTATAATCGACAAAACCCTGATTCGATATAAACAAGTAAAAACTGAAGACTTCTACATTCAAGACTGCGATGCCGCAACAGTACAAGATTGACAAAGATTGTAAAAGAAGATTAGTGATTTCTTTTTGGTCTATGTATTTGAATTTTATTAATACTAGGAATATGTACATCGAGTCGCACTAGCATTAGGAAGCTCAAACCTATACCCATATTTAGTCTACTCGAAATTGACAAAAACCCAACATTCAGGCCACAAAAATAAGTCCACAAAATGACCCCAATCCTAGTCAAACTGGACTGCACTGAACTGATCTAAACTAAAGAGAGTTCGTACCAAACTCGGTCCCCTAGGATCCAATTTTCCTGGATTGTCCTCCACGAGAAAAACTAGTATACATCGCGGTGTTATCGTTTATGAATTATTACTTAGCATTTCTTTTGCTTAGTTATTCTGTACTCATTGCATATTTCCATACTTATCTGTATATAATTTTAAGTTGGTAATTGCCCTAAGTTTTTAAGTGGGTTATTGTCACACACTCTATTCACCCCCTCTAGAGTTGGCCCTCAGGATAGCCAGTCGTGACTCAACCAAATGGTTGCTCTTTGTTGCAGTTGATTAAGAACCATATTGCATACCAAATATGGAACGATCTGGCAAGTAGATTACATTATGATAAATTTACTTTTATTTTAAATAACTATATTTTATAGTTATAATTTTATCCAATTATTTACTTTCTAGGATAGCTTTCGTATAAAGTACAATACCTATGGGTTCGACGAATTAGGGAAAACCGTCAAGGCCAAAATTAATCCCCACCGTTTTGCAAAATTTGGCTAAATATGACTATAAGATGGTGGATAATGCACTCATATCCTTGTTCGTAGAGCGCTAGCATCCAAAAACTATTACTTTTCATCATCCAACATGGGAGATGACGATTACCTTCGATGACGTCCATCACATTTTGGGCCTTAGGGTTGATGGTCGTGTCATGATAAATAATAATTTTTATGGGAAAAACTTTGAGTGGTACAATGAGATCGTGGAACATCTCTTAAATTCTCTTGGAGTTGATGTTGAGACTTTTGTAACCCTTCCCGATTTTTATAAGTCATATGGACTTCCTTTGAGATATTTGGAGGATACATTCAATGACACAGAGGCTGTAGGTGATAATGTCGATAAGGTGGCCCGTGGTTATATGAGTTCATCTTATTGGTTGTCGACATTTTGGACAATTCCGGAACGTCGATACATGCCAAATATCTTTTGAACTTTGCAGACAAATCCACATAGAAAGAAATATCATGGGGAAGTGATATACTAGCATATATTTACCGCAAGTTTTGTGCGACATCTCGCGTTTGTTACAAAAAAATATTAAGATGCCAAACTCTACTCCATGTAAATAAATATCTTTGTCAACTTTTATACATCATAAATTTTTGTTGTTGTTTAATGTAATATTATCCTACGTACATGTATGTATATACATGCACTTTTCGATGCTGAAGCGGGCTACACTTAATAGAGGGTATGACGAGCACCTGCTTAGAATGTGCAGATGTAAGCCGACTAAGGAATATGCCAAACACTCGCAAATATTGGCCGCATTACGGAATGCACTTGAAGATTTGTGGGGAGAAGAGGTAAGATGAGACCTTATTTCTGGTTCAATCCTTTTCTTTGCTGATAATTTACTATATTAACTTATGCACAATATATTATACTGTGTTACAGATAGTTTGGCATCCATATCAGGATTTACGGAATAGTGGTCGTCCATTGCAGCTAGTCGCTTTATTCTATGGTCTGAGTATCTGTGTTTGTTTTTTGAATATCCTAGGACGTGGAATTTTTTGAGTATCCTAGGACTGTTAAAATTTTTGATAGTCCTAATGAAAACTTGCTGTAATCCTAGGACTGTCAATTTTTTAACAGTCCTAGGATTATAGCAATTATCCATTAGGACTGTAAATTTTTTTCATTGTCCAACCAATTGGAAAGACTGTCAATTATTTTTACAGTCCTAAATAACACATGTTGTTCAATGAACATCATGTTTTATTTAGGATTATCAAATTTTTTGACAGTCCTTCCAATAGGTAGGACTATAAAAATATTTGACAGTCCAAGGATTACAACAAGTTTCTTATTTAGGACTGCCAATTTTTTTGATAGTCCTTCCAATCGGTAGGATTGCCAATTTTTTTGATAGTCCTAGGATTACAACAAGTTTACATTAGCACTGTCAATTTTTTTAAAAGTCTAACAAATTGGAAGGACTGTCAAAATATTTGACAGTCCTAAATAAAATATGTTGTATAATTAACATATTTTATTTAGGACTGTCAAAAACTTTGACAGTCCTTTCAATTGGTAGGATTGTTAAATTTTTTGACAGTCCTAGGATTACAATAAGTTTTTATTAGGATTGTCAAAATTTTTGACGTCCAACATATTGGAAGGACTATCAAAGATTTTGACAGTCCTAAATCAAACATGCTGTTCATTTAGGACTGTCAAAAGTTTTGACAGTCCTACCTATTGGAAGGACTATAAAAAATTGACAGTCCTAAATGAAACATGCTTTTCATTGAACCCATTATTTTATTTAGGACTACTAAAAGTTTTGACAGTCCTGACTATAGACATGACCCTTTTTTTTGTTAGTCCATCATTGTCCCCGTTGCGATGGTGGACAATTTTTTTGAAGTTCAAAAATCCTAAAATGGGTTTGAAACTTCAAAAATTTACCCAAATTGAATCCTAAAGCAAATTTTAGTTACTATAAGATGAGAATTAGGCATGTACATGTATTGAGAACAAAGTTTGAAATTTTGGAGAGGAGAATTAAAAAAGATGAAAAAGGAAAAAAAGTTGCCTTATATACTATATAGTGGGCAGCTTTAAGTAATTGTTTTGGGTGGCAAACTTATAAATAGAAAAAAAATGTGGCAGCCCTCAGTAATTTTGGAAGTGTCTTTATTAAAATTCGGATGTATACATAACCAAAATGGGGCTTGAAATAGAGTAACTTTATTTATTTTATGCCTGTTTGGCAACAAAATGATTTACAAGCATATATTTTCAACTAGACGATTTGAAAAGTAATAAGAAAAATGTGAAGGCACATTAGACTGCTGAGTTGTTTGACGAAATTAGCATACATGGGATACATGTCATATGCATAGGACACCAGGTAAAATATGGCAAAAGATGTCACAACTAGAAATATTACAGAATAAGAAAGAAGGGGCCTATCTTCGAGTCCCATGATTTTAAAAATAATAATTATAGGCCATCGATTGCCGTTTATGTTAGGGAGGGTCAAGATGTATGCAACATTATTTTTATTTATATGAAGAGATGCCATTTATGTTGGAGAGGGTCAAGATGTATACATCATCATCTCCATTTATATGGAGAGGCTATTTTCCTGAAGTTGCATCCTCCAAAATACAAGCATGAAACCTTGGGTTGGGTCGAGCGACATCCTTTGGATATTACAAAGGTTTCCTCTTTTTTTAGATTAGCTAATTGAAACATTTTCTTCCATTCACCTTTATTAAGGGTCATGTCCAATATAACATTAGTACATACCATATCCTTCTTTATGGTCTCAATCCAAGTCCTGGTAATAACACCTACTTTAGCTACTATCCTATAAAATATTATTAAATGCCCCCGCATCGTCGCTTAGGCGGACACCTAGGTATTTTAGATGTTTTCTCGCCTTGCCACCTTAGGCACCGATTTGACTAGACTTAATTTAGATGTGATTTGGTCTAGATTTTTTTTTTGAACTTGGAATAAGAATAAAGTCCAATAACTTAAAGTTATAGATAATACTAGTAATTTACTGCAAATAATTAATAAAATGGGAGGAACAATAAACATTTTCCCTATCTGTAGTCGATTTCATTCCCGTTTATGTATGTCCTAACCCATCAAATCTCATCTCTAACTCCGATATCCACTCCTGAACGTATACCATATAAGTCTATTGTCACTCTCCGTTCCTGATATACGTATTAGTGCATATACAACTTATTGGCATGACCGCCAGGTGACTTGGAGACTAGACCCATTTTTTCCTATTTATCTTGGTTCATGGTTTATTTTATGCTGCTAGGATTACTTGGGAGGATTCATGACTTGATCCAATAGCTAGCATTGCAGAAGCATGGAAAATCCGAGTCTATGCGTCAAGAAGAAGTGCCCTCAGAACCCAGCTTGGTAAAGGCGGGTTGTATAGAGTCCATGCGCCCAGAAAAGGCCTTCAAAACTCGACTAGCTAAAATCGAGCCGCATAGAACCCATGCGGCCAAGCCTCTCAACCAATTTGAAAAAGCATCAATGCGGCCCAGATCGATGAAAGAAGGAGCCACATAAGATCTCTGGCACAACATTAACAGCCTATCATAAAGGTCTGACATGACATTTATTGCCCTGAAATGCTTCGAGAGTCGTGAAAGAGGTGGCACACAAAAAGACAGAAAGTTACATTAGTATATTATTGACCCTGCCAGGCGTGCAATGCCACATGTTCACTCGTATGTGTCCCGACTCCATGCATTACAATCTTTAGGTGGCTAAAGTGTTCGACAAGAGCTCATATGCGGCCCCGACTCCATGCGTCACAATCTTCATGTGGCTAAAGTATTCGATAAGAGCTCATATGCCATCCCGACTCCATGCGACCCAGCGCTCATGCGACTCGGTCCCTCTGCAGCCACCCTTATGAGTTGATCAGCGTCCATGATTTTTTCTGTTGCAACCAAAAAGATCTTCCAATAATCAGTACTGACCATGTGTCCAGTTGACCAAGTCATGCACACAATGGATTAAAACAACCCCGTCTCCCAACCAAGATTTCATCAACAGTATATCACAACTAATGCCACATGACAGCCTGACCGTGATATGTGTCCATAGTTGCAACCATATTCTGTTAAGGAGTCCGATACGGCTGTCATGACCTGCTCCCAATTTTGGGATACAAGTACGTGACCAAGTCCATTCTACGTCGCAACATCGGTGATAGTATGCTGTCTATGATATACAATGGTCCATAGCAAGTACAAATATACATATCATCCATAACTAAGTCATAACAAGGAATTAACTTAATAGTCTTAATAATTTATTTAAAGAAATATCCACTAAAATTCAAGATGTACTCAGAAACAAACCCGGTAGAATAAAATAAGTAAAACTTGAAATAATATCCACAAAGCCTACTAGCTAAGAATAATAAGAAAAACTTAAGAAAGAAATATGCTACTCCGCATCCAAGGATGAATTGGGTATATCGGTGACATCTGTATCGCCAACGTACTCACCGTAGATCTCCGAGCAAAAGTTGTCGTCTAAAATTGTCAATATATCCAGTCAGGATTGGAGCAAAGTACAAGTCTAAGCCAACACAACGTTTACCCAAACTAGATCTTAGTCAACCTGATTTTGATAATTAACACACTGATAATTGCTATGACTCAATATGACACATCAACTGCTGGACATAACATCAATAGACTTCGACAAAGATGCTGTTTCATCATGGTTGTAAAGTTCAGAGTCTATATTTTTCTATTTTTGTTTGAGTCTAGGAAATGATGTAAGTTGAGTCACACTGTGGTATTAAACCTATTAAACATATTTCCTACAGCTCCACTAAACAAGCCTTAAACCCAAATTGAACCAAACAAAACCAACTCAAACCCAACCAACAAAGCTTCTGGTCTGAGACAAATCAAACTTGGGCCGAACTCGGTCCCTGACAGAACTCAGGCCGAACTCGTTCCCCTTAAAATTAGAACCTGATTTTTTGCTCCATCTTGTTACGAGTTATCCAACGTTCAAATTTTTGAACGTTAGGGGACAAAACTCGAGCCAAACTCTGCCCCCAGACTAGTATAAATAGAGCATAATTTTCTCATTTTAAATTATCTCTGAAGCTTTCAATCTTCTAAACTCTACATATTATAAGCCTTTCTCGGAGCCATACTCTTCCAAATCTCCTTAGCCACAACTTGCTAATCCCTATGGTGCCTCGGTGCGATTCAGCTAGAAGTTGTGCAAGAGTTGTAAAGTATTCTCACTTGGAAAATTCTAAGTTTCTCCTCTGCAAAGTTGAAGTAGTCGAGCGCTTCAGATCAAAAGCTCGTGTTGTAAAGAAGTGGCAAGCCTTCGGATCAAAGCTTGTGTTTCACTGATAGTGAATTCAAACTCCGATCTTGAGTTCTCGGGACTGGACTAGTCCTCCACGAGGAAAATCAGTATACATCTTGGTGTTTGCGTTTGCTCATCCTTACTCTATTTACTTTTTGCATTATTATTTCTCTTATTATTTACTCTGTTAGTAGTTGCTTCCTGGACTTAGCCTTAATCAGTTTTAATTGGTCACTATAGACACATAACTTTATTTACCCCCTTTAGAGTTGCGTACACGTTATTTCAATTGGTATCAGAGCCAAGTTCTCTTGATAAATGATTAACACCCTAGAGAAAATCTATGGCAACTATACGACCAATTTACACCAACAATAGTGAAGGCCAGTTCACAAATAGGCCACCCCTATTTGACGGTACCAACTACACGTATTGAAAGACACGTATGATTTTTTATTTGAAATCACTAGACTTTGACCTATAGACTATAGTTACAAATGGTTATAGGAAGCCTACTAGAATTTTTATTGATAAAAATCTTATAGAGAAACCCCATGACAAATATACAAACCTAGAGAAAAAATAGGCAAGTCTAGATGCTAGGGCTATTAATGTTCTCTTTTGTGTTGTAGACAAGACTGAATTTAACAGGGTATCCACCTGCACTATTTTACATGAAGTATGGAAGCTTCTGGAGGTGACCCACGAAGGAACCACCCAAGTGAAGGAGTCAAAAATTAGTCGACTAACACAGGAGTATGAGGCATTCAAGATGAAGCCCAACAAGACGATCATACAAATGTTCACCAGATTTCTTGACATCGTCAATGCGCTATCTTCCCTCGGCAAAGACTACACCAACCATGAGAACATTCAAAAGGTTCTAAGGGGGCTTACGAAGAACTAGAACCCTAAAACCACGATAATCATCGAAGGCAACGATCTTACCACTATGTCACTAGAGACTCTGATGGGCAAACTACTGACGCATGAGTTTGACCTCAAGGACTTTGAGGATACTTCTCCAAAGGAGAAGACAATCGCTCTAAAAGCTCTTCATCGGATGGCTCTCAACAATAAAATAGACGATGATGATTCTGAAGGTGATGATCAAGCACTGATGGTTCATAATTTCAAAAAGTTTTTGTGATTCAATCGAAGAAAGAAGGAACAACAAGAAGACGATGATCTACGGCTGCAAGAAGATGGGGCACATCAAGAAGGACTGCCCATCAACAAAGAAGGAGAATCAGTACGAGAAATCACACAAGAAGCCATCCTATCGGAAGTATGCCAACACCAGCATATGGCATGAAAGTGAGGGCAGTGACTCAGAAGAAGAGGAAACTCCCCAAGAAGCTGCAAACGTCTGCCTAATGGCAACCTCTGACAACATAACAAAAAATTAGCTTGATGATTTTACTTGTGATGAGTTATCGAATGATTTTGATGATATTCTTGAAGATCATAAGAAAGTACTCGATAAATATAAAAAAGCAAAACCTAAAATTCATACTCATAAGATTGAGATACATAGGCCATCATGCTTATTAAAGAATATAAGAGAAACACCACCCACGAAAGATACTGAGGAGTTATCCAAGCTAAAATTAAGCTTACACGATGCTGAAACACTTGCTAAGAAACAGACACAAGATATTGTCAAACTCAATGAAGAGCTTATGGCAGAGAAAAAGAAGTACAATATGGCAACAGTCAGAATTAGTTCTTTAACTACCAAGTATGATGAAGTGTATACTACCTCTAAAAAGTTAGAGATTAGGCTGGGCAAACAAGTTGTTCAACCTCAAACTCAGTCTTATACTAGAAACACATATATTAGACATGTGACACATTACAAGACTGCATGACCCAAGAAAGCCAAACAAACACATGCGGCACACAATCATATTTTCTTGTACACCTATTCACATAAAACACGTCAGCCACCCACACAAAGACACCTTTACAATCTTGCTCCTAACATAAATATTCATGCTACCTGTCACTATTATGGTAAACATGGACACATATCATGACAGTATAGAATTAGGAGACTAGTAGATTTAAATTTATATGCATGTGTGCCAAAGACTAACATTTCAGGATCCTCGAGAACATGGGTACCAAATGTCACATCTACTCGTGTTGTAGGTGGACCTTCTTTCATATTCTAGAAGCAAATAGATTTTCGATAGTGGATGCTCATGACACATGACTGGAGATGCTAATCTATTCTCAATACTATCGATGAAGAAGGAATGATATGTATCCTTCGGTAATAATCTGAAAGGTTATATAATAAGTAATGGTACAATAGGTAATCCTCCCTCACCTGTCATTAAGAATGTTTGTTTAGTAACAGAGTTAAAGCATAACTTGCTCAGCATCAGTCATCTTGCTGACAACGGTTATGGTATTAACTTTGTAAAAAGGAAATGCTCTATATATGATAGATCATCTGGAGACATCATTTTTGAAAGGATAAAGAAAGATAACATATATATCTTTTATTTTTCGAAAGGCACTAACCATGCATGTAGATGCCTCTATGCTCACAAGGACGAAAGATTATTGTGGCATATGCATCTAGGACACGCAAACATAGATACCATTTTAAGACTTTCAACCAAGAAGCTGGTAAGAGGGTTACCAGAAACAAAATGGAGACGATATATGCCGAGTGTGAGAAAAATAAAGCAACAAAATCTTCTTTTAAATCTATCAATGTTGTAAGTACATCTAGACCCTTGCAACTTCTTCATATAGATTTATTTGTCCTAGTAGAGTAGCCAGTCTTGGTGGAAAACTCTATGCCTTTGTTATTATTGATGATTTTTCTCGCTACACTTGGATTTTCTTTCTTTCAAATAAAAGTGATGCTCTTTCAGGTTTCAAAATTTTTGCTAAAAAGGTACAAAATGAAAAATATTTTATGATTACTCGAATTCGAAGTGATCATAGTGGTGAATTCGATAATACTGATATCAAAGAATTCTGTAATTTGAATGGTTTTGATCATGAGTTTTCTTGTCCTAGAATTCTCCAACAAAATTGTGTTATGGAATGGAAGAATAAAACTGCTGGCGATATGGCTAGAGTCATGTTAAATCAGTTTTCTCTTCCAAAATATTTTTCTGCAGAAGCTATAAATACAGCGTGCCATATTTTGAATAGGGTTCTGATTCGACCTATATCGAAGAAGACTCCCTATGAGCTTTGGTTTGGTAGGACTCCAACTATTTCTTATTTTTGAGTGTTCAGTTGTCGCTGCTTTATCATAAATACCAAAGACAGCTTAGGCAAATTTGATGCCAAAGCTGATGAAGGTATTTTTCTTGGATATGCGTCTAAGAGTAAAGAATACAGAGTATTCAACAAATGCTTATTAATTGTTAAAGAATCTATTAATGTCACTTTTGATGAGTATAACAGTCAAGTAGCAGCTCCAAATAATGATGATGATGAACACGTCCAACCAATATCCTCTACCCCTAATGATACAACATCTGGAACAAGTTATCTGAAAAGCTTGCCAAAGAAGTTGCAATTCACGCCAGACCATCCAGAGAACTTGATAATAGCTGAAGTATCAAAAGGTGTAAGTACTCGTTCAGCAAATAAAGATTTTATAGCCATCATAGCTTTTATATCACAAATAGAACCTAAGAATGTTATAGAAGCATTTTTTGATGAATTTTGGATGTCTGCAATGCAAGAAGAGCTCAACCAATTCGAACAGAATTAGGTTTGGGAACTTGTTACTAAACTAAATATCATCCGATCATTGGTACTAAATGGTATTTTTGTAACAAACTTAATGAGGAAGGTTCTGTCACATGTAACAAAGCATGTCTCGTAGCTCAATGATACAACCAAGAGGAAGGTATTGACTCCGATGAGACATACACTCCTGTTGCGAGACTTGAATTGATCCGCATGCTTTGTCCATTTATGAACTTTTAAAATTTCAAACTTTTCTAAATGGATATAAAACGTGCTTTTCTTAATGGTTTTATTAAAGAAGTTGTTTTTTGTAAAATAACCACTTGGTTTTGAAAATTATAAATTTTATGATCATGTTTTCAAGCATAAGAAAGTTCTTTACGGCCTCAAACAAGCCCCTCGTGCTTGGTATAAGCGTCTAAGCTCTTTCTTATTTGAAAACAGTTTTTTAAAAGGAAAGATTGAAACTACACTTTTCATAAAATTAATTGATGACACAGTTTTATTTGTTAAAAGTTATGTTAACGACATTATATTTGGGTCTACTAATGAGGTATTATGCGAAGAATTTACTAAGTATATGCAGAGTGAGTTTAAAATGAGCATGATATGGGAACTGAACTTCTTTCTCGGATTACAAGTCAGACAGAACTCACAAGGAGTTTTCATCAACCAGTCAAAGTATACAAAGGTCCTGCTAAATTTTTTTGACCTGGAAAACGTCAAACCAATCAACATTTCGATGGCTACTTCAAATAAGTTGGATCTTTATGAAAGCGGCAAACTAGTCGACCAACGTAAGTATCGAGGTATGATTGGTAGTTTACTTTATTTAACTGCTAGTCATCCCGATATAAGGTTTAGTGTTTGCTTGTGTGCTCGTTATCAAGCTAACTCTAAGGAATCACACATAAGCGCAGTTAAGCGTATCATTCGATACCTTAAGGGTACTTTAACAACGGGCTTGTGGTATCCCACAACCATGTCCTTTGACCTAATTGGTTATTCGGATGCTGATTTTGCCGAATAAAAAGTCGACTGAAAAAGAACCAGCGACACGTGTCATCTCTTAGGTAAGGCTCTAGTCTCTTGGTTTAGCAAAAAACAAAATTATGTTGCACTTTCTACTACTAAAGCTGAATACATAGCTGCATGACGTAGTTGTGCTCAAATTTTGTGGATGAAGCAAACCCTAGCAGACTATAATTTAACTTATAAGAACATTCCTTTATTCTGTGACAACAACATCACTATTAATTTGACTAAAAACCCAGTATGTCACTCATGCACTAAGCACATTGAAATAAGACACCACTTTTTAAGAGATCAAAAATTGCAAGGAGACATTAGTTTAGAATTCATTGACACTGAACATCAATTAACATACATTTTTACTAAGCCACTAGCCGAAGATCATTTTAACTTTTTTTGTCAGGAATTAAGAATTTTGGATGAAAATGCCATACAATAGATGTCATTTGCAACAACAGGTACAAAATTATGATTCACATATGTTACATTATTTCTCTAGCTGGGAACCGACCCCTACAACTAACCTGAAATGACTACACATGTGTTGGATTATGTTTTCGTATTATTGTCGCACATTTTATCTATTGTCGTAGAATTTAAAATTTTAAAATTTATAGTGTTTGACAATCTTTTCTGGTCTTTCTTGCTCAATTCTTTGTGTTTCTAGATCATTTTTTTTCTGGCTAAATTCACTGAAGTTCTGGACCCACAATGACCGAACTCGGCCCAAACTCGGACCAAACTCGGTCCTGTTTGTTCCAGAACCTTGGGCAAACCACAAACGTCCGATCATGACTTGATCAATATTGCTTTTATAGAGCGGCCCGACCCTTTGGCTGCTCTAGTCCGATTTTTATACCTAAAACTCATCATCCTCCTTCCTCCAACCTATTATTCTCAAACCCTAATCCTAGTTCTTCAATTTTTTGGTGGCAATCTTCTCGAAGATTCAAGTTTTAGGGATAAATCATTGTTCTCTTCCATTATCTACTACTTATCTTGAGGTATATTTTTTCTCTCTCCTTTCTCCTCTCTAAATTTAATGGCACCTATATTGCTTTCTAGAGGGAAAAAAAGAGAAAAGATGAAGCTTCATCATCCAATCCTTCTCCTATTGAGGATCCACCCCATCCATTGTTCAATCATCCACATCCTCCCAATGACAATATATATGATGCACACAATTTTATTTCTTTATATGATTCTAAAGAATGGTTCGATAATTTTAGTGCACATAATATTTGTTTGGGAAATCCAATCAACTTTACCATATTTTCGGAAATTTTCTCTATCTTCCAAGTTTTGTGCTTAGATGATCTTGTCACCACATCAAATAGAATCTATCTCAATGCTATTAAAATATTTTACTGCAATCTCACATATAAGGATTGTAAAATTTATTCTAGAGTAGGCAGTATTGAGATTGAATTCAATGCCTTCGACTTAGCAGAATTTTTATAACTTTCCGACCCAAATACTTGGAAAAGCCTAGTCGACGCCAGCGAATTCAAGTTTGTCGATGTAGTCGACTTAGAAAGATTTTAAGGACATGATCTAGGATCCCCGTCCTCGTTCTCCTGGTCGTCATTATGCTAGGTATCTCAACCAAGATTTCTATGAACTTCATCGGATTATCTTTTCTGCCATTTTACTCAAAATTGGATTTACTGATAAAGTTAACAATCTAGAGATATCAGACCTCTATCACTTCCACTTTACTATTCCTTTCAACTTTCCACGCACAATAATGGATAGTATGATCCGTGCGAGAAATAAGAATATGACACTTGTTTATGCCATATACCTGTCCATGGTATTTTCTGCCTTCAATATCCCGCTAGGTCACTGCCATTTTATCAATGCACCTGTCTATCTTTCTAGAGCGCGTAGGACTGCTCCTACTCCTCTACCTCCAGCTCCAGCTGAGGAAGCCTTATCTGACTCTGAGGCCCCTCCAGTCGATCCTCCTTCCACCTTAGACTCTATCAGAGACATGATGCACGAGCGCTTCTAGTTGGAAGACGATCGCTATGCTCAAATAGACTACCAGACTACTCTTCAGATCTCTGCCCTGAGCAACACCATCCATGACATCCAGTACAACATGGCGAGGCATCCCACTATGCCTTTTCCTACGGGACGAGACCCTTCTTAGGAAGGCTACCGTATTGATGACTCATGGGCCATGAGGTACTTAGATCCGGATGCTACTTTCATCGACCATCGTCGTTCTGCCAGTGATCCATCTGGTACTGCTCCTGTTGGTCCTTCTCATCCTCCTGCGATTATGCTCCTTGATGGTTGTGGCAAACTAATTACTAGATGCTGCTGATGTTATTTTTAGTTTACTTTACTTTTTTACTATTTAGTTTATGTCTGAATGATTATACTCTGCGACTACATTAGACTTTCTACTGTACTAGACTTTATTATCTTTGGTTATGTCATGGATGTTTGGTTCTGATACAAATATACATGCTATATTATTTTCTTCGCTTTGTCTATAATTATTCCTTTAAAGGGGAGCTATTATATTTTTACAAATGATAAAGGGGAAGAAGTAGAATATTCTTTGATATTTGTGTGTATTTGGATATTTGTGCTTAGCTATATGTGTCTATTTTTGTTTGGACCTTTGTCTTGGACGACAGTCAACATTTGCGGGGGAGCCAGCCTTTTCAAACCATAAAACATCTTTCTTCTTCCTTCAACATGTGTCCAGGTATGAACATTGAGAAATACAAATATCATTTTGTCAATTGTCAAAATGGAAAGGTTGTTGACCCAAACTGGATTATAGTCAACCTAATTTTGATAATTAATACACTGATAATTGCTATGACTCACTACGACACATCGACTATTGGATATGACATCAACAGACTTTGACGAAGCTGTTATTTCATCATTATTGTAAAGTTCAGAGTATGTAATTTTTTATGTTGTTTGAGTCTAAGAACGATAAAAGTTGAGTCATATTGTGGCATTAAACCTACTCAACATTTTCCTACAGGTCCACCAAACAAACAAGCCTTAAACCCAAATTGAACCAAACCAAACCAACTCAAACCCAACCAACAGAGCTTCTGGTCTGAGATAGACCGAACTCGGGCCAAAATTGGACCCTTAAAATTAGAACCTGATTTTTTGCTCCACCTGGTTACGAGCTGACCAATGTTCAGATTTTTGAACGTTAGGGGACAGAACTCTGGCCGAACTCTGCCCCCCAGACTAGTATAAATAGAGCATAATTTCTCTTATTTCAAATCATCTCTCAAGCTTTCAACCTTCTAAGCTCTATACATTCTAAGCCTTTATCTGAGCCACACTCTTCTAAATCTCCTTAGCCACAACTTTCTAATCCCCAAGGTGCCTCGGTGCGATTCAACTAGAAGTTGTACAAGTGTTGTAAATTGTTATCACTTGGAAAATTTTAAGTTTTGCCTTTACAAAGTTGAAGTAGTCGAACACTGCGGTTCAAAAGCTCATGTTGTAAAGAAGTGGCAAGCCTTCGGATCAAAGCTTGTATTTTACTGATAGTGGATTCAAATTTCGAGCTTGAGTTCTCGGGACTGGACTTGTCCTCCATGAGAGAAACCAGTATACATCATGGTGTTTGCGTTTGCTCTTACTTGCTCTATTTACTTTTCGTATTATTATTTCTCTGATTATTTACTTTGTTATTCATTGCTTCCTGGACTTTGCCATAATCAATTTTTAATTGGTCACTATAGACACATAACTCTATTCACCCCCTCTAGAGTTGCGTACATATTATTTCACACAATACAAATATAATATAAAGAAATAAAGATCTAGATATGATAACCATATGATCCACAGTAACATAGACAGTACGCGAAAGTAAATCATATGATAGGAAAAATATAATTAACAGTAATAACTAGCAAGACTAGTAGAACTCAAGATAAAATAGTGTGTGTACTCGTGTCTCTTTGGAAACACAACATCTAACACGTGGATATACCTATGAGTGCTTGAGAAGGTTACCTGATCACGTTTGCATGTCACACGAATTTATAGTAATATATAATACCTTCTCAAGTTCATAAGCATGTCTCATGAAGGAGAACCACGTGCCAAATGACTGTACTTCACCCGACTCCCATATCTTACGATCGCGATAACATGATCGCGATAATAATATAAAATAAGGTCATACTGATAGTATATGAAAATAAGTTAAAAAGATTATACCTAGGTCACTCAGCTCTCATGTGTGTAACAGTCAAGACACGAAAGGTAACATATATAGATGAAATACCATAATATAAAATAATTGTATATGAAAGCATTAAATAAGTACTTGCCTGAATTTTTGGACATGTTGATATCATAAGTTAAAGACAATGCAAACTCTGGTCTATCAGCTATCCAACCACGCCATCATCCCACGAACCCCGTCACATGAATTAACATAAGTTAGACTTAAAGTCATGAAAAGTGCCTAACTAGATTTTTTCTAATTAATCTATTTTAATTCTGAATAAATCATCTAAAATCCTTTTTAATCTTATATATTTTAATTTTAAGATTAAACCTAAATTTTTGGCCAAAAAAATTAAGTTTACAAATTCGAAATCCATGGCACGCAAATCGAGGCATTTAGTTGACCAAAAAGCCAACTGACACAAGACCAAGATTTGAGTATAAAATTCTGTAAATTTTAGTGCTACAAGAATGCTAGAATACAGTTTTATTGAATCTCGAATCGGTTGCAAGTTATTGCTAATATGGCATATAGATCACAATTTTGGTGGTTCAATAGTTTCACCTAAGTTTAATAAATTAAACAGAAGAGTAAAATATCCTATTAAATTCTAAAAAATACATATATCATATATTTTTGTGTCAACTTTCCGAAACTTCAAACAGTTCCTGAAAATGAGTTCAGGATCTCCCGAAATCTCGAAAACATCGAAACATGTCAAATTTCGGACAACTGGCACTCTTATAATTTTTCAGATAAAAAGGTTCAAAATTTATTAAAAAAATTATATATTCAGAAATATAACCTCAATACGATTGGTCCAGACTATTGGTAGAGTCTATAGGACCGCGACTGATCCTAAAAGGTACTGAATGTGGTTCTAAAAAAATTGGGATGCATTTGGAGTCCGGAGCTAGAAGATATGGTGATTCCAAGTTGTTATAACTACTGAAAAATAAGGCTGATTTTGTGGAAAATTTTGGACTATTTTGGGACAAAAAAGAGAGGAGTTTAGGGAAAGAAAAAAATGAAAGATGAGTATATTTCATAAGTTTAGTAGATATATATAATAGGTGGAGGCTACTGAATTTGAATACGGCTAGGATTGCCTAATTTGGATATGATTAGGGTCAGTTCAAATAAGGATAAGATATGGATGAAGTTGCTTTACTAGTAGACTTAGGATTAGGATTAAATTAAAATATAGTTTGGATTTATCTAAATAATTTATAATCTTATATAGAATTAAAGATAGTATAACTTATTTATATCTAATCTTGTTTATATATATTAACAATAAATTAACATCTAATCTAATATTAAGTGTATATATAATCCAAATAACTTCAAATAAATATTAAATAATTTCAAAAAAATCTAAATATATTATAGAAAATATGTTTATGTCTTATAATCATAAAATAAATATTAACTAGCAAAATATGTATTTATGGTTCAATACTAAATTCTGAAAGTCCTAGAAAAATAGGTTATGTTTTAATTATCCAAAAATTCTAGAAAAATTCCTAAAATTCTAAATGGCCTAAACATTATTCTAATTCTTAATACGAGTCTCTAAGAAACACCTGAAGTTTGGTGTTACAATATTATCATTATAAAACTACACTTAGTATTTAAAAATAAAATTCCCACAAAACTACTAGTGTATTCTAACAATTATTCTTTTACGGTATTTTGGATAGCGAATGCTACAAACTATCCCCCTTAAAATATTTTGGTCCAAAAAAATCAAATAATACAAGTAAACTTATACAATAATATGCAACCAATTCCTATATAATAATAGCTTACTAGTTGATGCATGGAACAATGACGGTTTGGGAAAGTAAAAAAAGGTAATCTAATAGATATTTAAACTAACTATGGTCTAATATCAACTAACTAATCCTGCATAATTATTATGCAACCACTGCTAACTAAAGAGAATGAAGGGACATGGTTAGAACGATAGATGAAAACATATCGAAGAAATCATGAACGAAATCAAGCAAGATGCACATAAGAATCCTATGACTAGAGATGCTGTTAAATTGACAGGGTGAGAATCCTAACTGTGGATGATGTATCTTCTCTAAGTTCTACTCCAATTCTTGAACCTAATCCTATTCGCAGGCTCACAGCTAGTACTACTAAGTTGAGGTACTAACCATGATGTCGTATTATATGCGAAGACTGACCTGCATGGGCCACCATAAACACTTGTTATGATACACTCCCACTTTTGGGATAAGAGTACGTGGCCAAGTCCAGCCTACGTCGCAACATCGGCGATAGTATGCTGTCTATGATATACAATGGTCTATAACAAGTACAAATACACATATCATCCACAACTAAGTCATAACAAGTAATTAACTTAATAGTCTCAATAATTTATTTTAAAAAATATCCACTACAACTCAAGATATACTCGGGAACAAACCCGGTAGAATAAAATAAGTAAAACTAGAACTAATGTCCACTAAGCCTACTAGCCAAGAATAATATAAAAAATCATAAGAAAAAAATATGCTACTCCGTATCCAAGGATGAATTGGGTACATCAGTGACATCTGCATCGCCAACGTACTCACCGTAGATCTTCGGGAAAACGTCGTCACCTAAAATTGTCAACATATCCAGTCAGGATTAGAAAAAAGTACAAGTCTAAGCCAACACAATACAAATAGAATATAAAGCAGTAAAGCTCTAGACATGAGAACCATATGATGAGTAGTAACATAGACAGTGCACGTGAGTAAATTATATGATAGGAGAACGACCAATAATAACTAGCAAGAGGAGCTGATAGAACTCAAGATGAAATAGTGTGTGTACTTGTGTTCCTTTGGAAACACATCTAATACGTGGATATACCTATGAGTGATTGAGAAGGTCACCTGATCATGTTTGCACGACACACAAATTTATAGTAATATATAACATCTTCTCAAGTTCATAAGCATGTCTTATGAAGGAGAACCACGTGCCAAATGACGATACTTCCCCCGAATCCCATATTTCACGGTCATGATAACATGATCACGATAATGGTATAAAACAAGGTCATACTGACAATATATGAAAATAAGTAAACAAGATTATACCTAGGTCACTTAGCTCTCATTTGTGTAACAATCAAGACACAAAAGGTAACATATATAGATAAAATACCACAATATAAAATAATTGTACATGAAAGCATTAAATAAGTACTAACCTGACTTTCTGGACTTGTTGATATCACAAGTTAAAGACAATGTCAATGTAAACTCTGGCCTATCAGCTATCTAACCACGCCATCATCCCACGAACCCCGTCGATGAATTAACACAAGTTACTAAAAGTCATAAAAAGTGCCTAACTAGGATTTTTCTAATTAATCTATTTTAATTCTGAATAAATTATCTAAAATATTTTTTAATCTTATTATATTCTGATTTTAAGGTTAAACCTAATTTTTTGGCTAAAAAAATTAACTTTATAAATTCAAAATCCGTGACACACAAATCGAGGCCTTCTGTTGACCAAAAAAGTTAATCGACACAAGACCAAGATTTGAGTAGAAATCCTATAGAATTTAATGCTACAGGAATGCATGAATCGTCGGTTTTATCGAATCTCAAATCGGTTACAAGTTATTGCCAATATGACACATATATCACAATTTTGGTGGTTCAATAGTTACCCCTAAGTTTAATAAATAAAAAAGAATAGTAAATAATCCTATTAAATTCTAAAAAATACATATGTCATATATTTTTGTGTTATCTTTCCGAAACGTCAAACGGTTCCTGAAAACAAGTTCGTTATATCTCGAAACCTCAAAAACACCAAATTGTGTCAAATTTTGGACAACTGGCACTCTTATAATTTTTTGGAAAAATAGATTCAAAATTTATTAAAACAAATTATATATTCAGAAATCTAACCTCAATACGGTTCTAACAAAAAACAGAGATGCATTTGGAATCTGGAGCTAGGAGATATGGTTCTTCCAAGTCGTTATAACTGCTAAAAAATAAGGATAATTTTGTGGCAAATTTTGGACAGTTTTGGGGCAAAAAAAAAGAGGAATTTAGGGAAGAAAAAGGTGAAAGATGAGTATATTTCATAAGTTTAGTAGATATATATAATGAGTGGAGACTACTTAATTTGAATACGGCTAGGATTGCCTGATTTGGATAGGATTATGATCAGTTCAAATAAGAATAAAATAAGGATGAAGTTGCTTTCCGAGTAGACTTAAGATTATGATTGAATTAAAATATAGTTTGGATTTATCTAAATAATTTATAATCTTATATAGAATTAAATATAGTATGACTTATTTATATATAATTTATTTATATGTATTAACACTAAATTATTATCTATCCAATATTAAGTGTATATATAATCCAAATAACTTCAAATAAATATTAAATAATTTCAAAAAAATCCAAATATATTACAGAAAATATTTTTATATCTTATAATCATAAAATAAATATTTAGTAGCAAAATATGTATGTATAGTCCTACAGTAAATTCTGAAAGTCCTAGAAAATAGGTTTATTAGGTTTTAATTATCCAAAATTCTAGAAAATCCCTAAAAATTCTTAAATGGCCTAAACATGATTCTAATTCTTAATACGCGTCTCTAAGAGACACATAAAGCCTGGCGTTACAATATTATCATTATAAAACTATATTTAGTATTTAAAAACAATTTTTTTACAAAACTACTAGTATATTCTAACAATTATTCTTGTACTGTATTTTGGATAGTGAATGCTATAGCGACAACCAAACAGAAGCGCATAAAATATGAGCGCGCATAAGCCCATCAGCATGATTACTATAAATAATAGGGTTTCATACCCAAACAGGACACACACACACACATGGGAGAGAAACATGAAGATATTCTTATTCCCTCGTTGGACTGTCAACGGAGTAAATGAGTCGCTGTAGTACTGGATCTCCATCGTCACACTTCCCAGAATAAAAAACATTGTACTTAGATTTTCTGTTTAGAATTTCTCTGTTCTTCTTTCGTTTATTGCACAAAAAAGTTTGTTCTACTTTAATTCAATGGAAAACAAGATGGCGACTCTGCTGGGGACAACCTTCTCCACTAACAAGAAGGTCATGATGTAGTCCGATGCAACAAAGCTGGGTTCAACCCAGAAGATGCTGGTTGTATGCTTCGAACAACAGAATTTTGAGAAAATGCTTTTCGAGGGCAGCACGAGTCTGTCGCCAAGGCTAGTAAAGCCTAAGAAGGCCCGCAGGATATGGGTCGCTAAGGCCAGTGTGCCTCACCCAACTGTGGAGTATGCGCTCCCTGTTTCTTTACCAGATGCTCAAGACGCACATCATGCATCTACCCAGGCTGTCCTTGTTCATGCGGCAGCCATGTCTGAGGAGAAGACCGCTCAGCACTTGAGCTTTGGAAGAGGAAAATACTACGATACAAGAGGCTTGGGGGCTGATGCACGGTCCATGCACCCACAATGAGGGGTGCAAAAGAAGTACCATGTGACACCAAACTCCAGGCACAAGAAGGTAACTGCATGCGCCCCAGACGGCAACAAAGACTTAGTCTTTGACAGAATCTTATGCAATACTGACTCCATGCGCCATACGAAAAAGGAGAAAACTTAAACTTGGACTCCTTGTACTATGCACCAATGCGTGCTAAAACAGAAAAATCTAGGGAAGTGTGAGCTCGCCAAGCTCAAGCAATGCTCAGGTGGTTAACCATTGTAGAAGCATATAAAATCAACACAATGCGCCTCAGTGATCCAGTCCCTTGCGCCTCATTGATCTAGCACCATGCGCTTCAGTGATCCATCCCGATACGCATTAGTGAGCTAGCTCTATGCGCCAACAGTCTCAGCAGTGTCTCATGTGCCCGTAGTGCCATGCGCCACTAGTAACCTAGCGTTCTCATGTGCCCACAATGCCATACGCCCGTAATACCCTAGTGTTTCCATGTGCCCGCAGTGCCATGCACTACTATTATTCTATTATTTTCATACGCCGAGTGGACGTACTCCTAAGGTAAAATCAAGTATACAACAACATGTGTCACGAGTGTTATGGACATCAGCAATCCCAAATCTCGGGCGACCATGTGTCCACTTATGATAGCATGTGCTGCTAATTGCAACATGTTCCGCCATCTGGCAGCATGAGATGAGCGTATGTATGTCCCCTCAAAGTTATAAATAATGGGCATTTACCACATGCAAAGGAGATAGACCTACACGTAGAGGCAGACACATCTATACGTAAAGGAGAATCAGAACCTCTGCCGCGGAAAGGAGGAGATGGAGTACCGAATCCTCGTCAACCCCTTTGGTCCCGGATCGTCCACGGAGTAAAGGAGCCACTGCAGTGCTCGATATCCACTGTCACACTTGCCCAGATTATTTTTGTACTTAGATCCTCTTGTATAGGGATTCTCTTGTACTATTTGCCAGTTCATAATAAAAAACTTTGTACCCTTCATTAAAGGAAACACTTATTTTTGCGATATCGACAAAAATGATGACTCCGCTGGGAAAGAGCATCTCCTCCAATGAGAAGCTGGTAGAGTAACCTCCGTATCCTGAAATTCATGCTTAAATGTTGTTATTTGGTTAATTTTGGGCTATTGGGATTTTTCCATAATTTTTATTTAATTAAAAACTAGTAACCCTAATTTTCTAGTACTTTCAAGAATTTATTTTAGGGCCAAACTTAATTAAAAATATTCTAAACTTTTATTTTAGGTTCTAAATAATCAAATATATTTTCAAGAATTTTCTGGGAATTTTTTGATTAATTTTAGTATTTATTTTGAGTTAATTAGGGAAAACTGAATTAAAAACTATTTTCTAAAAATAAAAACCCAAAAAGTAATTATTTTTGCTCAGTCAGCCAACAGGGGCCCACCCGTCAGCCTCCCGCACCCAACTGGGCATGGCCCGTCTGTCAGCAACCGCGAGGTGGGTGTGGGTGCAGCCGAGCCGACCGCGAGACGAGCCGAGCCAAGCCGAGCCGCGTCCTAGTCCGAGTCGGACTGAGCTGAGCCGAGCCGCATCGAACACTGACCGTTCGATCTGAGCGGGAAGCATCGGATGGCTGCCACATGGCAATCCTTTGAGCCGCAGCTTCCCTCTCTCCCCTATATATATAATAGTTAGGTTATTAATTTCTAGGGTTTTCTTTGAGCCAAATTTGGGAGAATTGCCATCTAGGGTTCCTTCATCTTCCAGAAGCCATTGCGCATAGCTCCGGACTCCAAAAGAGGCCTAATTTCTTGCGTTAGAATGATATTGAGGTTATATTTCTTAATATATAAATTATTTTACAAAATTATGAGTATTAAATTCTGGAAAATTTGTAGAGCATAGCATGTCCAAAAATAGACATGTTTCGATATTTTCGCAATTTTGGGAGAACCAGGAATCAGAATCATGAACCATTTAAAGGTTCAGAAAGATAATGTCGAGATCATCGACATATATTTTTCCCAGAATTTAATTCGCATTATTTATATACTTTTAATTCTATAGAACTTTTAGGTTAGAATTTAACCATCGGTGCACAATACGAAATTTGTAAGTGCCATAATTCCCAAACGAATTTGAATACGGACGAGCTGTAAATTTTAGCCTGTTTTTGACGCTGAAATCTACATGAAATCATGCATGAAATTCAAGTTTGTGTAGTTTGACTTTTCGGTCAACTTATTGCCTCGATTTGTGTGCCATAAGTCTCGAGTTGATAAAATTCAGTTCCTTTGGACAAAATTTAGGAATTAACCTAAAAATCAGAATAATAAGATTAAAATAGGATTTTAGAGTAATTATTACAGAATTAAATAAATTAAAATAAATTATCTTTTGACATGGTAAAATTGTAATACATAGGCTATTTGGACTGTGACTTGGACTCTGATTCATACCAGCTAAGGACCACAGGCGAGTACATTCTCTGACATTTTCTATTATGTTGATTATCTCTATAATTCTAGTTGCATGGCGTATATGATTCTGACACTGTTGTATACACGAGTTGGCATTATCGAGACCTGTCACGAGGAGTCATGATTTGGAATCCATCGTGCTAGCTGGGGAAAACGGGAAAATATTAGTAGATTATGTGATCATACCCAACTTTACATGCATCATAGCTCACCCAAACCTCACGTCGGTACAGCCTGACCATTACATGCCTCATCGCTGTTACATGTGGTTAGCCTGACTTTACAAGGATGATCACTAATCAATGTAATGAGTCTTATCAGTCCCAAGCCGATCACATGATATGCTGATGTTTCACATACTTAGTTAGATGATTCTTAACATGTATCTCTAGTATATTGATCTAGCATCTCTACATGTTCTAGTCATGATTCTAGCATTCACATATATACCAGTTCATTATTCTTGTGTGTACTTGTATTTCTATTTCATTTGCTAGATGTACATTGATGATGACATATGCTCCAGTACTCCAGTATTTTATTTATTCCAGTATTTCTTATTCCAGTATTTCTTATTGCCAGTATTTCCTATCTGTCTTGTATTTTTTTACACTGTGCTATAGATTTTGTCAATATATGTGAAACTGCTGTTAGAGGTATATTTCGTTCCAATCCCGACTGGATATTTTTTCTTACCCACCATAAAAGCAGTTTCCATCAAACTTGTGAACGGTTATCTATTGTATGCTTAGTTCGTTTCAAATGTTCTATACAATGCTTCAATTATATATATATATATATATATATATATATATATATATATATATATATATAGTTGTTAATAAAAGAAAATATAAAACCTAAACCTAAACTATATCCTATCCCCTACACCCCCGTACAGTGCCGCGGCCCAGGAACTTCCTCCTCTCCCCGACCCTCTAACTCTCTCTTCCTATATAAGATATTTGGTCAAAACCCTAACCCTAACAAAACTACTGTCACAATTACCTCCGACATTCGGTCACCGTCGGCCTGCCCCGCGGCTGCTTCTGTTGACCCGCTGCAACCCCATCGACCCCCCTAGCGCCGACCCCGACCGCTTCTAGCCTACCCTCGCCGCCTCCAACTGCCACAGTTTTGCCAAAGACGCCCCAGCCGATCGCACGCGTCTCCTGCACAGCAGCGCACCGTCATGAGCCACCTGTACGACACTTGTGGTCATCCCACTGTCGCCCCATACCCCTGCAGCCACTGGGATCGACCCATGACTGTCGTCGGTGCCATAGCCGATGATCACAATGTTGCCTCGATGTCGAAGGATCATGCCAATGTAGAAGCATGAAAAATACGCCGGATGACTATACGCGGCATATTGATGCAGAGCAGCGTAAGCAGAAGCCTTCAGAGCCATCAAGCGTGCAATAGAGCTCTTTTCGCTAAAACACAGCGTAAAATATGAAAGCTCAAAGGACAATTCGCGTAAGGCAGTACGTCCAAGACGCTTCAGCGTAAACAGGGTGCTTGATCGCCTCCAGGGCGTAAAACTCATCCTCTTTCAGACGCAGCATTGAGGTGTACAAGAGACGCTTCATATTCTCCAAAGTGAACCTGTCAGAACCTGCAATGAAGATTCTGCAATGAACCTGACGTCTGGACTTCTGACAAAGGGATATGACTCGACTACCCAGACGACGGCTATAATGATGACACAACACTGCGACCCAGGCTGTCAAATACGGCCATCCCCTTTGCTAAACTGCTTTTACAAGCACGAAGGGATACGCTGCCTTATTTTACACAGGCAGACATGAGCTGTTTTACGTTCTGCAGTAGACAAACCGCCTGCCACATCAAAAGCTGCACTCCGTACGGGGTCGAGGCACGTCTCTACGTCTAAATGCACAGAGCGGTGACAGTTCCTCAAGGCACGTCTCTGCGACTGATGTGCAGAAGGGGTTGCAGACCTTCAAAGATACGCCTCCACATTTAATGCACAGGATGATGGCAAATCTCGGCATTTAATCCAAGAGATTTGATTATATCTTCAAAAGCCGTAATTCCGGCTAAGACGTCCCCATCAGCACTCTGGCACGGTACACAGCGGCTTCAACGCCCCTTCGGCTTCTACGCCTACTCGGTCTCTATGACCATTCGGCTTCTACGCCTGCTCGGCCTCTATGACCACTCGGCTTCTACGACTGCTCGGCCTTTATGACCACTCGGCTTCTACGCCCACTCGGCCTCTATGACCACTCGGCTTCTACGCCTGTTCGGCTTCTACGCCTATTCAGCTTCTATGCCGGTTTGATAACCATTTGGCTTCTACGCCATGGTGACAGACATTTGGCTTCTATGCCAACCTATTCTACACAATGGATACCTACCTACGTGGCTTCTACGCCGTGATCTTCGTAGTGATTATACGCGTTTTGTCCCCTAGTTGGACCCGCGTCACACGCTCATTCAAAGGATCATCTATACGCATGCATTGGTTACTTTAACCGTTGTGTAAAAGGGTGCTGTACTTTTCACTCCTCGGTTTCTACATCGATGGAGTGGTCACTGTCATTAAAATTCTATAAATAGAGACCTCTATCAATGAGAAAAAAGGTCAAAAAATTGGTCAAGAAACCAATATCAGATCCAGGAAAAAAGGTCGACGAATTGAAAGGTCGGAAAATTGGTCAAGAAACCAATATCCGATCCAAGGTCGAACTTCCAAGAAAGATCGAACCGGAGGTCAAGAGAGAGAGAGAGAGAGAGAGAGAGAGAGAGAGAGAGAGAGAGAGAGAATCCGGAGCTCAGGCAGAGAGCAGGGATCGACGACTTTGGCATCGTGCATCCACCCTCTTTTGTAACCTTCAAAGCTGCTTCCTGTCTTCTACGGTATTTCTTCAACATCGTGTGGTCCAAGGGCTAAAGTGATCGACTGCAGATCAGACACCTATAGTAATATTTACCCAGATTAAATAAATTATACTCCCATATCCTCGTATATGATCAAATTATACAAGTTGGTTTGTAAACCAAAGAAGGCGGGTTTCGTATAAACCCCATCCTGAATACATTTTCCATTCTTTCGTTTAATACCACAAACAAGATGGCGACTCTGCTGGGGACATCTTTCTCTTCTGATGAGGAAGCAATTGCTCAACACGATACGGTATCTGTAGGAACTGTGAAGAAGACACTGGTCGTCCAATTCGACCAGTCTGCCTACGAAGACATGCTTCGAACCGGGGGTAGCTCTCACCCTCTCTCCGTCCAAGATAATAGGAAGCTGCGCAAGGTCTGGATGCCCAAGATATCCTCTACCATTCCTGTGGACTCTCCGACCTCTTCGACCTCTCCGACCAATGAGGTTGTATCATTGCTTCCTCCGTGCCCTGCACGTAAAATTCAGTCTCCCGCTACGCGCGGTACAGACGAAACTTTGGGCAAAGCCTCAGCGCTAACCCAGAAGTATCCACTGTGCTCTACGCGTAGGAACCAGTCTCCCGCTACGTGCGGTACAGACAAAACTTTGGGCAAAGCCTCAGCTCTAACCCAGAAGTATCCACTGCGCTATACGCGTAGAAACCAGTCTTCCGCTACGCGCGATACAGACCAAACTTCTGATGATGCCTCAGCGCCAAATCGGAAGTACAAATCACTCTCCATGCGCAAGACAACATCTGACCTCTACGGGGAACCAGACGAGCGCTGTAATTTCTGCAAGGGAAAGCAAGCGGCAGAGTACTCAACTTCTCGGCCATTATGCCAGCGAAGAAGCAATCTGCCTACCCTCCGGATTATGCGGGAAGCCGACGGCCGACTGAGGACCTCTTCGGCTTTACGCCAGTCTGAGCAAATCTTCAAATTATGCCAGGCGGAGTCCCACGACGTAAAGCAAGCTCAGGTTGCGGGAAGGCACCCTCTACGGGGATTATCCGCCACCCAGATGGCTAACCTGTTGTACACAGGTGGCGTAGGGAGAACCATGGTGCCCAATCTCCGCATGCCCACTGATGGGAACAGAAGGAACCATGGTGCCCAATCTTCCTCCACTCCTCCTGACCTGCGGGATTATCTAATCCAGAGACGCAAAAACAAGAGTCATAAACGGACTTCAGTTCCCCTAACAGTCAAACGCGGGGAGATCATATGGGAAGATATGTCAACGTCTAATGTCGTCATAACAGGTGGACCGCAGGAAGACTCCATCTTTATTATTCCACCAACCCATGACGATCAACGTCCGATAATCTTCGGTAGCAGACGGAATGCCCCAATCGTACAAGAGGAATCGCGCGAGTCTGAAACTGGCAGGATACAAACTCACAGATATAGCCCACAAGTATTAAATATTATGTAAAACATGGGTTACGACTTGAAACTGAAACAAGGTCTCAACTATGGGAAAGGTAGGCGAACGCCGGTGCGTAGTAATTCTCACCATCAAAAAGCTCATTTTGGGTTGGGATATACTGCATCTCTCGCGAGACCCAAAATTCCGAAATCCAATCCTGTACAACCAGAGACAGTTCCTGATAATTCAGTTTCTGCGGCCAGAGGCCACGGCATGTCTAGGAGTAACTTACCTCGACAAAATAAAGTGACATCCAGGGCCAGGGGTAGAGTCCCCTCAAGATCCGAAGATGATGCAACAACGACGATCTCCCCGCAAGACCGTAAAATTCAGGCATCAGGAGCCCGAAGACCAAAAGGAACTTTCTTCTTCAACGAAGACGACATCATTAAAATATTCGATATGTTAATGAA
The DNA here is from genome assembly GCA_036927795.1 of Iris macrosiphon. Taxonomy (NCBI): domain Eukaryota; kingdom Viridiplantae; phylum Streptophyta; class Magnoliopsida; order Asparagales; family Iridaceae; genus Iris; species Iris macrosiphon. The sequence continues at coordinate 60,087,804 of JAYESA010000004.1, read as the reverse complement.
AGAGCGCAAACTCCAGCTACCCAACATCAGACATCCTGAGAGGGTTGGCAAAGTGGATGACCCAGATTATTGTCTCTTTTACCGGTACACTCATCACCCCACAAAGGCGTGCTATGTGCTAAAAAAGAAAATTTAGGAGATGATCGAGGCCAAGGTCATCACTTTGAATCTGTAAACAAGGGGACGGTCCTTACCAATTGGATTTCCATTCTTTTCTTACATAACAATTTGCTCTTTTCAAAAAAAAATGTGTGTACTCAAGGAAGAGTCCCTAAAAAGCCTCTCTAGACAAAGACTGCCATGTCCACATTACCTCTGAGCAGATATGCACTTCCATCTCCGATAGAATTACATCCCAGAAGTTTGTCATGTTCATATTACCTCTGAACAAACCTTCTTGGTTTCGACTATCGATTATCACATCGGTCGTCATCTCAAGTTAGCGCCCGTACTTAACTCTAAGTACGCCAGTGGTGTTAGGTCCACAAAGACTGCCATGTCCATATTACCTCTGAGCAGATATGCACTTCCATCTCCGATAGAATTGCATCCCAGAAGTTTGTCATGTTCATATTACCTCTGAACAAACCTTCTTGGTTTCGACTATCGATTATCACATCGGTCGTCATCTCAACTTAGCGCCCGTACTTAACTCTAAGTACGCCAGTGGTGTTAGGTCCACAAAGACTGCCATGTCCATATTACCTCTGAGCAGATATGCACTTCCATCTCCGATAGAATTGTATCCCAGAAGTTTGTCATGTTCATATTACCTCTGAACAAATCTTCTTGGTTTTGACTATCGATTATCACATCGGTCGTCATCTCAACTTAGCGCCCGTACTTAACTCTAAGTATGCCAGTGGTGTTAGGTCCACAAAGACTGCCATGTCCATATCACCTCTGAGCAGATATGCACTTCCATCTCCGATAGAATTGCATCCCAGAAGTTTGTCATGTTCATATTACCTCTGAACAAACCTTCTTGGTTTCGACTATCGATTATCACATCGGTCGTTATCTCAACTTAGCGCCCGTACTTAACTCTAAGTACGCCAGTGGTGTTAGGTCCACAAAGACTGCCATGTCCATATTACCTCTGAGCAGATATGCACTTCCATCTCCGATAGAATTGCATCCCAGAAGTTTGTCATATTCATATTACCTTTGAACAAACCTTCTTGGTTTCGACTATCGATTATCACATCGGTTGTTATCTCAGGCTCGTCGCCCTCCGACTCACCTGATGCTCTCAAACAAACACTATCAGTGAATATGGTAGTGGCAGATCCCTTTGAAGTAGATGAACAGGATTCTGAGCCGCTTGAGAATGACTCTTGGGCTCAACAAATGGATACGCAGTGGGAATTCTGCTTCGAACAGAGGGAACCTCCCACCAAAGACGAAGTTATCCAGGTTGATATTGGGGGTAAACTTTTGCCAAAACCGATATTCATCAGTAACAATCTTTCCCCAGCTGAACGGGAAGAAGTTATCCAGCTGATAAAAGAATATATCAACGTCTTTGCGTAGAATTATGAGGATATGCCGGGCCTTGATCCGAAGGTGGCTACTCATAAGCTCAATATATTGACCGACTCGAAGCCTATGAAGCAGCACCAACGCCGGTTTCGCCCGGACATGATGGACGCCATCGAAGCTAAAGTCAAGAAGTTGATAGCCTGCGATTTCATCCGAAAAGAACAATATCCCGACTGGGTCGCCAACGTTATCCCAGTCATAAAAAAAAAAAGGAAAATACGTATCTGTATCGATTACCGAGATCTGAATACAGCCTGCCCCAAGGATGAGTTCCCTCTTTCCATCACGGACATCATGATCGACAACCCCTGCAGTTTTGAACGTATGTCTTTCATGGACGGATTCTCAGGATATAATCAGATCAAGATGCATCCTTAGGACGAGAAGCACAATGCCTTTCGGACACCGTTGGGAGTATATTGCTATACGGTCATGCCCTTCGGATTGAAGAACGCCGGGGCTACATACCAACGGGCCATGAGTAGCATATTCCATGAGTATTTACGCAAAACAGTAGAATATTACGTAGACGACATAGCCGTCAAGAGCCGCCTCAAAAATGATCACATTCAAGACTTGAAGACGGTATTCGAGTTAATGCGCCAACATCAACTCAAGATGAACCCTACGAAGTCCTTCCTAGGTGTATCTAGTGGCAAATTCCTGGGATTTGTCATTACCGCCAAAGGCATCCAAGTGGACCCTGACAAAGTCCAGGCCATCGTAGAAATGCGACCGCCCCGCAATCTGAGGGAACTCCGGGGATTTCAAGGCTGTCTGGCTTATATTCGGAGGTTCATATCCAACCTCTCGGGAAGATGTCAGCCCTTTTCACATCTCATGAAGAAAGGAGTATCCTTCGTATGGGACAAAACCTGTCAGCAAGCATTCGGAGATATCAAACGCTACCTCACCAGTCCGCCGGTTCTGGTTCCTCCCATCATGGGAAGACCATTCTTGCTGTACGTTCGAGCGATGGATCATTCGCTAGGAGCTCTTCTCGCGCAAAAGAACGATGTGGGGCATAAACAGGCTATCTACTACCTCAGCAGGATGATGGTCGGAGCCGAACACCGGTACAACCCAGTGGAGAAGGAATGCTTGGCTCTGATGTTCGCTATCCAGAAGATGCCGCACTATGTCACCGGCCAGATTATCCATATCATCTCCAGGATCAACCCTCTTCGAGTACTGATGAGCAAGCCAAGTGTTCTTAATTCCTGGCTCGCAACTTGGGCGATGCTTTTAACACCATATGACATGGTATACGTCCCGCCGAAGTCCATCAAAGGCCAAGCGCTGGCCAACTTCCTAGCTGCTCATCCGATCCCGGAGGCCTCCAAACTATACGAAGATATTTTTGACGAAGTTACAGAATGTAATTCCGCAATAGAAAGTGACATATGACAACTGTTCTTCGACGGCGCCTCCAGGACTGGTCCCCAGGGAAACGTGGTTTCGGGGGTAGGAATCGTCCTGGTCACTCCTGATAAACTCGTCATCTACCGAGCATATTCTCTTAACGAACCATGTTCCAATAATGTGGCAAAATATAACGCTTTGTTAATCGGGCTCCAAGTCGCTAAAGAGCTGGGGGTCGAGTCCCTGGAAGCTTTCGGTGATTCTCTGCTTATCGTCAATCAAGTCAGGGGAATATATGTAGTCCGAAATCCAGACCTCATCCCCTATCACCAGACAACGGTCGAGATAGCCATGACATTCAAAGGGTTCTTCCTAGAGCATGTACCTCGATCTCAGAACCTGAAAGCTGATGCCCTAGCCAGTCTAGCTGCGGATTTAGCCACTCCTATAAGAAGGCAGGATTCGGTAATCCTTCTTAACAGAGATTTATTCTGCGTGAAGAATAACTTTCACATAGAACGCAGCTACGCTGTGAACACGGATCCCCCTAGAAGAGTGGAGAAGTCCCTTCATAGATTTTGTCGCATACAGAATCTTACCGGAGGACCCCAAAGAAGCTGTATCCGTCAAAAGACGATCATTACGCTTCTACTTCGATGCATCTTCACAATGCCTGTATCGCCGGACCTACGACGGACTGCTATTAAGATATCTCTCTGACGAAGAAGCACAGCAGGTTATCCGGAAAGCTTACGACGACGTATGCGGAGCGCATCAGCCTGGTCCCAAGCTACATGATCGTATCAGGAGGATGGGCTATTACTGGTCCACTATGATCACAGACGCGATCAACTATGCAAGACAATACAGAGCCTGTCAGGTTCATGCAGACTTCATACATCAACCGTCTGAATATCTACATCCTACGGTTGCATCCTGGCCTTTCGAAACATGGGATATGGATATCATTGGTCCTATTCACCCGTCTTCTTCCAGAGTTCACCGTTTCATACTGGCCATCACAGATTACTTCTCCAAATGGGCAGAGGCGATCCCTCTTGCTGAGGTAAAAGCGTCTGACGTAATCAGCTTCATCAAGCATCACGTTATTTATCGCTTTGGGATTCCCCGAAGGATAATCCATGACAATGGGCCTCAGTTCATCAGCCAAGCGTTTCATCGATTTTGCGATAAAAATCGGATACATAATATTGCCTCTACGGCATATTATCCAGCTGCTAATGGTTTGGCGGAAGCTTTCAATAAAACCATTATCAAGCTCTTGAAGAAGTTCGTCTTTTCAAACAAAAGAGACTGGAATGAGAAGCTGGGCGAATGTCTCTGGGCATACCGCACAACGGTACGGACACCGACAGGTTGTACCCCATTTTTATTGGTCTACGGGAGCGAGGCAGTTCTTTCCATTGAAATCCAGATCCCGTCGCTCAGGATAGCCGTGACTAATGAGCTGACACAAGAAAAGAACGACCTGCTAAGGCTTCAAGAGCTAGAAGGATTAGACGAGAAACGCCTCCAAGCTCAACAGTGCATCGCGCTCTACCAAGCACGCATTTCCAGAGCTTTCAATCATAAAGTAAAGGAAAGAGTGTTCAAAGTCGGCGAGCTAGTTTTAGCCGTAAGAAGGCCGATGATTCTTACTCACAGGAGTAAAGGCAAATTCCAGCCCAAGTGGGAAGGCCCTTATGTGATCGAGACAACGTTCTCGAACGGTGCTTACAGGTTAGCCCAGCATAATGGAGACCTGTTAATGGCTCCTATCAACGGTAAATTTTTGAAGAGGTACTATGCTTAACCTCCTCTGCTCAAGTAGAATATAGCGAGAATCTCAAAGTCTGACCAAACTACTTCCAGAACGAAACTAGTTAGGTCATATTCTATCATGTCCGTATGACCTCTGAATAGATATGTCCTGCTAAAAGTTTATCGAGAGTCTATCATGTTCATACTACCTCTGATATCACTCTCGCCCAAACCTGTCATTTACATTCCAAAATGATGGGTCCACAAAGTCAGAAAAGATTCGCTTTATTTATTCCCGAAAAGAGCAGAATTACATTGGGGAAGCAAAAAGAAGAAAGGGCACATCATTGTGGGGGAGCGGTCAGATCGTGAATCAGCTTCGCCAGTGCAGCCACCCTCTCGTCCCTGGAAACCAAGGCATCAGCGCGGGCCTGTTCCAGCCGTGCCTCGGGATTATTCATAAAGGACAGTTCGGCCCTTGCCCGAAGAGAGCCAGCTCGGGCAGCTTCTGCACGCTCCAGGTTTTGTCGCGCTGTGCTCAGTCGACTAGTCGCTACGTCTAGACCTACCAACGACTGAGAAGCCCACTCCTCTGCCTGAGCGAGTTTTTTCTTCAACTTGCGAGCCCTCACTGCATTCCCTTCATGCTCGGATTGGCACTTCGTCTAAAGAGCAAGAGCCTCCTCCACGACAGCTTTTCTTTTCTTCATCTCCAGCTTATGTGCTTTGATGGAGTTATCTAGGCTCTCCAGCTGTTTGGTAAGCCGCGCAGTCATGGAGTCATATCTGGCCTGGACCTCAGCTTCAAAACTGCCCCGAGTCAGCTGCAAGTATTCGTTAATAGGTCGCTCCAACCCATTAACCATCGCCTCCAGGGCGTCAGCTACCCCAGAATCGCCAAACTCCTTGACCGCCCCAATCGAAAACTGGGAAACCTTCTTCAGATGCTCAAAATCCAGATTCTTAGCCAACACCATGGATATCAGCGTGTTCAAACTGGTGTAAAAGAGGCTGGTATACAGCCCGATCAGCGCAACCAGATCTGGTTGGACGCCAGGAGTGGCCGCGATATTGGCGAGTTCTCCTCCAGGAATGATTGCAGACGAGGTGGCCACAGCCGCCGCCTCGACAGGTGGTACGACCGAAGAAGGTGTGACAACGGCGGTCGAAGTCATCGGCATACTCGCTAGAGGCGAGGTGACGATGACGGGTTCGTCCTCCTCTTGAGGTGACGAAACTACTCCGGGCGAGCTGGCCCCCGAAGGTATTTCCTCCTCGAAGTCGAACGCCTCCATATCATCGTTAGGAGCCCGAGCAGAGCCAGAAGACGCCTCAGCGCCATACTTCCCGTGGACGCCATCCCCTGAGAAGAGGACAAGAAAGTTGATATCAATATGATAGTAATCTTTCTAAGAGGAGACATAAAGATGACCTTTACCCGTAGCCAACGGTATATATGCCGCGTCTGCAGCCGATGCAGCTATATCACGCCTTAATAACGCAATACGAACTGTCATACCTGGAGAAGGAGGTGGGCCAACCGACATCGCCAGGAGCTCTACCAAGCCCTCACCAAGACGCGGTCGGGGTTCGTCAGCTGGAACCTCGCTGGTCATGCTCACGGACGCGGCAGGAGTTTCATCCGTTGCCGGTCTAGGAAAAGATTCTCCCATTTGCCTCGGCCACGCATGCGATTTTATTCCACTACCGGAGGCAGTGGCAACAACGGCAGCCTCAAGCAGGAGTTCTCTGGCGCTGCCAGCCGAAACTGAGGGCCCCTCCCCAAGAGGCGGGGAACCTCCAATCAAAGGGACATCCCCAACAGGAGAGGCAGCAGGTTCCTCTCTAGGAGCCTCAATGCCAGGAATCCGGAGAGGGCAATCAACCGTCTTCTTCTTCCTCTTGCGAGGGGAAGTCTGCTTCGAAGCAGGAGCCCTTCGCTTCCCAAAGACCGCCAAAGCCCCCGCAGGCGGAGGCACTCCTCACCCTCGTCAGATGAAACCGAGGGGACTTCGATTCTTTCCCCAGGCTTGGGAGAAGGCACCCTAAAGCTTCCACGCATGTCAAAATCACGGTGGAAGGTGTTGATAGCCACATAAAACTGAGCGTACGAATGGAGGATGCGCATCTCCGTGGAGAGGGTGGCGACCGGCACGATGAAGATCGCTCCCGTGCAGCCCATGATAAAATACTGCCATCCTCTGGCTCTATCAATGAGTCCGCCCCTGGACCTGAAGCTGGTGATGGCATTGCCCACGTGCAGCTGATCGTACCCAAACTGCCTGGCGAACTGACTGGGCAAGTAAGGCTCGAAGAAACAATGATCTTCGCTTCTGTACAGCAAATGGGAGGGTCTGATGCAGACCAACCAATTAAAAGCTTCCGGAGAAAGATTGGTCTTCTCTCCACCTGAATCCTCAAGCCTAATCCCCGTCTGATTGCGATGTATAGAGGGGACAGTACAGAGGAGCTTCCAGCAGTGACCGAGGCTCAGCGCCAGCCGACAGTCTAATACTGTATTCACATTCCAGAGGGAGTCCTTTTAGTTCAGCAAGAAACTACCCCCCGCGCTACTACCAGGGCCGGGAGACATCACCCTGGGGTTGTGGAGGATTAACCATCCCATCAAGTACAGGTATGGTAACTCTACCCGAGGAAAGCTATCACGTCGAGCTTCATCGACAAGCACGTCAGTCATGGCTCTCAGGCCAGCCTGTATACGGTACACCATGGCAGGGAGCAAGCCCAGTCTTGCCCCGAACACCAGACGAACGGCGGGCCACAGGATATTCTGGTGAATGCGGTCCGCGGACGCGATGCCGGGCACCACTACTCGACGCAGCCATAGGGAGAGAAAGCCAGCCAGTTTAGCTTCCTCAGACAAAGGCCTGCGGCAGCGCCTCAAGTAACTATAGGCCTTAGTGCCTTCAGGGTACTTTTCTACCCCGTCATTGAGAAACTGATCTGGAGCTTTAGCCTCCTCCATAAGATCCTCGACGACCTGGGTACTGAGCACGCCCAAACAGTTCACGGGCTCATGCTTGTCCCCCGAAACCTTCACCGACTTGACGGACCTGGCCCGGTGGAAGAAGAGGTAGGACATCCACTTAGTGGTGTGAGCCAAATCAGAAGGCTCATTATAAAAAATAGTGCACGCGAAATAGTGTCACATCAGCTCCTGATACACCTCTACAACCCGAGGGTCCGAGTCCTCCAACTCCCAGTTAGTGGGAACATACTCTTCATACGGAGTATCCCCCATCGGCAGTCTCAAGATCGCTGCCATTTCGTGGAGGGCCAACCCCAACTCCCCAGTGGAGTGGCGAAGGTCCCGGTGAGCGAAATGTATCGCTCCATCAGTGCCAGAAATAGGTTGGGTTTGGGAGGCAACCCAATACTCGTCGCGTTCATGACAGCATACAGTCCTGTGACCTCCAGCTCTATGTGAAAATACTTCAGAGCTCAGTCAACTAGGCAAGTCTATCGGAGGTTTGCTGGGGTGATCCACCCGTTGCACCGAGGGTTCTCCTTGGGGTATACCCCCCTCGCACCATGAAGTCGTTGCAGAAAGTCGGCAATTAGACCGGCTGGATCACTGAACTATCTTCACTCGGAATGCTGCCCGGGCACAGTCTCCTGAACAACGTCACGACGCCAGAAGGGCGGCTGACAAACGACCCCTGGTCAGCTCCTTTCAGATGAAAGATCTTCCCCGGCTTGCCGTAAAGATCGGGAGTCAGCGTCCACGACATCCTCCTGGAATGTGTGGCATGAAAGAAAGCCGATATGGGATAATCTCTCGGCATCGTGGGCAGATACAAGACCACGCTCTCGACGAGGAAAACCCAGGGTTCTCTCTTGGGCTTCGTTTGGGACTGCTTGTCTATCATGTCCCCAAAGAGAAAGGCCGGCTTGATGTACTGCTCCCCGTCTACGTACGTTAGGGGCTCCCCGTTGATCATGCTCAGCAGCATTCGCTCACCCTAAGCCGATATCAAGATCCCCCTTCCTTCAGGATACTGGGGTCCGGAGATAGGAAATGTCATGTGCGACAGATCCTCCAGGTAGTTCGAATGCAGCATCCCGGCAGCAGAACCCATCATCTCAAACAGTGGAGACTCATGCAAGTTAACTGCAAAAGTGCAAGGAAAATACGTTATTACAAATCTTGCAAACGCAAAGACCAAGAAACGACAGTCTGTACTTTACACCAAGACTGTACAAAATTTGGTCATTATACGCCGAAAGTCACACCCTGAAGAGTAATTGGCGGTATACAGTCCGTGCTTTACGCCAGACTGCCAAAATTCTTGTTATTACGCCGGAGGTCCCATCCAAAGCGTAAAACTAAAATTTTATAGTATACACCAAGTTTTCGGCAGTCAGAGATTTTACGCTCATAACTGCGAAAAACATGGAGATTTTACGCTGGCACATTAGAAATATAGGCATAAAAGATGAAAACGTCTCCGTGCGTCATCTTCCTCAAAGAGGCTATCAGCACAGAAGACGACCTAGCGCGGTCACGTTCAACGTGTGCGAAGGATTTTTTGTCGTTCTTTGTCATCCCCAATGGCTATACCTCTAAGGCCGGGTGCGCTACTCGTCGGCAGGAGCCTTCGCTTAGAAGGAAGTTCACCTTGCCCGATCGAAGACTCTCTCGTTGGGGCAGAAGAACAAGAAGAAGAGCATGTGCTCTTTCCCTTGGTGGAGGGGGTTTGTTTCGGTGCCATTTCTGAAAACTCGGAATGCTCGAAGAAAGAACGAGGGGAAAAACTCAAACAATCGAGGCTCTCTTTCGCAGAAGACGGATAAAAAGTTTTTCTCTCAAAAGCTTAGGATATATATAGAGTTCGGGTCGACTCCTCGAATCCTCAGATGGGCTCCTCAAAACACCAATAAAATCTCACAAATTAAATATTTGGTTATGATTGGGTACTACGTCAGCCCACTACTCTCGAAAGACGGACAGTCAGCAAATTCGAAGAGTTTTTCGTGCAAAAGCAGGTCAGCGGTTCCTATGCTAAAGAGCTTTCTACGCTCGACAGCAACAGATCTACGGTTTTACGCTCGCAAGCTACAAGTCTATGGTTTTATGCCCGGATGCCTTTGTGCTCAGTAGCTTTTATGCTCGAGAGGCTACAAACCTATGACTTTACGCTCAACAGATACCAAATCGATGATCTCGCGCTCGATGGCATTTAGTTTACGCTCGGAGGAAACAGATCCGCAACCATACGCTCGGAAGATTTCTTTTTCACAGGCTACAAATCTACAGTTCTACGCTAAAGAGCTTTCTACGTTCGACAACAACAGATCTACGTTTTTACGCTCGCAAGCTATCAGTCTATGGTTTTATGCCCGGATGCCTTTATGCTCGGTAGTTTTACGCTCGAGAGGCTACAAACCTACGACTTAATGCTCAGCAGCTCTGAATTTACGATCTCACGCTCGGTGGCTTTCTACGCTCAATAGACTATGAACTTAGGATTCTCAGCTCATCTACACTACGGATCTCTGACTTTCCGCATATCCGAACAGCAAGGCGGTCGATTACAGGAGTTCACACAGAAGGTACTCCTTCTTGACCTCAATATATCCCAAGTACCCAAAGCATACAGAGTTCAAGCATTGAGAAATAACTCTTCTCGGGTCGAATTGGAGGATCATCCAGACTCCAGTCTGAATATCTCGTCTATCAAGATGGCAACTCAGTTTGACAGCCATTTCTCGACCCTGTTCCAAGGGATTTTTGAGAAATTATTCTTGAAGACGAAGTCTGAACAAAAATTATGTTCATCAGAAGTAAAAACAACAGTTCAGAGCTCTATGCGGTTCCTCAGTCCTAGCAACAGGACAGTTCTAAATGTTCAAAATGCTCAACAGCGTTCTATGGACTATTCGCTATGCGCAAAAGGACAGGACCTAGCACTCTTTTAACGGAGTCGGCGTAAAGAATCAGACGTGTCGAAGCTACACATATTCAGACTTTACAGTAATGTATGGCAAAACGATCATATGCAGAGAAGAAAGACGATTTTATTAAAGATTACAGTCATGATTACATATGAGGGAAATCTAATCTATAAGGGTTTTTTTCTTCATTTTTCATGATTACAACTGAGGGAAACTCCGTCGACAGGAGGGCTTCCTCATCATCATCGTTTGAAGATTGCCCAGAAGCTGTTCTGACAGGTTCTTGCAGGGGCACAATTCTTCATCCATCTTCTCCAGCAGTCAGTCAGTTCCAGCAAACTGACTGACATGGCAATGATCAACGGCGGGAGAATACAGAGTTGGGGCTTTCATATCCCATGCTCGGTGTGCCGTGACAGATTGAGTTGATATATTCTACCCAACTCAATGCCCGAGGTCAGAGCTAGTTGCTGCTCTCACTCCCGGAGGTAACTGGAGAAGGCACCACTTGCAAGCAGTGTGGTCTAATACGACCCTTCCCTTCTCCTAGAAAAATAACCATATAAAGTTGCTGATTATCCCGAGAAAGGGAGGCTAAGATATCCTTCCATGATCCATCGTTGCAGTGGACACTTGCTCGAAGATACCGTCTTTTTCGGCTCCTTACACGCTGGAAGAACACGATCTCCTTCTTCCTCAGATCGACCCGACGAACTTCGGCGATCATTTCTGCGTGGTGATGGGAATATGGGGAGAACAGGTTAACTCCCCCAGCCTTTTTATAAGCGAAAGAGGTCACACCGGTCCCCAATAAATCTGCCATAAAGTCGGCATCGACCGTTTCAACACTCCATTCAGAAATGTTTCGAGTCACGAGGAGCGGTTCATGCTTCATTCAAAGCGTTCCAAATTCTGAGGAATTTGAAAACTTTGAAGGGGGTCTTGTAGAAGCATGAAAAATACGCCGGATGACTATACGCGGCATATTGATGCAGAGCAGCGTAAGCAGAAGCCTTCAGAGCCATCAAGCGTGCAACATAGCTCTTTTTGCTAAAACGTAGCATGAAATATAAAAGCTCAAAGGACCATCCGCGTAAGACAGTACGTCCAAGCCGCTTCAGCGTAAACAGGGTGCTTGATCACCTCCAGGGCGTAAAACTCATCCTCTTTCAGATGCAGCATTGACGTGTACAAGAAACGCTTCATATTCTCCGAAATGAACCTGTCAGACCCTGCAATGAAGATCCTGCAATGAACCTGACGTCTGGACTTCTGACAAAGGGATACGGCTCGACTACCCAGGCGACGACTATAATAATGACACAGCACTGTGACCCAGGCTGTCAAATACTGCCATCCCCTTTGCGTAAACTGCTTTTATAAGCACGAAGGGATACGCTGCCTTGTTTTACATAGGCAGACACAAGCTATTTTACGTTCTGCAGTAGATAAACCGCCTGCCACATCAAAAGATGCACTCCATACGGGGTCGAGGCATGTCTCTACGTCTAAATGCACAGAGCGGTGACAGTTCCTCAAGGCACGTCTCTGTGACTGATGCGCAGAAGGGGTTACAGACCTTCAAAGACACGCCTCCACATTTAATGCACAGGATGGTGACAAATCTCGGCATTTAATGCAAGAGATTTGATTATATCTTCAAAAGTCGTAATTCCGGCTAAGACGTCCCCATCAGCACTCTGGCACGGTACGCAGCGGCTTCAATGCCCCTTCGGCTTCTATGCCTACTCGGTCTCTATGACCATTCGGCTTCTACGCCTGCTCGGCCTCTATGACCACTCGGCTTTTACGACTGCTCGACCTCTATGACCACTCGGCTTCTACGCCCACTCGGCCTCTATGACCACTCGGCTTCTACGACTGCTCGTGTAACCTCCGATTTCCAAATTTCCGAAATATTTAGATTTTTATTTTATTTTAAAATATCAAGTTTATAAGATATTTCTCCTTGAATTTTAGTATTAGATTTTTAACAGTGTTTGATTTTTTGTAAGTGATTTGAAATCTTTTATAAAATCATTTTTCCTAAATATCGATTTATTATAAATTAATAAATAATGATATATATATAATACTCTAGCTTCGAATATTTATTGGCTTAAAAACATAAAATTATTTGTTTAATAAAATTATTGAAGGACTAGTTATTTTCATAATAAATTTTCATATCCATTTTGGAATAGTAAATAAATAAATTACATAATTTCTAGGGTTTTGAAATATGGGTTTAATTAGTAGCTAATTTGGAATCAGTTAGCCTTGGAAGCCTCTTAAAATATTTTCTTAAATTATAATTTTTTTCTATTAAATTTACAAGTTTACCATCTCCCATTCACACCCTCATTTCCCACATGAAAAACTCATTTATATATAATCTTGGCCATTCATTATTTGGGCCAATTCTCACCCTTTATCCCATACCCTCTCTCCCTATTTAAAGTCTCTCACCACACCATTCCCAAGAAACCCTAGCTAGCCCTCACAAATTCTCACAAGCCAACAAGCCATCACCATTGATTTGTGTGCTCGTGTCCGTGTGTCCAGTATTACCGTATCAGCCGTGTTGGCCTCGGGTCCGACCCTGGGTGTCCTACCGTATCCATTCATTTCCTGTGTCCAGATTTACAACGTTACAACCAGATTTTCGTGTCCGACACCATCTGGACACAACCTCCCACACCACAGTACATTCAAACCCCTGTGTCCAATACCCGGACACGTCCACAGTACATCGAATCCATCGTGTCCAGCCCCGGACACGATCCAACCCCGACTCCTTCACAGAAATCCCAAAAACCCTAACCTAGATCTCGACCGCCGCCGGCGACTGGGACCTCCTCACCCTCGTCGAGCCGTGGCCGCCTCGGATCCGTCGACCGCCGCCGCTCTCGAGTTTCCGCCGCCGCCGCCGAGACGAACGTCGACCGCCGCCGAGCTTCGACCACAGCAGATCCGCCGATCGTCGTCGAGCTCCACTGCCGCCGTCGAGTTCGACCGCCGCCACAGCAGATCCGCCGCCGAGCTTCGACCGCCTTGGCCGCGTGACCCCGGCGAGACTCCTCTGCCGACGCCGGAAGACCCCATCATGAGCCCCTCTTTCTCTTTCCCTTTCTTCTGTTTTAATGAGTTAGGTTACGGGTTGTTTTAATCAGTGAGTTAATTAATCAGTTAGTTAATATATAATAGATTAGTTAGTTAATTAGATTAGTAGTTAATTAAAATATAATTAGTTTAGTAATTTCATGTAATTAGTTTAGTAAATAAAATATAATTAGTTTTATTGTTTTTAATATATGAATTTAGTTATTTATTATGTGTAAATTTAGTTATGTATTATATATAAGGATTTGGTTATATTAATATGCAATTAGTTAGTTTTTATGTAATTAGTAGTTGCGTAATAATTATAAGGGTTTGTGATTATGTAAAAATATAATAATTTGTTGGGGTTTATATTATTTAAGAAATAGTATCAATAATAAAAATTTGTTCAAAATTGGTTATTTGGACTGGTAACCGAATTTACTAAAGGTATAAAAATATATTGGCTTCTTAGTAAATTCTAGATTTTTTTATAAATAAACTTTTATTTGAAATTATTGTTCAAAATAAATTTGAAATAATTTTCATTAAATTAAGGTGTTACCTTAATTACAAACAAACGACCCTTTCCCCTATTAGCCTGGTATCCTTATCCCGATTTTCGTGTCGAACTCCGATCTTGAACTTCTTTATATAGTTTCTAGCTAATTGGACTTCTCCGGACCCATTGGAACTAACTGCTATTTCATTTGGGATCACCTTGAGGAGGGTGGCATTATGTACATTCTTTGATTTGTTAATATACATATATAAAAATATTTGATTGATATATATATACAAATATGTATTTTGGTGTATAAATATATATTTATATACATCTATTTAGTGTATATACACACATACGTATTTTGTACAATTACTAATAGACACTTATATATATATTATATACGTTTTTATTGGTATATACTTTGAGTGTAAATGTGTATTATATATGTATCCCTACTAGATGACCCTAGTTGACTAGAGCCATGCTTGGCATAGCCCTGAGGCCAGGGTATTTCTATTGTGTGTTAGTGTAGCATCTGATACAAGTGATATTATTATATGTTTATAGGACTGTCGGATTCTCCAAACGATACTCTGGGACAGGATATTGGTATTGACAGCTAAGGACCCAAGGCGAGTACATTCTCTGATTAGTTTCTAATTTATGATATCTTCTATGTTCACTGTATCTAGTGTAGATATCCATGCTCTTGACACGTTGGTTACACAGATTGGTATACACGGATCTCGTCATGAGATGTTATTCCTTATTCATGGTATAGCTTGTACAAGACTTGTTTCCTTGTTATCTTGTGCATGTACAGACACTGAGACCCGGAGAGATTTGCTACCTCCCTAGGGAATCCCGTGCCATAGCGTACCATGATTGGATCTACTATACCAGTCGGAGGTTGGGGAGTATTTTAGTGTAGATATGTGATCATATCCAACTTTACATGCATCATAGCTCACCCCATATCTCACGTCGGGTGCGGCCTGACCATTTACATGCTTCATAGCTGTTATGTGTGATTAGCCTGACCTCTACATGCATTATAGCTAACCAACGGTTAGCCTGACCTTACATGAATCATAGCTAATCACATATAACCAACCTGATCAAGTTCCCAAGCCGATCACTTGTTAAAGCTAGTACTCATACACTTAGTCATAGGTTCTTGCTCATGGACATATTGTTTCTTCTCCTGCATTTACTTACAGTATTTCCAGTATTTCTTTTATTTCTCGTACCTATACATGCTTCTCGTATATTTCCATCTAGAACTGCTACATAGTTTATGTCATTAATATAGAATTGCTATTTAGAGATGTATTTTGCTTCTTCCTGACTGGAAAATATTTTTCCAGACTGTGACCTTAGTAGACTGGTTTCTGACACACTTGAGGATTGGAAGTTAATGATTGCAGGTATGATTATTTTGTCGTTAGACTTGTCTTGTATTTCTTGCTTGTCTTGATATCTCATCGTGCTTTAGTTTATGTGATTGGGTATTTCTAATATTATTTTATGATATCCACGTCTCCTTATGGAGTTGGGTATTCACGTGAGTTTGATTAGATAGTTACATGACCTAGACATCGTTCTACCGCCGATGCTGCGGCGTAGGCTGGACGTACCCACGCACTCGTGCCCCTAAACCGGGTGCGGATCGTGACACATTTTTAGTGGTGGCCCAAGCAGGTCAGACTTCGCTAGTTGTGCGATGTCGTAGTAGTGCGACATCATAGTTGTACTACTACGTACCTGCTATAGAATATAGGACATAGGATACTAGGATGAGAGAGGATGCTCAATCACAAAATTCATGAGAGATTCCTGGGACGACCCCTTGAGAATCTTATTAAAATTTCTAATTTTAAATCCTTCGCCTTGTTTCCGTCCGTCCTCACTCATTGATATTGAATTTGATTATTGTTGATCAATTATTAAAATTTGAATCTTGGTTTCATTGTAGAGTTGATTTCATGCCGAGATGAATTTTACGGACTAAATTTTTCGATATCATCTGATGACATATATGGATGAGAACAGTGAGAAAGGTGAAACGTCTGCTTGGGTTATGGAACCTAGAGTTATCGCAGCCGTACCGGTTAGCGAAGATTCTAGATGACATGACTGTAGGGTTGCGTACTTTAGTTACGGAACCTGTCGTTTATCGCACCTATGCTCACTGGCATGGCGAGGATTCACAGCGTCATGATTTTTGACCGACGTGTATGATTATCGGGTTGTGTCTTAAAATTTGTTCTTAAGGTATCATCTTAACACTTATCTATTACTGTTATACAAGACTTTATTCCATCGTCCTTTTGGTTGCTAGCAGTAGAAACACCTTCAGTCCTCAATCCAGACTTTTGAGCTCCTATTCTTTGAGGATTCCTTGTTAAGTATGATAATTAGTGACTTGTAATTATGGCTGTGTCTTGAGTGTTAGTATTGGTTGAGTGTT
Source organism: Iris macrosiphon (assembly GCA_036927795.1). Taxonomy (NCBI): domain Eukaryota; kingdom Viridiplantae; phylum Streptophyta; class Magnoliopsida; order Asparagales; family Iridaceae; genus Iris; species Iris macrosiphon. The sequence continues at coordinate 60,071,143 of JAYESA010000004.1, read as the reverse complement.
GTTAGTGAGTTATAAGTGTTTCCTAGTTGGACATATGAGCAGTAGGCTTTATTCTAGAGTTAGCCCTTAGCATAGTACCTTGTAATAATGGTTCTGGGATAAGTGTCATTAGCGACTGAGAGTAGAAGGAGAGTATAGAGTATCAGTGATAGTTCTCAGAGTTAGTATCAAAGCCAATTACCCGTCCTAGATAATCATGATTTTGTAATTAAGTGATCTATGTAAACAATTAGGTATCAAGGAATTGTGTTAAGAATTAATGGAGCATAACGTTCAATCGGATGATTGATATCGGGCGTGTTAAAGGTAAAGAAATTTATATGCATGAGGAGTTATAATGAGGTGTCATGAGTAGAGAAATATCGGAATCGGTAATGAAGATGGTGAAGCGTATCACAGATTAGTGTAACAGGCTATGAAAGGTTAAAGAGAAATACATATACATCAATTGAGATGAGGAACCATACACATACCCATGAGAGAAAAAAAACATGAGTATAATAGAGGATTCAGGTGATCATGAGTTCTAATGAGCTTGATGAGATAATCCATTAATGCAACTAGTGATATAATACCAAGAGTGCTAATGGTTCTATATCGAGGATTAGTCGAGAATGACGCTCAAAACAGTAAGCACTCTGCGTGATGATAATCGGATGATATACCAGTTGACATAAATTAAAATCATGAAAGAAATTACAGGTGATGATAACTTTGATCATTGGAGGTAATAGTACAAGTGATTCGGGCAGTACAAATTTAGTACACAGTTGTAGACAATAGAGGTATTGAGTGCACCTCGAGTATTAGAGACTACGAGCACTTATATGTAAATTGGTGGATTTATAAATTAAATAGTGGAAATAAATTTTTACTTTGAGAATTATTGAGGAGTTGAGATTGTGTCATAAATGTTTTGAGAATTTTAAATATTGATTCAATAAACATGGTCAAGGCTACAAAGATTTTAGAAATAATTAAAATTTTATTTCGATGTTGAGTATCTGACCTTGAGGAGGCATATACATTTATTTTAAGTTGATCGAGAAGTTAAACCTTGATGATTATTTTGAGGATTAATTTTAGGGTAGATGAGAGATACGAATATTAATATATGAGTAGATGATATACATGTATAAGGATCTGGTGACTTGAGCATGATTGAGGTGGCACCGCAGACTGACTTGGGTATCCATCTAGAGTTGTATTAGAAAGGGTTTAGCACTTAGTATGGTGTGTTACACTTGGTGTGCACTTGAGTGATAAGAACAAATAGTATGGACAATTATAGTAGGAACGAGAACTAGCAGTGGGGGTACTGAAGTAGAACAGGGGTACCTAAAGAGATAGAGGTATCAAACTTTACATGCACCAATTGACCTATAATCGTGTTAGAGGTTCTTGGTATCAGATTTTGGTATTAATAGACAGGTGTGTGCAATACGGATATATTCATGGATCTTGTGGATTAATGATTAGTTGATATGGGTACCAGTGTACATGAATAGGAATTAGTTAGTGAATGTGCTAGAGTTAAGTGTTTGTTAGAGATAGTAGATACTACAAGTAATACGTTAGCAGGTTCTTTCTTTCCCTCCTAATGATTCCTTCTTCCGTCTTTCGATTGATTGATTTTCCTAATACTGTAGTTCGTATGCATGATTTCTTATTAGAATAAAACTAGTAGTACACCCTAACAGAGACTGAAATACCATGACAAAAGACACATGACCTATATTTTCTTAAATTGTATGGCTGTAGGTAGAATTTTCTTAAACCATAATCATTAGGGTTTTGACCATAGCAAAGATCTATGACAAGGTTATGACTGACAAAAAGAGACAAGAGGATTAAATTTGTGGATGAGCATTAATTTAAATAAAGAATTTAGGGATTGTTATAACGGAGTTGATGGATCATTAATTTTACAAAAATCGAGGTATGAGTGAAATTCGAGGATAAACATTAACTTAAATGGAGAGCTAATAAATTCACAGGGCAAAATTGAGGATTTATTAATTTTAGGAAGGTCTTGATATGATTAAATTGATTATTAAAATTTAAGAAAATTTGAGAGATTATCATTTTATCTATTTGATTGCAAGATAGAAATTTTATATTTTATATTGAAGATTCTGAAGGTATCGCATCGTTGAGTATTTGAGGAAAAAGAAAATCAGAAAATAAAATCGTTAATGGAATGGTGTCGAATTCAATTCTCGGGAGGAGAATTTAGATTTGAATAAGCATCAATTGAAATTGAGTTAGAGGAGTAAGATGATTGATGGATTAGTGGTTAAAATTTAAATTTTGGGACACGATTTTATAAATATGCATTGATTATATTTTAATTGGAGGATTGGATATTAAAATCCTTGAGTATTTAGATACAAACTTAAATTTTTTTGGAGGAGATTATGACAAAGGTGATTTGATTTTTAAACTTGAAGATTTTCAGGAATATGATGTTATAAAATTTTGAAAGGTTGTGAAATAGCAATATGGAATTACTTCATGATTATTTGGTTTGAAATTTAAATTTTGATAGAAATAATATGATGAGTAAAGACAATTATTGAGGATCTTAAATTTCGAGGACGAAATTTTTCTAAGGTGGGTAGACTTGTAACCTCCGATTTCCAAATTTCCGAAATATTTAGATTTTTATTTTATTTTAAAATATCAAGTTTATAAGATATTTCTCCTTGAATTTTAGTATTAGATTTTTAACAATGTTTGATTTTTTGTAAGTGATTTGAAATCTTTTATAAAATCATTTTTTCCTAAATATCGATTTATTATAAATTAATAAATAATGATATATATATAATACTCTAGCTTCGAATATTTATTGGCTTGAAAAAATAAAATTATTTGTTTAATAAAATTATTAAATGACTAGTTGTTTTCATAATAAATTTTCATATCCATTTTGGAATAGTAAATAAATAAATTACATAATTTCTAGGGTTTTGAAATATGGGTTTAATTAGTAGCTAATTTGGAATCAGTTAGCCTTGGAAGCCTCTTAAAATATTTTCTTAAATTATAATTTTTTTCTATTAAATTTACAAGTTTACCATCTCCCATTCACACCCTCATTTCCCACATGAAAAACTCATTTATATATAATCTTGGCCATTCATTATTTGGGCCAATCCTTACCCTTTATCCCACACCCTCTCTCCCTATTTAAAGTCTCTCACCACACCATTCCCAAGAAACCCTAGCTAGCCCTCACAAATTCCCATAAGCCAACAAGCCATCACCATTGATTTGTGTGCTCGTGTCCGTGTGTCCAGCATTACCGTGTCAGCCGTGTTGGCCTCGGGTCCGACCCCGGGTGTCCTACCGTATCCATTCATTTCCTGTGTCCAGATTTACAACGTTACAACCAGATTTTCGTGTCCGACACCATCTGGACACAACCTCCCACACCACAGTACATTCAAACCCCTGTGTCCAACACTCGGATACGTCCACAGTACATCGAATCCATCGTGTCCAGCCCCGGACACGATCCAACCCCGACTCCTTCACAGAAATCCCAAAAACCCTAACCTAGATCTCGACCGCCGCCGGCGACTGGGACCTCCTCACCCTCGTCGAGCCGTGGCCGCCTCGGATCCGTCGACCGCCGCCGCTCTCGAGTTTCCGCCGCCGCCGCCGAGACGAACGTCGACCGCCGCCGAGCTTCGACCACAGCAGATCCGCCGACCGTCGTCGAGCTCCGCTGCCGCCGCCGAGTTCGACCGCCGCCACAGCAGATCCGCCGCCGAGCTTCGACCGCCTTGGCCGCGTGACCCCGGCGAGACTCCTCTGCCGACGCCGGAAGACCCCATCGTGAGCCCCTCTTTCTCTTTCCCTTTCTTCTGTTTTAATGAGTTAGGTTACGGGTTGTTTTAATCAGTGAGTTAATTAATCAGTTAGTTAATATATAATAGATTAGTTAGTTAATTAGATTAGTAGTTAATTAAAATATAATTAGTTTAGTAATTTCATGTAATTAGTTTAGTAAATAAAATATAATTAGTTTTATTGTTTTTAATGTATGAATTTAGTTATTTATTATGTGTAAATTTAGTTATGTATTATATATAAGGATTTGGTTATATTAATATGCAATTAGTTAGTTTTTATGTAATTAGTACTTGCGTAATAATTATAAGGGTTTGTGATTATGTAAAAATATAATAATTTGTTGGGGTTTATATTATTTAAGAAATAGTTTCAATAATAAAAAATTGTTCAAAATTGGTTATTTGGACTGGTAACCGAATTTACTATAGGTATAAAAATATATTGGCTTCTCAGTAAATTCTAGATTTTTTTATAAATAAACTTTTATTTGAAATTATTGTTCAAAATAAATTCGAAATAATTTTCATTAAATTAAGGTGTTACCTTAATTACAAACAAACGACCCTTTCCCCTATTAGCCTGGTATCCTTATCCCGATTTTCGTGCCGAACTCCGATCTTGAACTTCTTTATATAGTTTCTAGCTAATTGGACTGCTCTGGACCCATTGGAACTAACTGCTATTTCATTTGGGATCACCTTGAGGAGGGTGGGATTATGTACATTCTTTGATTTGTTAATATACATATATAAAAATACTTGATTGATATATATATACAAATATATATTTTGGTGTATAAATATATATTTATATACATCTATTTAGTGTATATACACACATACGTATTTTTTACAATTACTAATAGACACTTATATATATATTATATACATTTTTATTGGTATATACTTTGAGTGTAAATGTGTATTATATACGTATCCCTACTAGATGACCCTAGTTGACTAGAGCCATGCCTGGCATAGCCCTGAGGCCAAGGTATTTCTATTGTGTGTTAGTGTAGCATATGATACAAGTGATATTATTATATGTTTATAGGACTGTCGGATTCTCCAGACGATACTCTGGGACAGGACATTGGTATTGACAGCTAAGGACCCAAGGCGAGTACATTCTCTGATTAGTTTCTAATTTATGATATCTCCTATGTTCACTGTATCTAGTGTAGATATCCATGCTCTTGACACGTTGGTTACACGGATTGGTATACACGGATCTCGTCATGAGATGTTATTCCTTATTCATGGTGTAGCTTGTACAAGACTTGTTTCTTTGTTATCTTGTGCATGTACAGACACTGAGACCCGGGGAGATTTGCTACCTCCCTAGGGAATCCCGTGCCATAGCGTACCATGATTGGATCTACTATACCAGTCGGGGGTTGGAGAGTATTTTAGTGTAGATATGTGATTATATCCAACTTTACATGCATCATAGCTCACCCCATATCTCACGTCGGGTGCGACCTGACCATTTATATGCTTCATAGCTGTTACGTGTGATTAGCCTGACCTCTACATGCATCATAGCTTACCAACGGTTAGCCTGACCTTACATGAATCATAGCTAATCACATGTAACCAGCCTGATCAAGTTCCCAAGCCGATCACATGTTAAAGCTAGTACTCATACACTTAGTCATAGGTTCTTGCTCATGGACATATTGTTTCTTCTCCTGCATTTACTTACAGTATTTCCAGTATTTCTTTTATTTCTCGTACCTATACATGCTTCTCGTATATTTCCATCTAGAACTGCTACATAGTTTATATCATTAATATAGAACTGCTATTTAGAGATGTACTTTGCTCCTTTCTGACTGGAAAATATTTTTCCAGACTGTGACCTTAGTAGACTGGTTTCTGACACACTTGAGGATTGGAAGTTAATGATTACAGGTATGATTATTTTGTCGTTAGACTTGTCTTGTATTTCTTGCTTGCCTTGATATCTCATCATGCTTTAGTTTATGTGATTGAGTATTTCTAACATTATTTTATGATATCCACGTCTCCTTATGGAGTTGGATATTCACGTGAGTTTGATTAGATAGTTACATGACCTAGACCGCGTTCTACCGCCGATGCTGCGGCATAGGCTGGACTTACCCACGCACTCGTGCCCCTAAACCGGGTGCGGGTCATGACAGCTCGGCCTCTATGACCACTCGGCTTCTACGCCCACTCGGCCTCTATGACCACTCGGCTTCTACGCCTGTTCGACTTCTACACCTATTCGGCTTCTATGCCGGTTTGATAACCATTTGGCTTCTATGCCATGGTGACAGACATTTGGCTTCTATGCCAACCTCTTCTACACAATGGATACCTACCTACGTGGCTTCTACGCCGTGATCTTCGTAGCGATTATACGCATTTTGTCCCCTAGTTGGACCCGCGTCACACGCTCATTCAAAGGATTATCTATACGCAGGCATTAGTTACTTTAACCGTTGTGTAAAAGGGTGCTGTACTTTCCACTCCTTGGTTTCTACACCGACGGAGTTGTCACTGTCACAAAAACTCTATAAATAGAGACCTCTATCAATGAGGAAAAAGGTCAAAAAATTGGTCAAGAAACCAATATCAGATCCAGGGAGAAAGGTCGACGAATTGAAAGGTCAGAAAATTGGTCAAGAAACCAATATCCGATCCAAGGTCGAACTTCCAAGAAAGATCGAACCGGAGGTCAAGAGAGAGAGAGAGAGAGAGAGAGAGAGAGAGAGAGAGAGAATCCGGAGCTCAGGCAAAGAGCAGGGATCGACGACTTTGGCATCGTGCATCCACCCTCTTTTGCAACATTCGAAGCTGCTTCCTGTCTTCTACGACACTTCTTCAACATCGTGTGGTCCAAGGGCTAAAGTGATCGACTGCAGATCAGACACCTATAGCAATATTTACCCAGATTAAATAAATTGTACTCCTATATCCTCGTATAGGATCAAATTATACAAGTTTGTTTGTAAACCAAAGAAGGCGGGTTTCGTATAAACCCCATCCTGAATACATTTTCCATTCTTTCGTTTAATACCATAAACAGCCAACAATCGAATCCCCTGTGCACGAAACAGAACAATACACAGGCCGAACACGAACCTGTAACCCTATTTTTGAAGGCGTATAACTCGGCCATCGTTCGATCAAATTCTAAAATTCCTTCCCAGGTATGAAACCCTTCAACCCTAGTTTAGATCTGTGAAGTTGCATAATTTAATTCGAATTATAAATGGGTTAAATTTCTAGTTAAAATAGGGTCCCCGAAACAGTTTTAATTATATAAAAATCTTGCGATACAGAGTTTGTCCTACCAAATTAGACAACTTCATCATGTGAGCATTATACCGAAAGGCGCATATCGTCAATGTGGACGTGTGAGTTTTTGCGAAACTTGATTTAGACGTGTGTGCATGCCAGAATCAACCTGTATCCTCCGTAAAACCCTGTATCGGCCTTTTTTGAATTTGTACAATAACTTCGTGTGTGCTTTTCATCTCGCAATAAAACTTGTCCATCAGATTTGCAGTATTATGCTAGTCTTGTGATCCAAGTTTTGTTCGATTCTGAGAACGTTGACAAAATACCGTTTTGCGGGCCCCACGGTCCCACTTGATAGGCATTTTCGTGACCGGCTCATCGGAATCCAATTCCGGATATTCCGTTGAGGTCGTGTCTTTGTTCTAGACTCATAAACACTAAGTTTTTCAAATTTGTAAAACTTTGTCTCCGGTATATTTTTTGGTGCGAAGTGGGCCATATGTGGATCCCATTTTGACCCGAAACTACCATTTTAGCCCCTGTATTCAAATTGGATTATGGGTAGTCAATCCTAGATATTTATTATATTTTGGAGATGTTGGTGATGTTTATTTTAGCATCCAGAATTGTTCGTTCAGAGTCCCTACCTTCCGGTTCCTTGTGATTGTTGTCTGGAGGTCCATACTCCACAGATTGCTTGCTAGGCAAGTATACCTTGCCATGATGACTATTTATTTATATTTTGTACAACATATTGTATTTATGTTACTTAGTATTTAGTTATTTTTATTAAAACTGTGCGTCCAAGATAGACTTGGGTGCAACGACATATTTTGTCGTCTTTATTTTGTTTATTATGCATATTGACCTAGAGTTATGCAACCACACCATAATTGTGAGGTATCCTCATATCTTCTTGAACTTGACACGTACCTTATACATACACGGATGTGTGATACGCATGAGAGGGCACAAATCCTCGTATTCGGCTCGCTCCCGATGCGTATGGGACGTGTGTCGGCTTAGTCATATTTATTATTTTAGGATGCATTTATTGGACTTAGTGGTGAAGAATTAGATGTGTCGTATCATGGATACGATCAGGACAGTCGTTGGGTAGGAAGGATATACACGAGTCATTTGGGATACTTTACCCACTCTCTTGTAACCCGCACGCTCCACCAGAGATGCGTGGTGAGATGACCCTTATATTATTTACAGGCGACCTTTGACGATCGAAAGACTTTACGCTTTGTAGGCCACTGATTCTCCGAGAGAATCACGTCAATCCTATTTTTAGCCAGACAACCCATTCGTGTAAAGGTTATCCTCAATTACATTCACGTAGTTTGGTTAGTTTACCCAGTATATATGTTTATATCCAGTTTATGATTGTCATGCTTATATTTATCTTGTTACATCCCTCTGAGGACCTAGTCCCTTTCTTGGTGTAGACGATCATGACCATTCGCAGGAGCACGGACCAGGACTTGCTACTTCATTCTCTTTTGATGAGAACTTTCCTTTAAGCCTCTCTAATCATTAGATGATATACTTAATATATTTTCTTTTATATTATAGTCTTTTATATTATAGTTTGGTAGTAGATTTGTCTCCACCCAACTATTAGTTCTTTTGTCTATGTCATACTTGGTTCATTGACATATTTGGTTATTTATTTCTATTTGATTATATGGATGAGATTAGTTATGCCCTGTGACTTGTGACATTATATACCACTTGTGAATTATTATTCATAATACAACGTACGTACGTACGTGTTATAGTTTTCATATATTAGAGTTTCGATATACGTATGGATGGCATGCTTATGTATTCCTAGTCCTACATATTTTTGGATTGGGGTGTGACATGGACTCCTTATAGTCAATATTCGTCTGAAGTGCCAGATAGGCGATCACCGAACATAGGTGACTTGCTACGTCATCGACGGTGAGGTGTCCTACAATATCTTGCTAGGGCTCTCATGGATACAAGAATATATAATCATCCCATCCATGCTCCATCAATGCTTAAAATACGTCAATACATATGGCATGGTCAAAACAAAATTTGTCGATGTAGATACTTTCAAAGGGGTCGAGGCGTATTACTCTGATTCGGTCCTGTACAAGAAAATTCACCTAGATAAATAAGGTAACGATGTCGATAATAAGGCCGATGTGGCAACGACTCCTGATGATATTCTAAGAGTCCATCTCAAAGGACGTCCTTCCCGTACATCTGCTCCCCTAGTGGTTAAGATTTATAGAAAAGCATCCGAACCTTTGGTGGTCAATCTCCAGGGACAGAGATGTCTTCAAGACAAGAATCCTATCACTGCAAAAAATCTAGGGCAGCTGGTGGTCAATCTCCGCAGAAGAACTCCAGCACCGTTGACATCGCTAACCGTCATCGAAGAAGTTGAGCTAGAAGTGTATGTCACAACATCTACCGACGTACCGTAATACGATAATATAATCCCTACAGAGAAGATACCATATTTCCTCAATAAAGGCCTCTCTTTGATTTGCAATTTTGTCACGCATTGGAGCAACGCATATTCTTGAGAACATGGTATAGGTTTACAACTTCATATGAAAGTAGCTACTATTTTTGTAGTCAACCGGATCTGTCTCAGCCAAGACTCATGCTTCGTCGTTCCAGCAAGAAAGAAAGGGGTCAAACCCAACATCTTCAAAAAAATTGAAGGCCGCCAGAACTTCATCTCCGAAGAGCCTGAACCGGAAAGCGGCAGATTGCAACTTTACCGCTACAGTATACAAACTAAGCAAATTCTCCAAAAAATGGGATACGAATTGAAGAGAAACCAAGGCCTGAACTACGAAAAAGATGACGCTTACCACTGTATCACTTCACCCCCAAGGGCAAGCCTGAAATATACTATCAACGAACTGGTCATGGTTTGGGATATGTCACTCCTCCAACGACTCCCGAAGTCTTAGGGAAGGATGATGAGGTGTAATCACACTCTCCGCAGTCTTCTGCCTGGGACTCCGACACCAGCTTTGGAGACTTACTCAAGAAAACATCGTCCATCAACATGATATCAATAGTCTCGGATGAAGGCTCACTCTCTAATCAGCCGACCACTGAAGACAATCATCGTCGATGTTTGCAAGCATTAGAAGCACTCGACCAAAAGTTCCTGTTGTCTCAACAACACATTGAGCTATAACAAGCGCGACTTTTCGGCACTTTCAATAAAAAGATCAAAGAAAAGACATTTAAAGTAGGTGACCTGGTCCTTGCAATGAAAAGACCAATGGTCATGACCCACAAGAAGGCATATTTTTTTTAACCTAAATGGGAAGGCCCCTTTATGGTAAAAACAATCTATTCCAGTGGCACATATAGGCTCGCTATGCCCAACTGTGACTTGCTCATGATGCTCATCAATGGCAAGTTCTTAAAGAAGTACTATGCCTAACCAAGACAATTGTCAACAAAAAAAGATAGCAAAGTTATTATCTCTTCTATCCCTAGCAGAGGGATATGAGAGGACAATGTCTACAATTAACGTCCTCCTCAGCAAATTATTACTATTCGTCTGTAGCATGCGGACAAATTTATTATCCGTGATTGGGAGTCCCGAGTATGCAATGGGTAACGGATCCTCAAAAAACTTCTCTAAAGGCAAATGGTTCATGTCCATATCACCTATGAACTATGAGTCTTTCTTCCCACTAAAAGAAGACAGTCACATCCATATTACCTCTGACTCGTCCCTTTTATTGTTACCCTACAAAAGAAATAAAATTCATACAAAGCAAGTGATTCTCGTCTATATCACCTCTGAACTACGAGCTGCCCATGAAAGCAATCACGCCCATATTACCTTTGACTAATTTTCTTCTCTCTCCATAAAATGTTCCGCCATGATGGTACTCAGCAAGCTTGCATGACTATCGGTTCTACACCACAATATCCCTACCATCATAGAAGGTGTCTCAACCAAACCTCCTTAATGGAACTGCTCTAGCCAATTACGTATATATTAACTCTGATAGGGCTTAACGTTATTCCCGTTACGGTGTTATACTATGTCCATATTACCTCTGGAATAATCCTCATAGCCGAGATATCTGTAGCAAAAAGAATAGTTCTAAACAAGAAATAAGGCAATTTTTTAATTAATATTCAAGATCATGAGTACATATAGAAGTCCATTTGTTATGAACCGCACCCGGTGTAGGGGTACAAGTCGGAAACAACGCCCAGCCTACGCCATAGAATCGGCGGTAGAACACTGTCTGGATAATCTATCTAACAATATAAAGAACCACCAACAATAACAATATACTCAATCACAGATCTAAGATGGAAATGAGCACGAATCAGATAAAGAATAGAATAGTCACAATACAACTCATGAGTCTAAAATAATATATCAATGTGTCTGAAAGAAATAACAAAATAAGCTGGAGACAAATCCAGTACAAAGAATGCTAAGAAGCTACTACTCCTGGGTCAACTATCTCAGTTGGGATAAGTCCCTCCTGAGCCAGGATCTCAGACTCTAAACCCACAACATCCTGAGGTCCATAATAGGTAGGGTACCACTCCTCAGTGTCATCTAGAAAAATATATCCAGTCAGGAAAGGAGCAGAGTATATCTCTAACAGCAGTTCTAATCAATGATAAAAACTATGTAACAGTAAATAGATGTGAATATAAAAGATGCACAATAGATACAAGAGATATATATACAATAAGGAAATACTGGAAATATACAATAATTAGCAATATGTCAATGAGCAAGAATACTAATGTCTAAGTGTGTGAGTACTAGCTTTAAGATGTGATCGGCTTGGGAACTTGATATAAGAGATACAAGATTTATGGCCTGGCTAATCATACGTACGGTGTATGATTAACACTATTCAAGATACAAGGTGGGTATGATCACATATCTATACTACATACTCTCCACCCCCGACTGGTATAATAGATCCAACCATGGTATGCTATGGCACGAGATTCTCCAAGAAGATAGCGGCTCTTCCCGAGAATCAGTATCTGTACATGTACAAGATAATCAATAAAATAAAGGCCTACACAAGATACACCATATACCAAGGAATAACATCACATGACGAGATCCGGATATACCAATCCGTGTAACCATCGTGTCAAGAGAACAAGGATATCTACACTAGATACAATGAACATAGAGGATATCATAAATGAGAAACTATCAGAGAATATATTCGCTTGAAGTCCAATGAATAGTCTCATAGATGTCTGACACGGTGCCTCGAAGACCTAGATATGGAATACAACATTAATACAAGGTTCCGGAAAGAAAATAAGTTAAACTAGTCAACTTCTAGGTCAATAAGTCAATTATAAGTCAAAAGTCAACAATGGTCAACTATGGTCAAACTATGGTCAACTATGGTCAACTATCTATTTCTAGGTTGCATAAGCCCATCACCAAAATATTGGGTCAAGATACTAAAGTCTAAGCCAAGAAACCCATATCTTAAATATTAGGATACCGTATCTCCGGATACGTAAATTCCAAGGTAAACCCTCAATATATATATATCAAACAAATATTCATAATAATATAGAATCACAATTACAACATTAATTAGGTACCGTAGTTTTGAACCAACTTGGTATCTCAACAATAATCACAAACTTGATACCCAAACCCAATATCTTGGGTATCCCCAATTACCTTGGTTCCGCAAGGTAATCCCCAATACCTTGTTATACTAACTACCCGTATATATATATATATATATATATATATATATATATATATATATATATATATATAACCATATATTTATATAATCTGCCAACTGTCGCTAAAAACTGTGCTGAAAAACCTGATATTCTGATACGCTGCCTCTTTAGTGACAGTTCTGCCTGTCGCTAAAATTGCTGTCGTTGTTGCTGCTAATTTTTTACTGCTGCTATTTTGGTGACAGTTTACAGCCGTCACCGATCTGCTGTCGCTGCTGCTGCATATTTTCTCGCTGCTGCTGCTATTTAATGACAGCGACTGCTGTCATTAATGCTACTTTTAGAAGCATGAAATATGCTGGGGAATTATCTGCGTATTTTATAGTCATACATGAAGTCCCTTCCTGCGTAAAATAGAGCTTCAAGGTTGTTTGCCATAAAATAGGGCTTCAGAGCTTTCTGCGTAAAACAGAGCTTCAAGGTTGTTTGGCGTAAAATAGGGCTTCAGAGCTGTCCGCGTAACGCAGAGTTTCAAGGCTGTTCTACGTAAAAGGTTGCTATACCTTCCTGCATAAAGTTTAAAATATGTTGTTTTTAATACAGCATAAAGTTGTATAAGGAATTCTTCGTATTCCTCGGATGAATTTGTCAATCAAATCAGTGAACCTGACATTTGATAAAAGTACTGCACGATGATCGAGAGAACGGCTGTGATGATAATTTTGCACAGAGACCCAGGTTGTCATTTTATGACATATTCTTGATACAAGTCATTTTTACGCATTCAAAGGAAGAAAAATGGAGTCTTCTGAATACGCTGCCTATTCTATATTGACAGAAATGAGTTTTTACGCTCAAGACAAGACAAAATTAGATGCCATGTCAAAAGTTGTTTCTTGTACAGAGCTCGAGGCATATCTCTGTATTTTATGCACGAGATTGAAGCATATCTCTGCATTTAATGCACGAGATTTTATTCTATTTTCAAAATTTGTCATGACTAGGAAAGCTAAGACTGTGACTAATACGCTCACATCACCATCCTTGCATTTTACGCCAATCAGGCTATTTTCAACTATAGGAGTACGCCGTATGCTATCTCCTTGAAATATGCCAACTCGGCTATATTTGCAAAGGTACGTTGATAAGGCTATTTAGACCAGAATACGCTCAAGACCTCAGTCGTGAAGGATAATTGGCTATTTTATGCTGGTTATCTATTATTCATGAATTATTAAGTTTTACGCAGGGGAAGTTACCTATGTGGCTTGAATGCCATGATCTTCGAGAAGCAGTTATATGCGTTACCTTATAAAGGGATATGTGTCATACGCAGATTCAGAAGATTATTTGAACATGGATAGCATTTGTTATAACCGCAGCGTAAATGAGGCAATCTTCTTCACAGTTTGGCCTTTTACGCCAACAAGACAGTCATTTGGCTTTTACGCCAACCAGGCAGTTATTTGATTGATCTCTATAAATAGAGACCCCTGGTCACAGGGTAAAGGGGGGAATTGGTTTTGCCTGACAACTTTGGCAATAAGAATTCGATCCTACTTACAACTTTCCTTTGGCCGGCTTTTGCCTTCAGTTCAAAGAAAGTTTGAAGCTTCTTCTACAATACTTTTTCATCATCGTGTAGTCCAAGGAACAAAGTGATTGACTGTAGATCAGACTTCTATAGCAATACTTCTCCAGAATCATTATATTGTACTTAATATCCTCGTATAGGATTATTTGTACTTTTCTCTTTTCTTGTTTGTAAGCAAAAGTTTCGTATAAACTTTGTTTATCCAAACAAAATGGTGACTCTGCTGGGGACGACTTTCTCCAATGACGAGAAAGCAATTGCTCAACACGATGCTGTATCCATCGGATCGACGAAAAAGACTTTGGTCGTCCAGTTCGACCAATCTGCCTATGAAGACATGCTTTATGCAGGGGGTAGTTTTCATTCCTCCTCTATCCATAACAACAGGAAGCTGCATAAAGTGTGGATGCCTAAGACATCCTCTACCCTTCCTGCAAGTTCTCATTCACTGATCAACAAAGTTGTAACAACACAGCCAACACGCCCTGTGCGTAAAACTTTGTCTCCCGTTTGTGACGCGGTAGACAAAACTTATGGCAATGCCACAGTGCCAATCCAGAAGTCTCAAACACGCCCTGCTCGTAAACCTTCGTCTCCCTTCTGTGACGTGGTAGACAAAACTTCTGGCAAGGCCTTAGTGCCAATTCAGAAATTTTAAACACGCCCTGCGCGTAAAGTTACATCTCCCGTCTATAATGAGGCAGATGTACCCTTTGATCACATCAAAAGAAAACAAGTGACGAATCCTTCAACCTCTAAGCTTTTACGCCCACAAGAGAAGAAAGTTTCCACTTTGCAGATTACGCGTGACGCTGAAAACCGTTTGAGGACTTTCCCTGTTTTACGCGAACCTATGCAAAAATCTAAATTACGCCAGGATAGGTCTGTCCGCGTAAAGAAAACTCGTTTCACAGGAAGATATGCTCATCAGACAGATAATGGATCATATGCTACTCATATGGGTGGACTGTTATATTCCTATGACAGAGAAAGGATTATGGTTCCTAATCTACACATTCCTACTGATGTAAAAAGGCAGAATAAGCCTTCTTCTTCTTCTTCTGGTAATCTCCCTGATTTACGTGATTTCTTGATCTAGAAATGCAAAGACAGGGGATCTTCTAATATTTCTATTACACCCCCTAGAGAACATTGTTGTAATAGTCATAAGGTTGTAATTAACTGTTGCTGTTCTAAAGCAAAATGGTCAGTGTTCGACCGATTGAACTATTCTTTGTCATTACAGGAAGAAGAACCAACATTTGCTTCAGTAAACATGGATTCGCATATTCCTAGAGGAAGGTCGAGTTCAAGACGTCATCCCTCCAGAACTCCAAGCCAAAGGAGATTTGACAGACTCATCGAGACTTTTGAAGAAGGTGTTTTTTGAAACACTCGCTCGAGGTCACGACAATCAGCTTCATATTCTTCAGATTTTGACACTGGGAATCGCTAGTTTTCTGAACTAGATGCTAAAAGTATAGATTCAATCTCTACAGAGATCTATACTAATCCCTTAGTGGCATCTAAAGAAATAGGAGTTTATGCTGTTGGAGATGAACATGAAGAAGCTTCCCCAACAGGAAGTACTGAACAACGCATCACTGCATTGGAAACATCACTTAAAGAAATGCATACCATGATGGAGAGTATGCACCAAATGATGGTGACTCAAGATACAACTGCAATAGCTCAAACACCTATTCCTCTGACTCAACTACGTTTGGGGGTAGATATACCACCAGCCAATGCAAGCCAAGAGCCTATTCAAAATCAAGAATCAGCTGCTCCTCAACCTCTTAACCCGGAGAATGTATTACCTCCTGTTGGAGTTACAATACATCCAATCTCTCACCTTTCTGTTGTCCCTCTCCCATCTGAAGATCCAATACAAGCAGTTCGGGAATTGAAAGCCCAATTTGATGCTTTGAAACATAAAAATTAGCTCAAGAAGTTGGGAATTAACCAGCTATATCCAGATGTCTGGGATGAGATCCCTTTCTCACCAAAATATAAACCACAGGCTATGGTTTTGTTTGAGGGAAAGATGTCGCCAAGCCAGTATATGAACTACTTCAGCATGATGACGGTATTGTTGCAAGGAAATGATGCCCTTCTCACTCGAGTGTTTAAAGGTTGTCTGTCTGGAGTAGCTTACCAATGGTATCGTAGTCTACCTGACAATTGCATTACTTCTTTTAAAGATTTCAAAACTCTATTCTTCGCTCGATTCTACGAGGGAGGAATGGACATGTCTATGTCATCACTCATTGAAGTAAAGTAGAAGGAAA
Source organism: Iris macrosiphon (assembly GCA_036927795.1). Taxonomy (NCBI): domain Eukaryota; kingdom Viridiplantae; phylum Streptophyta; class Magnoliopsida; order Asparagales; family Iridaceae; genus Iris; species Iris macrosiphon. The sequence goes on along the minus strand of JAYESA010000004.1, from coordinate 60,054,410 downwards.
AAGAAAATCTTCGTACTTTTATTGAACACTTTCGTCAGGCTACTTTATAGATGTCTCCTGGAGTTCCAGATTTAGCCTTGGTGGACATTTGCAGAAAGAACATACTCCCATTGACCTCAGTATTCACGGGACCATATCAGTTCCATGATTGGCCCTCATTTATCAAATCGGCAGTAGCCGCTGAAGATAATAGTCGGAAGGCTCGTGACAACGGAATCATGATCTCTACCTCTGATAAAGGGAAGCGTTCATCCTCCAATAATGACAATACTCGTAGTTCAAAAGGAAAGGAAGTCATGGCAATCAATACGTCCAGACAAAATACTCCGGTAACTATGCAGACGAATTCTAGAACTTCCAAACCTAAAGAAGGATATTCTTTTGACGACAATGATATTCCAAGCATATTTGATTGTCTAGTCAAAAGTGGCAAGCTTACTCTACCAGAGATAAAGCGTCCAAATGAAGTCGGCAGTACAGATAATCCTAAGTACTGTACTTTTCACAGATACATACATCGCCCCACAAAGGCATGCTATGTACTGAAAAGGAAAATCCAGGAGTTGATCGACGCCAAAGCTGTCACTTTGCATAATAACGATAAGACGGTCACTGCAAATATGATCTCACTCCAATTTGGCAATTTTTTCCCTCAAGAAGTACCGGATGGTGTGATACCTATTCCACGAGTAATAATGGATATTGTTAATTTCCCTCCTACCAGGGGTCAAAATCAAGATTTAGTGCCCCTAACTACCAAGCGTGGGGAGATCATGTGGGTTCATCCTGGTCTAGTATCAGAAATTGAGGAAGAAACTAAAGCTGCTAAAGCTAAGTCTAAGAAGAATTCAAGATATAAACTATGTCATATGGTTGAAATATCCCCAGCAGACCAATCCTCAGGTCTATCTACATTTCCGGATATACCACAATCAGCAAATCACTCCTCAATAAAATTTTTTGGGCATTGGTTCACATTTATATTACCTCTGAACTATCAGCCTAATATTTTTCCCCGGCCGTGTTTGCCATGTCCATATTACCTCTGATCAAACCTTTCGGGTTTGGCTATCGATCATCATGTCCATATTATCTCTGATATACACGTACACACATACGCATAGATCTTTATCGTATTGCATACGTATGTAGCCTTGGTATATTTAGTATATAATGGTATTAGTATATGATTGGTATGTACATATTAGCATATGTTGAAGGTATATTGGTGTGTATATATATATATATATATATATATATATATATATATATATATATATATATATATATATATATATATATAGTATGAACTCAATTAGTATATATATATACCTATATCTATTATAAGTTGCAATTAGTTAGTACTAATGTTTATGCTAGATAATAATATGTATTATATGTCTATGTACTAGATGCCCGAGCGTAACCATGGATTCTCCGAAGTTACATTGACCTGTGACCAGATAACATGTTAGCAGACTGCCGTATGTATACTGACGTACTGGCAAGACCGTACCATTGACTATCTGTTATGCACAACAACTACAGACGTGACACTCCTAGCGTAGTCTCTGAGATCATTGTGTTTTAATTGTGTGTGTTAGTGTAGTGTCTGATGCAATATTGTATTATTTGATATATCTATAGGACGGTTGGTGTAAACCCCCTCAGCCAATTCAAGACTTATTAGAATTAAATTGAGGTGCTAGGGTTTATTTGGCATTAATTAGGATTAATGTGCGTCCATTTACGTCTTAAAATGCACCTTGCCCTTGCATCTCACCTTAGCTACGCCGCAGTTCTTGAGAGAGAGCCTTGCAATTATTTAATTTAATTATAATTGAAGTCAACTTCACCTCAAACAAATCCGACCAAGCCCACCTTGTGCACTGCTACATAGACCAGCCCCCAACAAGGCAGGACAGGCCCACACACAAGGCCATCCCATAATCTCTATCACCAACTATAAACACAAACCCCCTCATACAAAACCCTAATAAACTACTATTCATCATCCTCCACAAAACCCTAGCCGACCCCCCATCTAAATCAAGCTCCCCAACCGGCCGGACCCCTCAACCCCGACTACTCCCAACCGGCCGCACAACCCAACCCGCTCCCGACCACCTCACCTGACCGACCCCCTACAGCCGCCCCCGCGTCGACTGCTACAGCCCGCTCCCGCACCCCCCTGCGCCGACTGCTCCAGCCCGCTCCCGCTCTACCCCGACCCCAACCGCTCCCCGACCGGCTGCTCAACCCAGCCAAACCGCTCCCTGCGTCGACTGCTGAACCCATCCCGACCGCTCCCCGACCGGTGCATACCCCAGCCCGATCGCTCCCCGACCGGTGCACACCCCAGCCCGACCGCTCCCCGACCGGAGCACTGCCCCGATCCCAACTATCCCATCACCGCTAGACGGATCCGTCCACGCTATCGGAGCCACCCTCGTCGAAGGGAACAACCGACCAGTGTGCGTACCCCCTCACCCGGTTGATCAGGTACTCGTTCGTGGAACCCGTCTCTCTCGTGTCCTAGTAATTTCCTTCGTGTCGCTGTGTCAGCATGGAAGTGTATTAATAAACTCATAAACTTAGTTAATATTTTGTGCATGGAATTGAGTTTTAGTTAGATATTAATTAGTGATTAATTATTCTAAACTAACGACCAGTTACCAAGGACAGGTAATCCGGTAGAAACCCCTGGATATAAATCCTAGTATGAACAAACATAGAGAATAAAGACATGCCCGCACAGAACAGAAATCATGGATAACTCGTAACTGGATAATTATTGCCTTGAGACACCTGTTAACCGAAGACAGAACACGTGTACACCCTAGCTAAGTGCGCACGTGATGCTGTACTCGAGCAACAGTGAACTCGCGACAAGTATTCAAGAGTAGCGTATTAACCGTACGTAGATAATGCGTAGTATCTGATGCCTGTATTATTGTGTTATATTATTTGTCTAGGGTCTTTGGATCAGCCAGGAGACGCTACCAGAGCAGGCTTTTGGCATTCATCTCTTGAAGACTCAGGCAAAGACCTTTCCATATTTACTGTCTAATTTAAATTATGCAAATATTGTATTATATGCTTGTTGCTTTGCTTTATACAACTGTGCACGTCCGAGATTGCCTCGGGTGCATTCGACGGATACGTCGAAGATTGGTATACATTGACTTAGTCATTAGCAGACTCACCCTATGGGAGGACATCCTGTATTCTTCCAAGACCTGACACTTTTACACATATTCATAGTGGTAAATCTTATGTTAGGATGCGTGTTCGCGTGATCGACTAGCTATCGCCGCGTATGACGTGCATCACGGTTAGCAAGCAATCTAGGACTATCTCAGTATAGAGACTTGGTATTTAGATAAGAGATATGCGCGTCTACTATTTGACTGGTATATCTACATTGGGAGGGGAGGACGACTGGTAGGAATATGGGACACCCCACTCCTTTACACTGATACCGCACTCGACGGAGTGATACAGACGTATTTATATATTACTGATACCACGTTCTGTAGAGTATTGGACATTACTTGATGACATTGCAGATACCACACTCTATAGAATGTCGGACGTTATTGTATTCCTGCGCCCATGTTATAGGGGGCATGCGTGGCATATACTAGCCGGTTGCTACGACTGGTAAATTACGTCAGCATATGTCTAGCCTACACCTTCCCATATACTCACAGTTGTCCTCATATTGTATTCACTTAGATGGTTAGCACACCTTTATTGTATTTATTTTATTCAGTATTTATATATGGCTTGTCTCTATGTATCTTGTTATGTCCCTCTGAGGACCTGGTTCCCTTCCAGATTTGGACGAGGTTTTCTACCCCACAGTGTACGGCCCCGGATAGGAGACGAGATTCGCTACCGCAGAGGAGCTAAAGGTTCTACCGTCAGAGTTTTCGTGATCAGTTGGTAGGCCTTCAGCCTGGATTGGGTGCATCATTATCTAGAGCCGATGCCCTAGTCATTATCTTTTATATCTCATTTCAGTACTTTTATTACGTCATAGCAGTGGGTTTGTTCCCACCAGACATCTTGGTTTGTACTATGATATTTCAGACTGGTGTTTATCTTCCAGCAGTTTATGTAGTACTTCTTGCTCTTTATATTATGGATGAGATTAGGTTACCTGTTATTGACTGATATTACACCTGTTAGTATTATAGGATAGCGTAGCACTCTTCGTGGATCTATTAAATTAGGATATCCTCGAAGACGTGTCACCTGGTTATTACCACGTGGCCTGGTCCCGTGTACTTTTGGGACTGGGGCGTGACATGGTTTTAGTGGTGGCCTATGCAGGTATACTTTTTCGCTTGTGGTATGGTAACGTACCCAGCGAGCCTGCAATAGGATAGAAATTACTAGGTCTCATCCACTTTTGATTCTCCTTTGAACCTCCTTGATACTGCTTCTAAATATCTGCATCCTGTTTGTTGATTCGTACTCTTTTAATGAAGTCCTATCTCTTGCAGCAAGATGAATTTGCCTAGTAGACGAGGAGCACCCCGTGCCACGGTGCCAGATAATACCACTCAAGGAGATGAAGTACCCCAAGGGCAACCCCCTCTACAGACCCCGCTGATACATTAGCATGAGATATCGCAGGGCGATCCTATACCGCAGTCCGAAGGACAGACTTCCCAGACAATCCCCACGCAACATTTTGAGGGACAGACTTCTGGAGCTACATCGATGACGCAGACTGAGAGGCCGACATCTGAGGAGACGCCTACTGCACAACTGGAGATTCTACTACCACTGCCTCCACCTTATCAACCCCAGATGCCACAGCTAGATGGCCAGCCACAGATGCTTCAGTTCTTCCAAACAATGATGCAAGCACAGTGGCATCAAACAGAGACATTGAGATAGAGTCTGATGACAGTACTAGAGAGGATACCTGTCGCAACACCAGCACCGATACCTCCACCAGCCCAGACAGGTGGCACTGTTAGATGGTTCCGACAGAAGGGACCAGATACTTTCTTGGGTAATGTGACCGCCGAGCAGATCACCGATTGGGTCGCCAACACGGAGATTTTACTAGAAGCTTCACAACTGCAACCGGAGCTTTGGATGACCGCAGTGAGGGCCCAACTAAAAGGCAACGCCCATCACTGGTGGGATTCCATTGAGCGCAGTGTAGGAAAGAACCAGACGTGGGAACAATTCCTAGAGTACTTCAATATGAACTATTTCCCAATTACAGTCAGAAATGCCCTGTACTCCTAGTTCCTATATCTAGAACAGGGGAATATAACTGTTGACGCATATGACGTAGAATTCTGCTGCCTTAGCAGATTTGGTGCCGTCTTGATACCCAATGAACTCGAGAAAGCCTAGAGATTTCACCATGGACTCAATTTTGAACTACAGAGGTATACTACTACACAGGCAAGGATTTCTTATGAAAAGGTTCTTGTAGAGGCAAGGATCCAGGAGGCCATCGTCAGAGGAGCTAGACGTCCCAGCATGACTGCACCAGCCAGAGCACAATCCAGAGCAGGAGGACCGCTTCGTCGTCCCGGAGCACAGACGCAGCAGAGAGAAGCGCCATACCCACAATAGGAGCTTTCGACTTGTCACCATTGTGGCAAGAAGGGACACGACGTTAAAGATTGCCGGAAGAAGTTAGGATTATGCATGATATGCGGGTCCAGTCAGCATCTTGTCCGAGATTGTCCGCAGCGCAGAGAGGCAGCACTACAGACAGGACCGAGGCCAGCAGCACCAGCCTCGAGGACACTACCCCCACCAGGAGGTCAATGACCACCAGCACCCGGAGGATTTTAGAGGGGACCACCCTTGGCCCCACAGGAAGTATAGTTCAACCGGAACCGACAGCAGACAAGAGGACAAAGGTAGGGACAAGCCTTCGCTTTAGCAGCTACTGAGGAAGAAACAAAAGGGGAAGCTATCACATGTACCATCTTAGTTGCATCATTACCCGCAACTGTATTGTTTGATTCTGGAGCCACATTGTCATTTATATCTAGTAGATTCGTAGCAATGCATAGAGTAGCGAGTTCCCTCTTACCTAAGAGTTGGAAGATTCTTATCGGAGGAGGTATCGTGCCGGTTACCAGCACTATCAGAACGTGTTCGGTAGTTGTATGTGGTAGAGAGATGAGAGCGCGATTCTTGGTATTGCCTATGCTGTACTTTGATGTTGTGTTAGGCATAGACTGGTTAAGCCAGTATAACACCGTACTGAACTGCCGGAAGGGTAGCGTCACCTTTAGACCGCCAGATCAACCGGAGTTCGAGTACATGCGAGGAACCGTCGAACAAGGAGTAGGACAGATGGCGGGAACTTGTATGACTATGGAGATTGCACCCCCATCAATAATTGCAGAATTTGAGGATGTATTTCCTAAAGAACTGCCAGGCTTACCGCCAGATAGAGACGTGGAGTTCACCATCGAGCTAGTACCTGGAGCAGCACCGGTATCTTCTAATGTATACAGATTGGCGAAGAAAGAATTAGATGAACTGAAGTTACAATTAGAGGAGTTGCAGAGCAAGGAATTTATCCATCCTAGTGCATCACCTTGGGGAGCACCAATGTTGTTTGTACCCAAGAAGGATATAACAGTACGCATGTGCATTGATTACAGAGCCCTTAATGCTTTGACTATCAAGAACAAGTACCCCTATCACGGATTGATGATTTATTCGACCAGTTGACAGGAGCAGTAGTGTTCACCAAGATTGACTTGAGATCGGGTTATCACCAAGTGAAGGTGCGAAGAGAAGACATTCAGAAGACAGCATTCAGGACTCGTTATGGTCACTACGAGTTCTTAGTAATACCATTTGGGCTGACGAATGCACCTGCTGTATTTATGAACTTGGTGAACAGAGTATTCCACCAATACTTAGACCAGTTCGAGGTAGTCTTCATCGATGATATTTTGGTGTATTCGAAGAGCCACGAGGAGCACGAAGAGCATTTGAGACTAGTGTTAGAGACACTAAGGAGCGAGAGACTTTATGCCAAACTGAGCAAATGTGAGTTTCTTCTGGATCGTGTCGCTTTCCTTGGACACGTCATCTCAGGAGATAGAATTTCAGTAGATCCGGCGAAGATTTCATCGGTAGAGACATGGCCAACCCCTACCAATGTTTCGAAAGTGAGGAGCTTTCTAGGACTTGCCAGATATTACCGGAGGTTCGTAGAGAACTTCGCGAAGATTGCAGAGCCAATGACCCGTTTGACCCACAAGGAGCAAGAGTTCACCTGGACAGAGGAGTGTCAGAAGGCATTCGATGAGCTGAAGAAGCGCTTGACTACAGCACCTATCTTGACCATACCATTTGGACCCGGAGGATACGTAATCTATAGCGATGCATCCGGAAAAGGATTAGGATATGTTTTGATGCAGCATGGAAAGGTTGTAGCTTATGCTTTTATACAGTTGATGACACATGAGAAAAACTATCCCACCCACGACTTGGAGCTTACAGCAGTAATCTTTGCCTTGAAGCTTTGGAGGAACTATCTATATGGAGAGAGAGTGGAGATATTTACTGATTATAAGAGCCTAAAGTACGTCTACACTCAGAAGGATCTTAATTAGAGGCAGAGACATTGGCTCGAGGTGATGACAGACTTCGAGATCGAGCTACAGTAGCATCCGGAAAAGGCCAACGTAGTAGCCGACGTGTTGAGCAGAAGACCCACGGTATTCTTCATTACCACCCAACAACATCTGTTGAGAGAGCTAGAGCAGATGGGTATAGAGGTCGTTATGCCCGGAGTAGATGGACAATTGTCGAGTTTCCAATTGCAATCGACATTAGTGGAGAGACTTAAGACTGCTTTGCCGATAGATGCCAGATTTCAGAGACTTAGACAGAGGACAGAGGCTGGAATGCAGACAGGTCTGCAAATATACGAAGATGGAACTTTGAGATGCGGAGATCGTCTCTATGTTCCAAATGGAGAACTTCGTCAGGAGTTGATGGCAGAGGCACATAGTTCAACCTATTCTATTCATCCGGGAGGCACTAAGATGTATAGAGACTTGAGACAATACTACTGGTGGCACAGAATGAAGAGGGAGATAGCACGCTTTGTAGCCAAGTGCCTGGTGTGTCAGCAAGTCAAGGCTGAGCATCATAGATCTGCAGGATTGCTTCAACCACTACCTATACCAGAGTGGAAATGGGAGCACATCACCATGGACTTTGTTACGGGCTTCCCGAGAAGTCCTAGTGGGCGCAATACAGTATGGGTATTTGTGGATAGACTCACCAAGTCCGCACACTTTTTACCCTTCAGAGTTGGGCAATCGACGGAGGCCTTAGCAGATATGTACATGAGAGAGATTGTGCGCCTACATGGAGTGCCAGTTAGCATCGTGTCTGACAGGAATACGATGTTCATGTCTTACTTTTGGCAGAGTATGCAAGAGAGTCTCGGTACTCGCCTGAAGTTTAGCACGAATGGATGCTGCAAACCATCGTGGGAAGTAAAGCATCTCGCCTATCGAAGACTAACTTCACCATCGGAAGAATGAGATTTTGGCTAATTCTTTTGATCGTCCCTGAGACCCCTGGAACTACGCAGAACTATGCAGTTCTACAACCATATCCTCAAAAACCCGCCAACATCTCCTTCTTAGATAACGGTTGGGTGTCTTGATAAAAATAGCTGAAGGACTCGTCCGGAACACCAAATCTATCATCAATTTTTGAGGACCTCGGACAATTGCACACAAGTTCGCTAACTTTCCTCTTAGACTGGGTCCTCCGAACGATGACATGACCTGAGTCGTCAACTGGTAAGAGTTAATGAGTCCAATAGGTGATATGGGGTGTCACTACCACATTTTCTAGGAAATAATATTTTGGTTATTTCATAATTAATTAAATATTGTGCATGTTGAATAATTATTTGTTGTATTATTTAATTATTGTTAGATGTTAGTTTATTATTTTGGGCTTGTGTTAGTGGACCTAACTAGTTTAGATTGATTTAAGGACTAATATTTATTATTGTTAGAATTGAGCCCATTTAGAAGCTTATTGATTAGGAGGATGATTAATTTAATTAAACCATTAGAATAGAACCTTCCCTCCTTAATTATTTCTTCATGAGAGGCCCCAAGGGGTATAATGGACATTATATAGTATTTTGAGGAAGGGGGCAATGTGGGGTGGCCATTATAAAGAGGGGAGAAAAGTTTCTCTTCTTTTTTTATTTTAAAAATAGATCTAGAATTTCCCTTAACCAAATTCCCTCATTCCTATATCAATTCCCTACCAAATTTTATTTCAATTCCTTCCCAAATCACCATTGGAGGCTAGTAGAGCAAGGATCTAGAAAGAGGAAGCAATGATCTACAAAGAGGAGCATGGATCTACAAGTTGATGACCAATTTTATCATATTTGGAGGTTGCATTAAGAATCCATCTCCCAATAGATATAATTCAGTTTCCCCCCTTTAATTAGGTTTTAAATCTGAGAATTAACCATTAGAAACCAACCCATATGCATAGACTACCATAGGAATTGGAATTGAGTTCATAGGAGGTATATAGAGAAAGTTATGGTATTTTTTATGTCAATTTTGGGAAAATTCCGAGATTAACACTTGTGTTGTCATTTGGTCCTATAGATCCAATTGACATGTGTTTGTTTGTTTGTGGTTAGTGTCATGTCCATAATTGGATATGTGTAGGTCGTATCCCAACAAAATTGCTGATGCGTGTTGATTTGAGGATTTTTCCTCCGACACGGGACTTTGTGCATGTGATATTTTGACACGGACACGTAGATATGTGTTTGACTCTTCGTATTATTCATAAATAGTATATTTGACTTGCTCGTATCCTTCGGGGTACGTTTGGTTGTGTGGTGGACTCGTGTCGCAAGCATATCATAGATCTAGTGTGATACGTGTGCGATGCACTCCACGTGTTTGTTGCATTTTATTTCTAAATCCTATTTCTATTGTTCTTAGCTATTGTAGTGTATATATATATATATATATATATATATATATATATATATATATATATATATTGTTATATATACACATGTATTTATGTGTGCTAGTGTATCATGTATCTATATACATATATATTGTATATATATATATGTAGTTATACATCTATAAATATAATAGCTATTTGAATAAGTTAAGTTATGTAAATACTTGTATGTTATATATATATATATATATATATATATATATATATATATATATATATGTTGCTATATATATATATATATAAGTTATATAAATACTTGTATGTTATATATATATATATATATATATATATATATATAAGTATGTATGAGAGGATTTGATGTATCTACCTATACGTATATATGTAAGATGGAACACATATATAAGTATGTGCATGATTATATATGTATTGTATATGATGAGGGAAGTTTACTTGAGTGTATATATATATATATATATATATATATAACGTGTAGTGTGCATGTGGGGAGGGGCTCGACAAGGAGCATCATTTTAGAGTAGCAGAGGGGAGCAACAATTTAGAGTAGCAGCAGGGAGCAACATTCTAGAGTAGCAGCAGCAGCATCTTAGAGTAGCAGTAGCAGTTTTGCACAGCTTATCATTCAGTTTCAGACCTAGCAGCAACAACGTATCAACAATGAAGCAACCACAGTAGCTACAGCAACAATAGTTTCAGCACGAGCAGTAGCAACATTTGTGAGCCCAATATCAGCAGCAACAAAATGAGGTAGAAGTCAGCAGGGTAGTAAGGTTAGTTAGTTTAGTAGTTTAGTTAGTCTTTGTTACTAGTAGTTTAATAGTAGTCAGTTAGTTTTAATAAAGGTTACTAGGTAGTTGTTAGTAGCTTAATAGTTAACTAGTAAATTAGTAGATATATTGTTACAGTTATATATATGTTAGTAGTTAGATCTATATGTATAACACTTGTATCTCTAGTTAGTTAGATGTATATATATATACTTATGTATCTTAAGTTATCTATATATATGTAGGTAGTATATGTATATGAATTAGGAGTTAGTGAATACTAGAAACTATATTGGATTGATATATGCATGTTTATATAGCTAGTGGGGTAGCTACTATATACTAGATATCATATTTACCTTGAGATACCAAGGTAAGTATCAAGGTATCAAGAATATTCAAGGTATTCGGGTTTGGGTATCAAGATGAGTGTTTAGTGGTGCAATACCGAGTTGGTTCAAAGCCAAGGTATCCACTTAGCATTTGGTAGTCAGGATTAGTATATATAATATTGTTTGGATGGGCATATATGACTATTTCATTTTTTTGGTTGCGTATCTTGCGATACGGTATCTTAGTATCCTAGATTTAGCTTGTATGACCTAGTTTCATAGTTTATGAATACAACATCATAGAGATAGACTCATGCAAACTAGAATTAGGTAGTTTGACCAATTTTGACCAGTTTGACTTAGAGTTAACCTAGTTTGACTATTTTGACTTAGAAATGGCTTTTCGACCTAGTAGTTGACTAGTTTAACTTATTTTTATTCCGAAATCTTGTATTGATGTTGTATTCCCTATCTAGGTGTTCGAGGCACCATACCATACATCTGTGATACTATTTACGGACTTCAGGCGAGTATATTCTCTGATAGTTTCTCATTTATGATATCCTCTATGTTTATTGTATCTAGTGTAGATATCCATGATTTTTTGACATGATGGTTACACAGATTAGTATATCCGGATCTTATCATGAGATATTATTCCTTGGTAATGCAAGCCTTGTTTCATTATTCTTCTTGTACATGTACAGATATTGATTCTCGGGGAGAGTCGCTATCTTCCTAGCGAATCCTGTGCCATAGCATACCATGGTTGGATCCCCTATACCAGTCGTGGTTGGGGAGTATTTTATTATAGATATATGATCATACCCTTCTTGTGAATGTCTTATTTCTTGTGAGTGTTGGTTATACACCGCACGTATGACTAGCCAGACCCTTATTTTTGTAAAAGTTTCCAAGCCGATCACATGTTAAAGCTAGTACTCACACACTTAGTCATTAGTATTCTTGTTCATTGTCATATTATTCATTCTTGTATTTATTCCAGTATTTCCTTATTTTATATCTCTTATATCTATTGTTGCATCTTGTATATTCATATATTTTTACTATTACATAGTTTATATCATTGATTAGAACTGCTGTTAGAGATATACTCTGCTCCTTTCTTGACTGGATATATTTTTCCCAGATGACACTTAGGAGTGGTACCCTACTCATTACGGGCCTCAGGATGTTGTGGTCTTAGAGTCAGAGACCTTGGCTCAGGAGGAACTCATCCCACTGAGACAGATGACCCGAGACTTGTAGCTTCTTTGTCATTCTTTTGTACTGGATTTGTCTCCAGCTTACTGTTTAGTATTTTTCCGACTCATTGATGTTATTATCTTTGACTCATGAGTTGTATTGTGACTATTCTATTCTTTTATCATATTCGTGTTATTCTCCATCTTAGATCTGTATTGAGTATATTAATATTGTTGGTGGCTCATTATATTGCTAGATAGATTACCCAAACAACGTTCAATCGCTGATTCTGCAGCGTAGGTTGGGCGTTGTTTCTGACTTGTACCCTTACACCGAGTGCGGGTCGTGACACAATTTTAGTGGTGGCCCATACAGGTCTTCGAGGTCGCAAGTAGTACGATTTATAGTGGTGCTCAGAATTGAGTGCTATTACGAGCCTGTTTTTGGATATATGATATAGGCTGAGAATACTCAATCACATCTAGGAAAAACATTTTTGATTCATTCAACTGTTCTTCCTTGATATTGATATTTGATCTCAAACTGTCCTTTCTTTGAGTATCATACCTTATGTGCCATATTGATTCTTGCCATATTGATTCTTTCTTTCGCTTTGTCTCCATTTCTTTTGCTTTGTCTCAGGATGCCGCCTAAGACTAGATCGCAGCATGGGAGAGGAGCTTCTGAGAGGTCTACGACGTCCCGATGGCCTGCACTAGTCACTTCTCCGGTGATTGGAGTTTCAGCTGCTTTTGGAGGTCCACCTCCTACTCAGAGGACTGTGCCAGCTGTATCTGAGGGACTTCCACCTCAACCTTCTGTGCCAGCAGATGCGACGCAGATGTTTACACTATTTTGTGAGATATTGGAGACACAGATGGCTCAGTCTGAGGCACACCAGAGATAGACCGACATCTTGCGGCAGGGCATCGAGAGTGCTCATCAGCTTGCTCATGCCATAGTAGAGAGAAGTTTCAGTCCAGCAGCAGGTTGCTCCTTAGGTTGCTCAGCTTCGGCCCGACAATATTTAGGACTTCAAGAAGCTGGAGCCTAGGGTCTTCAACTAGACGGAAGGCATCGTCTATGCTGATGATTGGCTCGAGAACATTGAGCATCTTATGAGGGTGTCCCATCTTTCTGAGGATCTGAAGGTTGAGGCGATGGGACTTCAACTGTTCGACGTCACCCGTACTTGGTTCAGGAATGAGCCAATTCTTGTTGACGTGGGACAGTCTCGGGAGGTGTTCAAGGACCTCTTCAAGAAGAAGTTCTTCGCTCGGGCAGACATGTTAGACTTGAGGATACAGTTTGAGAGCCTCATTCAGGAGAACATGTTTGTAGAGGAATACGCTACAGAGTTCGACAGGCTAAGCCAATTTATGGAGTATTTGGTGAAAGAGCCGGAGGTTTGGGTTATTCGTTTTTGCGAGGGTCTAAAATGGGAAGTAAAGATCCCCATTCTGTCTTTTTATGAGACATACTCGGAGATACTTACGGAGGCACGCAAGGTTGAGCGAAAGTTGGGTTTGAAGCCCAAGAGAGATCATGATTCTTTTCTAGGGGCCAACAGTAGTACAATATCTGCCAAGCGTCCTTATTTTTAGTCCAGGCCTTTCCAGCAGCCGTAACAACACAAGACTCCAGCTAGGGCAATGTTTCACCAGGTACCACAGCAGCAGAGACAGTTACAACAAGCTTTCTGCCATTTCTGCAAGAAGCCCGACCATATCTGGGAAGTTTGTAGGAAAAGGTTGGGAGTTTGTTTGTATTATGGTACCAAAGGGCATCAGATGAGAGAGTATCCTCGTCGTGCAGTTTAGGGAGCAGCTCCAACTCCGAGGATACATGCAAGACCACCTGTAGTACAGCCGAGGGGACCGCCGCTTCCGACCCAGCAACAGAGTTATGTTTAGCATCCGCATCAGGGAGTCGCACGTTAGGGATGAGCGTTTGTTATGACTGTTGAGGAGGACGAGCCCACCGGAGATGTCATCGCAGCTTCTATTTTTCTTGATTCTTTTCCAGCTTTTGCTTTATTTGATAGTGGTGCTTCCCATAGTTTTGTATCTATTTCTTTTGCTCTGAAGCATGGTTTGGTAGCTGAGTCTTTGCTTAGGACTTACAAGATAATGACCGGGGGAGACATTATCTTGGTTAATAATATTTGCAAGGATCAGAGAGTTACTTTGGGAGACCAGAAGCTGAGTGCGTGTCTACTTGTAGTACCACTTTCGAGCTACGACATTATACTCGGGATGGATTGGTTGAGTAGGCACCGTGCTCGTATAGATTGTAGAGGAGGTAGAGTTTTGCTTGGTCCTCCAGGAGAGCTAGAGTTTCAGTTTGCTAGAGGAGCTATAGCGTAGGAAGAATGAATTATTTGTAGAGCTATGGTAGAAGACAAGGAGTTGCTGCATCCATTGATAGCAGAGTCCTTGGATGTATTTTCTGAGGAATTGCTAGGATTGTCGCCAGATCATTATATTGAATTCTCTATAGACTTGGTGCCAGGTGCAGAACCAATTTTACAGCATGTCTCTAGAATAAACAACAGCGAGCTGGTTGAGCTGAAGAAGCAGGTGGACGAATTACAGGATAAGGATTTTATCAGATCGAGTTCTTCAATGTGGGGAGTCCCAATATTGTTTGTACCGAAGAAGGATGGATCAGTACGCATGTGCATTGATTACAGGGCATTGAATAATCTTACTATCAAGAATAAGTACCCTTTGCCACGGATTGATGACTTGTTCGATCAGTTGAGTGGTGCCAAGGTATGTTCTAAGATAGACTTGAGATCAGGCTACCACCAGGTGAAAGTGAAGCCAGAGGACATACTGAAGACTGCTTTTCGGATTCGGTATGGTTAGTTTAAGTTTATGGTGATGCCGTTTGGGTTGACTAATGCTCCGACGATATTCATAAATTTGATGGACAAGGTGTTCCATCAGTACCTTGACAAGTTTGTGGTGGTGTTCATTAATGACATACTCATATACTCGAAGACATAGGAGGAGCATGAGGAGCATTTGTGGATTGTGTTGGATGTGCTGAGGAAGGAGAAGCTGTATAGAAAGCTGTCCAAGTGTGAGTTCTTTCTGGACAAGGTGGAGTTCATGGGGCATGTTGTGACTGGTGATGCTATTTCAGTGGATCCGTAGAAGATCGCAGTAGTGGTGTCTTGGAAGACCCCGAGTTCAGTAGCAGAGATCAGGAGTTTCTTGGGATTTGCAGGATACTACCAGAATTTTGTGCAAGATTTTTTGAGGATTGCAGAGCCGATGACCAGAATCACCAGGAAGGATATAGAGTTTATTTGGACGGAGGATTACCAGGTTGCTTTTGAGGAATTGAAGAAGAGGTTGACGTCTGATCCTATTTGGACGTTGCCATTATGGTCTGGAGGTTTCACTATTTATAGTGATGCATCGGGAAAATGTTTGGGTTATGTTCTTCAACAAAATAGGAAAGTGATTGCCAATGCATCCAGGCAATTGTGCCCTCATAAGAAGAACTATCCTACCATAATTTGGAGTTAACAACAGTCATCTTTGACCTGAAGTTGTGGAAACATTATTTGTACGGAGAGTATGTGGAGATCTTCACAGACCACAAAAGCTTGAAGTACGTGTTCACGTAGAAGGAGTTGAACATGAGGCAGCGTCGGTGGTTGGAACCGATAAAGGATTTTGATATATCTTTGTAGTATCATCTTGGGAAATCTAATATAGTTTTTGATGCCTTGAGCAGGTATCCGGTAGCTATATTCTTGACACAGGATCGATATTTATTGGAGGACTTGGAGAGCTTGGTGTCACAACCCGCACCTGGTCTAAGGGTACAAGTCGGGAACAACGCCCAGCCTATACCGCAGAATCGGTGGTAGAACGCTGTTTGGGTAATCTATCTAACAATATAATAAGCCACAAACAATATCAATATACTCAATCACAGATCTAAGATGGAAATGAGCACGAATCAGACAAAGAAGAGAATAGTCACATATAACTCATGAGTCTAAAATAATAACATCAATGAGTCTGAAGAAATACTAAACAATAAGCTGGAGACAAATCCAGTACAAGAGAATACTAAGAAGCTACAAGTCCCGGGTCATCTGTCTCTGTCGGGATGAGTCCCTCCTGAGCCAGGGTCTCTGACTCTAAGCCCACAATATCCTGAGACCTGTAATGAGTAGGGTACCACTCCTTAGTGTCATATGGAAAAAATATATCCAGTCAAAAAAAGAGCAGATTACATCTCTAACAGCAGTTCTAATCAAGGATATAAACAATATAACAATAAATAGATGTGAATATACAAGATGTAATAATAGATACAAGAGGGATATACAATAAAAGAAATACTGTAAATAAATACGAGAATGAAACAATATGACAATAAACTAGAATACTAATGACTAAGTGTGTGAGTACTAGCTTTAACATGTGATCGGCTTGGGAACTTGATACTAGATTTATGGCCTGGCTAATCATACGTGCGGTGTATGATTAATACTATTCAAGAATAAGACATGATACAAGATGGGTATGATCATATATCTATACTACATACTCCCCAACCCCGACTGGTATAGTGGATCCAACCATGGTATGCTATGGCATGGGATTCTCCAAGAAGATAGCAACTCTCCCCGAGAATTATTGTCTGTACATGTACAAGATAAACAATGAAACAAGGCTTGCACAAGATACACCATATACCAAGGAATAATATCTCATGACGAGATCCAGATATACCAATCCGTGTAACCATCGTGTCAAGAAAACATGGATATCTATACTAGATATAAAGAACATAGAGGATATCATAAATGAGAAACTATCAGAGAATGTACTCGCCTGAAGTCTGGTGAATAGTCTCACAGATGTCTGATACGGTGGCTCGAAGACCTAGATAGGGAAAACAATATCAATATAAGGTTACGGAATAAAAATAAGTTAAACTAGTCAACTTCTAGGTCATAAAGCCATTTTTAAGTCAAAACAGTCAAACTAGGTCAACTCTAAGTCAAACCGGTCAAACTTGGTCAAACTACCTATTTCTAGGTTACATGAGTCTAACTCAATGATGTTGGGTTCATAAACTAAGAATCTAGGTTGCACTAGCTAACTAGGATACTAGAAAGTCAATATGATACCGTATCGTAAGATACGCATCTAAAAAGATATAAAAATATCATATTATGTATATACAATCAATAATAATATACTAGTCCTAATTACAATTGCTAAGTGGATACCTTGGTTTTGAACCAATACGGTATTACAACACTACACACCGATCTCAATACCCAAACCCACTATCTTGAGTATCGGCCAATACGTTGACACTTACCTTGGTATCTAAAGGTAATGTCACTTTATTCTATATTAGCTACCCCATATAATGACCAATATATATATATATCAATCGAATACAACTACTAACTATCCTTAACTATGAATATAACTAAAACATATGTACATAACTATATGTATCTCAATCTAATATAACCATAAACTATTATGCACCAACTAACACAACTACTATACCATGCGAACTACTAAAGAACTAACTAGTAAACTACACTACTAAAATAAGTAACTAACTTAGACTGTCCAATAAACTATAAAGGAACTAACTAATTTATTAAACCTCTCATAATTACTAGCTAACCTCTCCCTCTGCTGTCCTAGCTGCTATCCATACTCTTCGTTTTACTGCTGCAGCTGCTGAGCTTCGTTTGCTGCTACTGCTGCTGAGCTTCGCTTGCTACTGCTGCTACTGAGTGTTTTGTTATTGCTACTACTAGTGTTTTGCTACTGCTGCTACTAGCTGAGTGTTTTGCTATTGCTATTGCTACTGCTAGTGTTTTGCTACTGCTGCTACTAGCTCTCGTTTCACTGCAGGTGCTAGACCCCCCCATACACAACACACCAAAGCACACCTATATATGTATCTATCCGTATACTATCTAAGTACTTATATAAATATATATAACCATCTCACTAGTAGCTATAATATACACTCACCATACATTTAGATACATAAACATATCCATATATGGATACATAGCCAAGTAAAATACACACATACCTATATATATAACTACCTCTATGTATATAAACATCTAACCATCCATACCTATATGTCAATCTATGTATACAACTCTATATAGGTATCACACATACATATATATATATAAGTAGATGTATATATATATCTTTATACTAGAATATATATACATCCATATGCATACATTCAGTCTCCATAAATATATATATATAATCATCAACAACATACATAGCTATGTAGATAGTATATATCAATACTCATATATATACATACCATATGAACAACACATGGATACATATAACTTAATATATATAAACATATATATATACTATGATAATTAGTATACTTATTAGCTATAAATAAGGCATATTAAATATAAAATGTAATACTACAAACACGTGGAGTGCATCGTACCCGTATCACACTAGATCTATGATACGCTTGCGACACGAGTTCACCACACAACCAAACGTACCCTGAAGGACACGAGCAAGTCTAATATATTATTTATGAACAATGCGAAGAGTCAAACACATATCTACGTGTCCGTGTCAAAATATGACATGCACAAAACCCCGTGTCAGAGGAAAAACCCCTAAATCATCATGTATCACCAAATTATTGGGATACGACCTACACGCACCCAATTGTGGATATGACACTAGCCATAAACACACAAACATATTTCAAATTAATCTATATGACCAATTGACAAACACAACAAGTGTTAATCTCGAAATTCTCCTAAAATTGACACAAAAAGTACCATAACTTTCTCAATAGGCCTCCTATGAACTCAATTCCAAATCCTATGGGTAGCCTATGCATATGGGTTGATTTCTCATGGTTAAATCTCATATTTAGAACCTAAATTAAGGGGAAAAACTGAATTGTACCTTTTGGGAGATGGATTCCTAATACAACGTCCAAATATGATAAAATTAGCCTCCAACTTGTAAATCCTTGCTCCTATGTGTAGATTCTTGCTTCCTCCTTCTGGATCCTTGCTCCACTAGGCTCCAATGGTGATTTGGGAAGGAATTAGGGTAAAATTTAGTAGGAAAATGATGTAGGAATGGGATAATTTGGTTGAGAAAAATTCTACATCTAAATTTAAAATAAAAAGAGGAGAGAGAAACTTTTCCTCCCTCTTAAAGTAGGCCAACCACTTGATCCCCTCCCCAAGTCACTATATAATGTCCATTATACCCCTTGGGGCCTCTCATGAAAAAATAATTAAGGAGGGAAGGTTTTATTCTAATGGTTTAATTAATTTAATCATCCTCCTAATCAATGGGCTTCTAATTGGGCTCAATTCTAACAATTAATACATATTGGTCCATGCGTCTAAACTAAACTATTTAGTTCCACTAACACAAGTCCAAATCACTAAACTAATATCTAACAATAATAAAATAATACAATAAATAATTATACAACATGCACAATATTTAATTAATTATAAAATGACTAAAATACCCTTTCCTAGAAAATATGGTAATGACAAGTCTACCCTCCTTAAAATAATTTTGTCCTTGAAATTCAAAGACGAAAACTATCCCTAGAAAATAACAGAACAGAACAAAAGAACATAATAGAACCAGGAAAGAACATACCTCAAGGCACAAACAAATATTGATAACGCTCTCACATTTCATCTTCTCTCTTCCAGGTAGACTCACCCGGAGAGTGATGTCTCCATGAGACGCGTACCAAAGGAATAGTCTGGTTCCTTAGCACCTTCTCTCTTTGATCCAAAATCTCAACTGGCTGCTCTGGATAGCTAAGAGTAGGGCCCACCTCTATCTCCGAGTTATCCAACACATGACTAGGATCTGCCACGTACTGTCTCAACTACGACATGTAAAATACGTTGTGCACTCCCTCCAATGTAGGTGGCAAGTCTAGTCTATAAGCAACTGCACCGGCCCTCTCTAGAATAGTGAAATGTCCGATGAATCACGTACTAAGCTTCCCGCCTCCACCGAAACGAATTGTACCTCGTGTCGGAGAAATCCTCAGAAACACCAAGCCACCCACCTAGAACAAAATACCACTTAAGAACTTAATCTATAACAAACAACCAATAACAAGCACAAAATAAAATCTAAAAACTATACCTCAAACTCCAAAGGTCTCTGGTGGCTATCCGCCCAATGCCACTGTCTGTCCGGCGCCACTCAAAGTCTGTCTCTAATCAGCTGAACCTTCTTCGCTGCATCCACAACCATCTCTGGCCCAAGAAAAACTCTCTCTCCAATATTGTCCCATGACAAGGGAGTACGATATCTCCGACCGTACAGATCTTCAAAAGATGACATCTCTATACTAGCCTGGTAGCTATTATTGTAAGCAAACTCTACCAAATGGGGATGGTCCTCCCAAGAACCCCCAAAATCTAGTACACAAGTGCATAGCATATCCTCGAGAGTCTGAATAGTCCTCTCTGACTGCCCATCTGTCTGGGGATGATATGCAGTACTGAACTTGAGCTGAGTGCCTAAACTCGCCTACAAACTCCTCCAGAAATAAGAAGTGAAACAACTATGACGATCTGAGACTATGTTGACGGAAACCCCATGTATCCTGATGATCCGCCTCACGTACATCTATGCCAGCTTCTCCTTTGACAAACCTACCTTGAAAGGCAAAAAGTGGGTCGACTTGGTCAACCTATCAACGATGACCCAAATTGCGTCTTTTCCTCTTGGAGATCGTGGAAGTTCGGATACAAAATTCATTGTAATGTGCTTCCACTTCCACTCTGGAATGGGTAATGGCTGAAGTAAACTTTCTGGCCTCTGTCTCTCGGCTTTCACCTACTGGAACACTAAGCATCTGGATATAAACTGTTCCACTTCCCTCTTCATGCCATACCACCATACACTCTCTGCATATCCCGATACATCTTGTTCGTACCTGGATGTATGGAATACTGTGAGCGATGTGCTTTCTGCAATACCTTCTCACGCTGCTCCCCACTAGGCACACACAATCTAACTCTATGCCGCAAAGAACCATCCTCAGCAATAGTGAAATCATCCTCCAATCCTGCTCTCACTTGAGCTCTGATGCTCCTCAGAGATATATCCTCATACTGGGCTGCGTTAATCCTGTCCATCAACTTTGAGTGTATCTGCAATCCCCACATCTACATAGCCAAGCCAGAAACTATCACCTCAATGTCCAATCTCTCCAAGTCCTCCAATAAATACCTATATTGCGTCAAGAATATAGTTACCAGATACCTGCTCAAGGTATCAGCAACTACATTGGCTTTTCCAGGATGATACTGCAAAGAGGTACCAAAATCCTTCATCAGTTCCAACCACCAAAGCTGCCTTATGTTCAACTCCTTCTGTGTAAAAATATACTTCAAGCTCTTGTGGTCTGTGAAGATATCCACACGCTCTCCGTACAAATAGTATTTCCACAACATCAGGGCAAAGATGACTGCTGCCAACTCTAAATCATGGGCATGATAGTTCTTCTCATGATGACACAATTGCCTGGATGCATAGGCAATTATTTTCCCATTCTGCTGAAGAACACAACCCAAACCTTTTCCTGATGCATCACTATAAATAGTGAAACCTCCTGACCCTGATGGCAACGTCAAAATAGGTGTAGACGTCAACCTCTTCTTCAATTCCTCAAAAGTAACCTGGCAATCTTTCGTCCAAACAAACTCTGTATCCTTCCTGGTGAGTCTGGTCATTGGCTCGGCAATTCTCGAAAAATGTTGCACAAACTTCCAGTAGTAGCCTGCCAATCCCAAGAAACTCCTGATCTCTGCTAGCAAACTTAGGGTCTTTCAAGACTCCACTACTGCGATCTTCTTCGGATCCACTGATATACCATCACCATTCACAACATGCCCTAAGAATTTTACCTTGTCCAAGAAGAACTCACACTTGAAAAACTTTTCATACAGCTTCTCTTTCCTCAGTACATCCAACACAATCCGCAAATGCTCCTCGTGCTCCTCCGGTGTCTTCGAGTATATTAGTATGTCGTCGATGAACACCACCATGAACTTGTCAAGGTACTGATGGAACACCTTGTTCATCAAGTTCATAAATAACGTCGGGGCATTAGTCAACCCAAACGGTATCACCATAAACTCATACTGACCATACCGAGTTCTAAAAGTAGTCTTCGGTATGTCCTCCGGCTTTACTTTCACCTAGTGGTAGCCTGATCTCAAGTCTATCTTAGAAAATACCTTGGCACCACTTAATTGATCGAATAAATCATCAATCCGTGGCAAATGGTACTTATTCTTGATAGTAAGATTATTCAATGTCCAATAATCAATGCACATGCACACTGATCCATCCTTCTTTGGTACAAATAATACCGGGGCTCCCCACGGTGAAGAACTCGATCTGATAAACCCCTTATCCTATAACTTGTCCAACTTCTTCTTCAGCTCGACTAGCTCACTGTTGTTTCCTCTATAGATATGTTGCAAAATTGGTTCTGCACCTGGCACCAAGTCTATAGAGAATTCAATATCTCGATCTGGCGGCAATCCTGGCAATTCCTCAGGAAACACATCCAAGAACTCTGCTATCAACGGATGCGACAACTCCTTGTCTTCCACCATTGCTCTACAAATAATGCCTTCTCCCTGGTCTACAGCTCCTCTAGCAAACTCGAACTCTGGCTCTCCTGGTGGACCAAATAAAACTCTTACCTCCTCTCCAATCTATACTAGCACGGTGCCTACTTAACCAATCCATCTCGAGTACAATATCTTAGCTCGAAAGTGGAATTACAAGTAGATACACACTCAACTTTCGGTCTTCCAGAGTAACTCTCCGATCTTTGCAAATATTATTAACCAGGATAATGCCTCCCCCGGTCATGATCTTGCAAATCCTAAGCAAAGACTCCGCTACCAAACCATGCTTCAGAGCAAAAAAACAAATATAAAACTATGGAAAGCACCACTATCAAACAACGCTAAAGCTAGAATGGAATCAAGAAGAACAGAATCTGCGATGACATCTCCGGTGGGCTCATCTTTCTCGATGATCATAACAAACGCTCGTCCCCGACGTGCACCTCCCTGATGCTGATGCTGGATATAATGCTGCAGCTGGATCGGAAGCGGTCCCCTCAGCTGTACTGCAGGTGGTCTCGCCTGTGCCCTCGGAGCTGGAGCTACTCCCTGAACTATACGACAAGGACACTCTCTCATATGATGCCCTTCGGTACCATAATACAAACAAACTCCCAACCTCCTCCTGTAAACTTCCTAGATATGGTCGGGCTTCTTACAGTAGTGGCAATGAGCTTGCTATAACTGTCTCTGCTGTTGCGGTGCTAGGTGAAATGATACCCTAGATGGAGTCTCGTACTGCTGCGGCTACTGAAAAGGCCTGGACTAGAAATAAGGACGCTTGGCAGATACTGCACTGCTGTTGGCCCCCAGAAAAGAATTACGATCTCTCTTAGGCTTCAAACCCAACTCCCTCTCAACCTTGCGTGCCTCCGCAAGTATCTCCGAGTATGTCTTATCAAAAGATGGAAGGAGGATCTTTACTTCCCAGTTTAGACCCTCATGAAAATAAATAGCCCGAACCTCCGACTCTCTCACCAAATACTCTGCAAATCGGCTCAGCTTGCCGAACTCTGCAGCGTACTCCTCCACAGACATGCTCCCCTGAATGAGGCTCTCAAACTGCCTCCCCAAGTCTAGCCTGTCTGCCTGAGCGAAGAACTTCTTCTTGAGGTCCTTGAACACCTCCCAAGACTGTCTTACGTCAACCAGAATCGGCTTATTCCTGAACCAAGTGCGGGCGATATCGAACACTTGAAGTCCTGTTGCCTCAACCTTCAGATCTTTAGAAAGATATGACACCCTCATAAGATGCTCAATGTCCTCGAGCCAATTATTAGCATAGAAGATGCCCTATGTCCCCTTGAAGACCCTAGGCTCCAACTTTTTGAAGTCCTGAAAGTTGCCTGGCCGAAGCTGAGCAACCTGAGGAGTAACCTGCTGCTGGATCAGAACTCCTCTTTCTACTACGGCACAAGCAAGATGATGAGCACTCTCGATGCCCTGTCACAAAATATCGGTCTGCCTTTGATGTACCTCAGACTGATCCCTTTGTGACTCCAGTATTTCACGAAACAGTGTAAACATCTGCATCGCATCAGCTGGCACAGAAGGTGGAGGTGGAAGTCCCTCAGATACAACTGGTACAGTCCTCTGAGTAGGTGGTGGACCTCCAAAAGTAGATGACACTATAATCACTGGAGAAGTGACTGGTGCAAGCCCTCGGGATGTCGCAGACCTCTCAGAAGCTGCTCTCCCCTACTGCGATCTAGTTTTAGGCGGCATCTTGAGACAAAGCGAAAGAAAGAATCAATATGGCACATAATGTAAGATACTCAAGGAAGGACAATTTAAAGATCAAATATTAATATAAAGGAAGAATAGTTGAATGAATAAAAAAAATTTCTAGATGTTATTGAGTATTCTCAGCCTATAGCCTATATCCTATATCTTGAAACAAGCTCAAAATAGCACTCAATTTAGCACACCACTTCGAATCGCACTATTTGTGACCTCGAAGACCTGCATGGGCCACCACTAAAACTGTGTCATGACCCACACCCGGTGTAAGGGTACAAGTAGGGAACAACTCCCAGCCTACGCCACAGAATCGGTGGTAGAACGTTGTTTGGGTAATCTATCTACAAATATAATAAGCCACCAACAATATCAATATACTTAATCACAGATCTAAGATGGAAATGTGCACGGATCAGATAAAGAAGAGAATAGTCACATACAACTCATGAGTCTAAAATAATAATATCAATGAGTATGAAGAAATACTAAACAATAAGCTAGAGACAAATCCAGTACAATAGAATACTAAGAAGCTACAAGTCCCGGGTCATCTGTCTCTGTCGGGATGAGTCCCTCCTGAGCCAGGGTCTCTGACTCTAAGCCCACAATATCCTGAGGCCCGTAATGTGTAGGGTACCACTTCTCAGTGTTATCTGAGAAAATATATCCAGTCAGGAAAGGAGCAGAGTACATCTCTAACAACAGTTCTAATCAATAATATAAACTATGTAACAGTAAATAGATATGAATATACAAAATGCAACAATAGATACAAGAGGGATATACAATAAAGGAAATACTGTAATAAATACGTGAATGAAATAATATGATAATAAACAAGAATACTAATGACTAAGTGTGTGAGTACTAGCTTTAACATGTGATCGGCTTGAGAACTTGATACAAGATTTATGGCCTGGGTAATCATATGTGCGGTGTACGATTAACACTATTCAAGAACAAGATATGATACAAGACGGTTATGATCATATATCTATACTACATACTCCCCAACCCCGAACTGGTATAGTGGATCCAACCAGGGTACGCTATGGCACAAGATTCTCCAAGAAGATAGCGACTCTCCCCGAGAATCAGTGTTTGTACATATACAAGATAAATAATGAAACAAGACTGGCATAAGATACACCATATACCAAGTAATAACATCTCATGACGAGATCTGGATATACCAATCCGTGTAAGCATCGTGTCTAAAAAAATATGGATATCTACACTAGATACAATGAACATAGAGGATATCATAAATGGGAAACTATCAGAGAATGTACTCACCTGAAGTGAATAGTCTCACATATGTCTGATACGGTGCCTCAAAGACCTAGATAGGGAATACAATATCAATAAAAGGTTTCAAAATAAAAATAATTTAAACTAGTCAACTTCTAGGTCATAAATCCATTTCTAAGTCAAAATAGTCAAACTAGGTCAACTCTAAGTCAAAATGGTCAAACTTGGTCAAACTACCTATTTCTAGGTTACATGAGTCTAACTCAATGATGTTGGGTTCATAGACTATGAATCTAGGTCGCACTAGCTAAATAGGATACTAGAAAGTCAATATGATACCGTATCATAAGATACGCATCTAAAAAGATATAAAAATATCATATTATGTATATTCAATCAATAATAATATACTAGTCCTAATTACAATTGCTAAGTGGATACCTTGGTTTTGAACCAATGCGATATTACACCACTAAACACCCACCTCAATACCCAAACACACTATCTTGAGTATCGGCCAATACTTTGTCACTTACCTTGGTATCTCAAGGTAATGTCACTATATTCTATATTAGCTACCCCCATCTAATGACTAACATATATATATATCAATCGAATACAACTACTAACTAATTCCTAACTATGAATATAACTAAAATATAGGTACATAACTATATGTATCTCAATCTAATATAACCATAAACTATTATGCATCAACTAATACAACTACTATACCATGCTAACTTGTAAAACCCTTATTCCTAGAACCGTATATACCCTTTTTAATTATTAATTGTTAATTTAATTGTAGTAATTAGTGACTAATTAGGAGAAATATATTTTTATTAATTTTTATTTTAGGTGTTGGTGAACTTAGAAGATTTATGGGGCCATTAGGAATTTTTTTGAATTTATTCCATGTAGGAGACCATTTGGGCAGTTGCAAGCTTAATGGTATGTATTAGTGTAATTCAAGATTTTTCTATGAGTATATACGTATATATAAATATATATATATATATATATATACATATATATTTAAAGGAAAAAGAAAGAAAAAGAAATGGAAAAAGAAAAACTATTAATAACTATTAACTAAACTACCCAAACCAAACTAACCTACCTACCCGCCCCTTGTAGCTCACCCGCTGGATCAATAGCAACCCGCTGTCCCCTAGCAAACCGCTGGCTTTGTGAGCACAGCCGCCCATATTACAAATAAACAAAACCCACAGCAGCCCTTTTAGTTTACACGAGTAGCCACCCCCGCGAGTACAAACCCGACAACCATATCTCTCATATATATATATATATATATATATATATATATATATATATATATATATATATATATATATATATCATATTATTTTGACTAAAACCCTAACCCTAGATCATCCAATCCCCTCATCTTCCCATCTAGACCTAGAGAGCGCCGCCACCGTAGCCGGAGAACCGCGCCAGGCCGTCCAAACCGATCCTGACGACCGCGACCCCGCGCACTACAGAATTCAGCAGCGAGGTACCTGTGTTCCAGAGTTGTTTCCCGTCGCCTCGCTCAACCAAACGCCACCCCGTCTTCACCGGTACGCTCACCCCTTAACCCTCTTCCATATCTGTGTGTAGTAGACCTTGAACAACGCATAACCATAGGTGAAACGCCAAAGTTGGCAGAAATAGACCAATTTCTGGGATTGCAGAAAACTGCGGTGATCACCTATATTCCCGGATTCGTATCTCCCACCATAGAGATCCGAATTCGATGATTCTTTTTGGTATACGGAGACCACTTCACCTACTTTAATTTCTGTCAAATAACCCTAGAATATTAACTGCTTTCGGTAGAGTTAAATTCGTTAGAAAATCCCATAAACTCACTTTTTCCAGATTTCCAAAAGTTGTGAAATAGAGCGCACTCCACCAAACCGGACCGTCCCACCGTGTACCAAGTGTACCAACCGGTGCACGCAGTGTACCCGAACATATAAGAGTTTGGAAAAACTAATTCGGACGCGTGTGCGCGTCGGAATCAGCCCGTAGCCGCGGACAATTCTCGTGTCGTAACGTTTACGATAGCCCTGCACATTTTATGCACGCTCGTCAGATTAAGACGAAACTTGTGCCACTGGATTCGTGGTAACGCGCTGGTCCCGTGACCCAATTTTCACGCAATTCTGAGATAGTTGACCAAGTCACCAATTGGCGGGCCCCACGGTTGACTTTTTAGGCGAATTTGTGTTCGGCTCACCGGAATCCACATCTGGATATACCGTTAAGTTCGTATTGACATTTAGAGTTTTTTTGACCTATAATTTCTCCCATTTAGAGACCTTTACCCTTGGCACGCTTTTCGGTGCAAAGTGGCCCACTTGAGGATCCGGCTTTGACCCAAAATTATCGTTTTGCTCCTGTGTCCAAATTAGACGAAAGGAAAGTGCTTTCTAGCTATTTTTCTTATTCTGGGAACGTTGGTGATATTTATTTCAGCATCCGGAGATATTCATTCTGAGGCCGTAGTTTCTGACTCTTGGTGTTTGACATCTAAATATTTTACTCTGCAGCTCTCTTGCCAGGCAAGTATACCTTGCCTTGTTTGTACTGTTTAAATTCTGTATTACTATTTGAATGTTTATATTATATAACTGTGCACGTCCGAGAGAGACTCGGGTACAGTCAACGGAGTCGTTGACGTTAGGACTTGTGTCTGACCTAGTGTCTAGTAGACCCACCTAAAGTTGTGGAGTTATTGGTATGACTCCCAGGCCTTGACATATTTCTTACACGTATTGTGAGTCTCATGTAGGGCAGGGACTTGCGTATATGGTTAGCCACCTGTACGTATAGGTCATGCAACGGATAGGGTATAACTGCTAATAGTGATGCATGATTAGAAGACTTAGCAGTTATCAGTAGGCGGAGCGTAGACTGTCGTGATATGATGGTCCAATCCTTGTCCTTGTTTGGTTGTAAGGTTGGGCTATTGTTCCAACGATAGACTATGAGCCAGAGTTACGACGCTGATGCTTGTACTTTGGCGTAGTAGCTAAAGCGTGTTGTGGATACAACATGCATAGAACATTGGACGGGGAGGACGACTAGTAGGCGTATGGGACACCCACCTCCTTTATTGCAGATACCGCACTCTTCGGAGTGATACAGACGTATATATTATTGTAGATACCACGTCCCTTAGAGTGTTAGACGTTATATATACAGATACCTTATTCTTCGGAATGATGGACGTTACAGATACCACACTCTAGAGGACGTTGGACGTTATGCCTACGCCTACCGATACGTACCAAAGTTGTTCTCAAGTTGCATTTCACTTAGATGGTTAGGTCACCCTGGAGTTTTTACAGTATTTACTTTATGGCATGCTTTTATGTATCTTGTTATGTCCCTCTGAGGACCTGGTCCCTTTTCAGGTGTATTGTTCATGAGTATTTGCAGGAGCACAGATACGGACTGGCTACTTATATTGTGAGAGGTCTACTCTTCGAGCCTCGTGATTGTTAGAGGTTGTATTTATATTATTTGTCTTGTTTATTCTTTATTCTAGTTCGGCAGTAAATTTGTTTCCATCCGACTGTCATCTTGAGATACCTTATATTGAGATCTAGTTCATAGATACTAGTCATTTATTTATATATAATTCTGTGGATGAGATTTAGTTATGTTCTGAGATATATATGTTTACCACTTGTGAATTGTCATTCATATTACAGCGTACGTGTGATATGATTTCCATATATTGGAGTGCCATATTCATATGGCTGACATGGTTACGTATTTCTAGTTCTACATATTTTGGGACTGGGACGTGACATGTTTTTAGTGGTGGCCCATGCTGGTCGAGAGCATATTGTCTCGGTTATATTACTGTACCGAACAAGCCTACACCTAGGACTAGAGTATAGGATCTCATCCACAACTGACTATGACTCATCTTCTTTCCAATCCATTCTATTTGAATAATTGCATCCTTCTTGATTCATGTGCTTTCCTATTAGTTCCTATAGTATAGCCTTCTCCTAGAATATAGAAGTCCCTATTGTTAGATAATAAGTAGGGTAACCTTCCTATTAAGAGTAACTAGAACCCTAACACGTCACTAAGTTTAGATCAATTAAGTAAACTCTAGCATCCTTATCTAAAGAATAGCTTACCATTATTCCTTGACCTAATTATGAATGACTTAAGAGTGGTATAGGCACTACTAGAGCTAGTTAGAGATTTGACCCTAATGTTTGACCATAGTATTGAGGAACCAATAGAAATCCGAGATCGAATGTTAGGACTGAACCTAATTTGCATAGTAAGATAGTGTTAGGGAACTATAAATATAGATCCTTGTCTTGATATTAGCAGACAGTACCTTAGGAAGCCCAGAGCAACGAGTGTGACATTCCCCTTGATCATACCTCAAACACGGAGATTTGCTCGCCACCTTCCCCTTATGAAACCATGATATTATCTTGAGTCCCTCTATTTTAATTGCACATCTTGTTCCTCTGTAAACTTATTGCTCGCTATAATTGTGCGACGACTAAATTATGTTCTTCTTTTCTTCATCTTTCAACTCGCGCCACCTGACACCTCTGATTATAGGCCAAGTGATTTTATTCTATGTTAGGATATATAGCTTGCTAGAATTTTGGTTGTTACTCTTGAATTTTGAGTTATGTGATTGGTAATTAGAACTTGACAGTTTAAGTTATTCTTGTAGATTGTAACTTGATGATTATCCTTAGTTTTAAATTGCGTAATTCGTATCCATAACCTAATATAGGTATATCCTCTTTTCACTTAAGAACCAGTAGCTCTTCCATTCTTACTATTGATACTTGATCTATGAGCACTATGATTAAAACTTAAGGTGACCATTACCGATATAATGCAATAGGATGATTTTCTCGCAAACCCAATAAGTGTCTATGCTTTATTTACAAGGACAATCTTATTTTTGTAGAATCTGTCACGCCCCAGTCCCAAAATACGTAGGACTAGAAACACGTAAGCATGCCAGCCGTATGGATATGGCAACTCCAATATATGGAAACCAAAATCTACACGTACACTGTAATATGAATATCAATCCACAAGTGGTATAAACATATGTCACAAGTCACAGGGTATAATCTAAATCTCATATACAGAAAATCAATATAAATAAATAACAAGTATCTATGAAACTAGATCTCAATATAAGTATCTAAGGATGATGGATGGAAATAAATCCACTACCAGGTCGAATGGAAAAGTACAACACAATAAACACAATATAGGAATACCAACTAACAATCATGGGGCTCGGAGAGAAGACATCCTCGAAACATATGTAACCATGCGCTCCTACAATTACTCAAGAACAGATACACCTGAAAGGGGACCAGGTCCTCAGAGGGACGTAACAAGATACAGAACAACAAGCCAATTTGAATACAATAAACATGCATAATAGGTAAAAAATATGTAAGTACGCTGTACAAGACAATCTATATGAATACAAATAAGGACAACTTTTTGACGTATGGGCAAGGGTAGGCTGCTCGATATAAATCTCACACTCACACACTCGTCAGTGGACATCATCAGCCGACATACCTCGGGGGTAGCGACCATCGGACACGACCACCATAGTGCGTGCTAGTTACTACGGTTTACCAGAGTGGTTAAAAGCCCATAAGCCTAATGATTGTCCTCGATGATACTAAGTGTCATGTCTGTGTCAACATATCTAATACATAGTAATGATTGAAAGAAAACTACACATGCAAGAAATATACAGAAATGTAATAAATATACAAAAATATACTAAGCATGCAAAATACTATAAGCAATTTGGTAAGGTATCTTGCCTGGTCTGAAAAAGATGAAGTCCCAACTCAAGGCGTCGTCCGATCTACCCGTCACATAAATTAAATAAGTTAGGTTACAAAAGTGGGTGAATAGGTTCCTCCATTTTAATCTATTTTAATTCTGAATAAAATAACCTAAAATAGTATTTTAATCTTATTATAATCTGATTTTATTGTTAAACCCTAGTTTTGGTCCAAAGAAAGTCAACTTTACGGATTTGTGATCTATGGCACGCAAATCGAGGCAATCCGTTGACCAAAAAGTCAACCAACTCAAATCCTGGATTTGTGAATGGAATCCTATAAATTTCAATACTACATGAACACCATATTTGACGGTTTTATAAAATCACAAGTCGGTAAAGAGTTATGTCCACTAGGGCGCACAGATGATAGTTTTGGGTGGTTTTCTATTTACGTCTACATTGCACAAATTTTATAGTAGAATAAACTTATATTTAAATTCTGGAAAAATACTTTTCTGGAAGTTCATCATGTCAGCTTTCCGAAACTTTAAACAGTTCATAATTCTGAGTTCGGGATCGTCCAAAATATCGAAAATACCAAAACATATCTAATTTTGAACAGCTGGCACTTTTAGAATTTTCTGGAAAAATAGGTTCTGAAATTATTAAAATAATTTATATATTCAGAAAATTAACCTTGATATAGTTCTAAACAAAAAAAATTGGAGTGCGTTTGGAGTCCGGAGCTAGGAGATATCGTCTTTTTAATTCGTTATAACTAGTAGAAAATGAGGCTGAATTTATGACGAATTTTGACTATTTTTGGACAAAAAAGAGGGAAATTTGGGGAAGAAAAATATGAAGGATGAGTTATTTATAATGGTGGACATTACTTAATTAAATATGACTAGGATTGGTTAATTTGGATAGAATTATGATGAATTTAAATAAGGATAGGATATGCATGAAGTTGCTTTCCTAGTAGGTTCAGGATTTGAATTAATTTAAAATAGAGTTTGAATTTATCTCAATAATTTATAATCATAAATATAATTAAAGATAATATAAATAATTTATAAAATCTTATTAATATCTATTAACACTAAATTAGCATCTATCTAATATTAAGACTATATATATCAAAATCTAAATAAATTTCTTAAAATTATAAATAAATTACAGAAAAATATAATTAAATATTTTAAACTAAAATAAATATTTGGTAGGAACAACATGCAAGTATGGTCGCAAAGTAAATCATGGAAGTCCTAGAAATTTAGGTTTCCTATGTTTTAATTACCTAAAAATTCTAAAAAAATCTACAAAAATCTAAAATAACCTAAAAATGATTCTAAATAAATATTTACATAAGTAAATATACTAAAATATTTATTTTCTAATTAACTAAGAGAATACTCTAAAGTAATTCAATATTTAAAATAATCTATAATAAATATAATAATATAAAATATACACAAAATACCTATTTTGGGTGAGGGGGTTTACAATCTACCCAACTTACAAAAATTTTGTCCTCGAAATTGACACTAACCCATATTCATAATAAATCACTATAGCTATTACACTTCATTGTTATTAGCAGTGCTTCCTAAAAGTTATGGTCTGCCATTCTAACACTTTCTTATTTATTGTCCATATACTATTCTATCATCCTCTAACTCATCTATACTACCCAACTTACAAAAGTTCTATTAATAGTCAAAGTCTCTTGCGGCTATTGTCTAGGTTGTAAGATAAATTTATTTATTGGGTCGAGAATCTTGGGATACCTGTTTGGAATCTCACAACCATGATTTTTCTCCGTAACCGTCAAGTATCGTAGTCTAATATTGCCATGCCACCTGACCAGTATGTCTGCAAATACTTCGACTACTCTACTATAACGGTCTAGCTGCAGCTGTCGCTACTTCGCTAGTGATTTGTCATAGTCGTCAGTTCGTAACAAGTGCCTTCAACTCTTTCCTAAGCTTAGTCTAAGTTTTTGGGCAACAGTTAAGGTCTTAACTAACTTTATAACTATTAGGAGTACGAACTATTTCAACAATCTAACAAATTTTTATTAGGCTAAAGGATGCTACTTAAGGGTTGAATTAATAGAAGAATACAGATATTTCTATAGTGTATATACATAAGGGTTATTATTAAGTACTCTTCTTTTAGTTATTAATCATTCCCTGACCCATTTACGTTATAACTAACAAAACTAAGGATGGGGTCGAAGTAGACCAACAATTCATGTTGGCACGAAGAAGACTTAACTACGATAGGGAAAATTAAGCACGCGATAATGAATGGATAGAGAAGAGAAGATGAGCCACCCAAGGGAGCGAGATGGTGATAGAAAAAGAATACTACTACTACTACTACTCGCGTCATCTATTAGCATCGCGTGTATGCCATCTGGGTAAAATATCAGTATATCCTCATAACTGCTAAACCAACACCTATATAATTCTACGTCTACTATGCACCTAAGATCTCGTGTCATAAAGGGGGTCATGAGTATGCAATGACACATATAACTAAGGTCGTACCTATATCTACGGCTTCCTGTGGCCGCGCTCTCTTGTTTGTCATCATGAGTGCTTGGCCTATGGGGTATATCTAGTACTATTCGTGTATCAAACTTATACTAAGCACGAACGTTCGTCTTTCCGAAATAGGGGAAGACGGAAAACAACAATAAAGTATTCAAGGAGGAGGTGATATAATACAAGTACGGGATTCGAAGGGATTAAAGAATTTTGAAAGGGAGTTGCCAAGGCAGTTGTGGATTAAAATCTTATTTTGATAAATTCCTATACGCATGTTCATATCAGAACCGTTAGGTACCTGACATGATATGCTCTGACCAGTCTAGAGGGCAAGTATATTTGTCTAACAAGTTGAGTCAACTATATCTCAATCCACATAGAGTAGTGATACAAAGAGCGAACCAAGTGCACTATAGTTGATCAGACCATAATACACCGATTCTGATTTAGACAATGTATTAGTGTGGGCCCCCAATAATATATATGTCATGAACAAGCTCAATAAAAGAATAATCTTGCAAAATTAGGCTATAATAGCAGCATAAGTCGAGATAGTAAAAAAAATATAAGTACGCTTGATTATGATGGAGGAAGGTACAGAATAATCTAAGTTCACCAAGAAGATCGGTGTTGTGCCTCTACAGTTGCCATACTAATTTCTTGTCTAAGTCTAAAGTCAACCAAATGGGTGTATGAGCCTCTAAGTTCTACAGTCTAGATAAACACTAAAGTTCTATAGTCTAGATAAATACTATCTCCTTATGCAAGCCTATAGTTGGCGTCATTCAATTACACTTTATTAATGGGGCAATAGGACTATGTGTTACTAGGTTATGAGACATACTATCCAACTTACAATAATTTAACTAATTGTGTTATTGAATACTAGAGGGTATATACCTAGTACAAGTCATCTTCCTAACACCTATCAAGCACGAGAGAATATTGATGTTGAGAGGGGATCAAGCAAGATGCAACACAAGCAATCAAATGAGAATGCGAAACGAAATCAAGGGAGGTGATAATTAAGTGGATGAGATCTTATATTCAATCCTATGCGCAGGCTTTCTCGGTACAGTAACGTAACCGAGACAATATGCTCTTGACCTGCATGGGCCACCACAAAAATATGTCATGCCCCAGTCCCAAAATACGTAGGACTAGGAACACATAAGCATGCCAGCCGTATGGATATGGCAACTCCAATATATGGAAACCAAAATCCATACGTACGCTGTAATATGAATATCAATCCACAAGTGGTATAAACATATGTCACAAGTCACAGGGTATAATCTAAATCTCATCCACAAAAAATTAATATAAATAAATAACCAGTATCTATGAAACTAGATCTTAATATAATTATATAAGGATGATAGTTGGAGGAAAACAAATCCACAACCAACTCGAATGGAAAAGTACAACACAATAAACACAATATAGGAATACCAGCTAACAATCATGGGGCTCGGAGAGAAGATATCCTCGAAACATATGTAACCATCCGAATCTGCACTCCTGCAATTACTTAAGAACAGATACACCTGGAAGGGGACAAGGTCCTCAGAGGGACGTAACAAGATACAGAACAACAAGCCAATTTGAATACAGTAAACTTGCATAATAGGTAGAAAATATGTAAGTACGCTGTACAAGACAATCTATATGAATGCAAATGAGGACAACTTTTTGACGTATGGGCAAGGGTAGGCTACTCGATCTAAATCTCACACTCACACACTCGTTAGTGGACATCATCAGCCGACATACCTCGGGGGTAGCGACCCTCGGACTCCATCAATCGACATACCTCGGGGGTAGCGACCATCGGACACGACCACCATAGTGCGTGCTAGTTACTACAGTTTACCAGAGTGGTTAAAAGCCCATACGCTTAATGATTGTCCTCGATGATACTAAGTGCCATGTGTGTGTCAACATATCTAATACATAGTAATGACTGAAAAAAAACTACACATGCAAGAAATATACAGAAATACAATAAATATACAGAAATATACTAAGCATGCAAAATACTGTAAGCAATTTGGCAAGGTATCTTGCCTGGTCTGAAAAGGATGAAGTCCCAACTCAAGGCGTCGTCCGATCTACCCGTCACATAAATTAAATAAGTTAGGTTACAAAAGTGGGTGAATAGGTTCCTCCATTTTAATCTATTTTAATTTTAAATAAAATAACCTAAAATAGTATTTTAATCTTATTATAATCTGATTTTTATTGTTAAACCCTAATTTTGGTCTAAAGAAAGTCAACTTTACGGATTTGTGATCCATGGCACGCAAATCGAGATAATTAGTTGACCAAAAAGTCAACCAACTCAAATCCTGGATTTATGAATGGAATCCTATAGATTTTAATACTACATGAACACCATATTCGACGGTTTTATAAAATCACAAGTCGGTAAAGAGTTATGTCCACTAGGGCGTACAGATGATAGTTTTTAGTGGTTTTCTATTTACGTCTACGTTGCACAAATTTTACAGTAGAATAAACTTAAATTTTAAATTCTTAAAAAATACTTTTTTGGAAGTTCATCATGTCAGCTTTCCGAAACTTCAAACGGTTCATAATTCTGAGTTCGGGATCTCCCGAAATATCGAAAATACCAAAACGCGTCTAATTTCAAACAACTGACACTTTTAGAATTTTTTGGAAAAATAGATTCTGAAATTATTAAAATAATTTATATATTCAGAAAACTAACATTAATATAGTTCTAAGAAAAAAAACTGGAGTGCGTTTGGAGTCCGGAGCTAGGAGATATCGTCTTTTTAATTCGTCATAACTATTAGAAAATAAGGCTGAATTTATGATGAATTTTGACTATTTTTGGACGAAAAAGAGGGGAATTTGGGGAAGAAAAATATGAAGGATGAGGTATTTATAATAGTGGACACTACTTAATTAAATATGACTAGGATTGGTTAATTTGGATAGGATTATGATGAATTTAAATAAGGATAGGATATGCATGAAGTTGTTTTCCTAGTAGGTTCAGGATTTGAATTAATTTAAAATAGAGTTTGAATTTATCTCAATAATTTATAATCTTAAATATAATTAAAGATAATACAAATAATTTATAAAATCTTATTAATATCTATTAACACTAAATTAGCATCTATCTAATATTAAGACTATATATATCAAAATCTAAATAAATTTCTTAAAATTATAAATAAATTACAGAAAAATATAATTAAATATTTTAAACTAAAATAAATATTTGGTAGGAACAACATGCAAGTATGGTCTCAAAGTAAATCATGAAAGTCCTAGAAATTTAGGTTCCCTATGTTTTAATTACCTAAAAATTCTAGAAAAATCTACAAAAATCTAAAATAACCTAAAAATGGTTCTAAATAAATATTTACATAAGTAAATATACTAAGAAATTTATTTTCTAATTAACTAAGAGAATACTCTAAAGTAATTCAATATTTAAAATAATCTATAATAAATATAATAATATAAAATACACACAAAATACCTATTTTGGGTGAGGGGGTTTATAGAATCCCCTTAAGACTGATACTGTACTAGATAATTGTTATAAGTTGGGTAGTATACCTTATAATCTAGTAACACGTAGTCCTCTTAACTTATTATTGTAGTATAATTGAATGACATTTACTATATGCTTGCATAAGACAATAATGTTTTCTCTGATGGTAGAAATTAAAGGCCCATACCCCTATTTTTGTCGACTAGCAGCTTAGACAAGGTGTTAGTACTAAAACTGTAGAGATGGTAGAGTCTTATTTTTGTATTTTGTTTTGTTTGTTGGATTTGAATTATTTACCCTATTTCATCATGATCTAGCGCATTTATATTTTTTTATACTACCTTGACTTATGCTGCTATTTTATAGCCTAGTTTTGCAAGCTTATTCTTTTATCAAGCTTGTTCACAACATATGTATTAGTGGATGCATACACTAATACGTTTCAGAATCAGTCTATTAAGATCTAGCTAACCTTGGTGCGCTTGGTTCGCCCTTCGCATAACTACTTTACATGGATTGAGATATATAGTGTCTAGCAGACGAATGTACTTGCCCTCTAGATATGCCTGAGCATATCGTATCAGTTACATAACTGTACTGATACGAGCATGTAAATAAGAAATTACCAAATAGGATTTTAATCCATAACTGCCTTGACAATTTCGTTTGAATTCTTTAAATGCCTTGATCCCTATACTTCTATTCTATTACCTCCCCTTGAACTCTTTATTATTGTTTTCCATCTTCCCTTATTTCGGAAAGACGAAGCCTCGTGCTTGGTATAAGTTGATATACAAAGAGTACTAGATATACCCCATAGGCCGATCACATACTTGAGGATTATTCTTTTGTAAACAAGGGCATATCATATATGATATATTTGGTGTTATAGTTTTAAGGATTGACTAACATAATTAAGTAAAATTAAGGACATATCAAAGGTAAAATGTTGGTGTTCAAACTTTGAGGATCGAATAGCATGACTAAATAAGTTGGGGAATATTTTTCTTAAGTGTATAGCCTTATATGAAAGATGGGTAAATTCTAAGTCGGGTAGAAGTTGCATTATTAAACTTGAGGAGAATTCTTTTAGATTGTGATCAAGTAGGATTAGATTGAGAGATTAAGCCATTTTAAATGTGGAAAAGTTTAGAGGAAGGAGTTAGAGGATGAGTATTTAATGAATTTTGAAATCTTGATAGTGAGGATCAAATAATTATACTTTGAGCGCATGATTTAAAGTTTGAATATTGGAGATTGGATCATCTATTTAAACCTTGAGGATAAATATAGAATTTTAAGCATGAACAATTGAGGAAGTAGATACAAAATTTTATAATTCGATGATTTAAATTAAAATTTAAATTTTGACTGCTGGATTACCTATTGGAAATATTGAGGATGTGAATTGAATTTGAAGATTTGAAGGATAAAAAATTCATAAGACAAAATAAGAATAATATTGGATTAGAATTATTTTCCTTAAAGGAGATCATGATAGTTGGAGATCGTGATGTGAAAATTGATGAGGGCTATTTAAAACTTGGAGATGTCGTATAGATCTAGCTAAAAGAATTAGATATGACTATCGAGAAGAGATTAAAATATTTTGATTAAACAGAGGTTACCTTAATTTTGAAAGTGATTACAATATATTAGAATATATTTTTAATCTGGGGAGAGATTGTGATTGACTTGCCTTATAGGCGAACGTGGAGGAATTAACAAATTATGCCTTATTTAATTTCGAGGATGAAATTATTTTAAGTTGGCTGGATTGTAAAACTCCCTCACCCAAGATTTAGACCTACTTGGCTTAGATAGTGAGACTAAGGCTAGTTTGAATCCAATTAGAAATAGAACACAATATTCTACTTATTCCTACAATATTTGTACCACTTAGCGCATCTTACCATTGCTTCGATAATTGGAGCACTTCACTAGTCATTGCCTTCCTACCTATTCCACACCCTTGTCTTAGACATATCTGCCTTCTATTCTGACCCTTGTGTAACTTATAATTGAGCCCCCTTGTGATACATTTTAGTCGCACAATACTCGTCGCATACGTTTGCATGTAATTCTAAATTAATTCTAACTTGTATCCTTGTGCGTTCCAATTTAAATTGGAGATACAATCTTGACCCATTTCATGCAACCCAATTTTGATAATATTCTATCCTGAGCCCTCTATGCCCATGCCACTTGTGCCCCATCTAATGCTATCCCATGTACTTCTAATTAATTCCCGAACGCTGCGCGCATTAATTTTAATTAATTAATCCAATTTTCATCTTTGTGCAACATTTCAATGGTTGGGCGCTTTTATGCAAAAGAGCATTTAGGTGTCCACACCATTGGGCATGACGCATGAAGAAACCTATTTTTCGTTCATGTGGATTTTTTCCATGATTTTCGGAATGTGCAGCGCACAACATCGCCCCCTCCTTTAAACCTAACATTGTATTTTAAACAATGCAAAGCTTATACCATCCTTGACTTTCTACTACGGCTTAATTTTAATTTCGAGGACGAAATTTTTATAAGTTGGGTAGAATGTAAAACCCCTATTCCTAGAACCGTATATACCCTTTTTTAATTATTAATTATTAATTTAATTGTAGTAATTAGTGGCTAATTAGGAGAAATAGATTTTTTTTAATTTTTATTTTAGGTGTTGGTGAACTTAGAAGATTTATGGGACCATTAGAATTTTTTTCGAATTTATTCCATGTAGGAGATCCTTTGGGCAGTTGCAAGCTTAATGGTATGCATTAGTGTAATTCTAGATTTTTTATGAGTATATACGTATATATAAATATATATATATACATATATATATTTAAAGAAAAAAGAAAGAAAAAAATAAAAAAAGAAAAACCATTAATAACTATTAACTAAACTACCCAAACCAAACTAACCTACCTACCCGCCCCTTGTAGCTCACCCGCTGGATCAATAGCAACCCGCTGGCCCCTAGCAAACCGCTGGCTTTGTGAGCACAGCCGCCCATATTGTAAATAAGCAAAACCCACAGCAGCCCCTTTAGTTTACACGAGCAGCCACCCCCGCGAGTACAAACCCGACAACCATATCTCTCATATATATATATATATATATATATATGTATATATCACATTATTTCGACTAAAACCCTAACCCTAGATCATCCAATCCCCTATTCTTCCCATCTAGACCTAGAGAGCATCTCACCGCAGCCGGAGAACCGCGTCAGGCCGTTCAAACCGATCCCGACGACCGCGACCCCGCGCACCCCGCGCACTGCAGAATTCAACAGCGAGGTACCTGTGTTCTAGAGTTGTTTTCCGTCGCCTCGCTCAACTAAACGCTACTCCGTCTTCACCGGTACGCTCACCCCTTAACTCTCTTCCATATTTGTGTGATAGTAGACCTCGTACAACGCGTAACCATAGGCAAAAACAGCGCCAAAGTTGACGGAAATAGACCAATTTTTGGGATCGCAGAAAACTACGGTGATCACCTATATTCCCGGATTCGTATCTCCCACCACAGAGATCCAAATTCGATGATTTTTTTTGGTATACGGAGTCCACTTGACCTACTTTAATTTCTGTTAAATAAACCTAGATTATTAACTGCTGTAGGTAGAGTTAAATTCGTTGGAAAATCCCGTAAACCCACTTTTTCCAGATTTTTAAAAGTTGTGAAACGGAACGCGTCCCGCCAAACGGAACCGCCCCGCCTTTTACCAAGTGTACCAACTAGCGCGCACAGTATACCCGAACACGTGAGAGTTTGCGAAAAACTGATTCGGACGCATGTGCGCGTCGTTATCAGCCTTAGCCGCGGACAATCCCCGTGTCGCAACGTTTGCGAAAGCCCTGTCCATTTTGTGCACGCTCGTTAGATTACGAAGAAACTTGCGCCACTGGACTCTTGGTAAAGCGCAGGTCCTGTGATCCAATTTTTACGCAATTCTGAGACAGTTGACCAAGTCGCCAATTGGCGGGCCCCATGTTAACTTTTTGGGCAAATTTGTGTTCGGCTCACCGGAATCCATATCTGGACATACCGTTGAGTTCGTATTGACATTTAGAGTTTTTTTGACCTATAATTTATCCCATTTAGAGACCTTTACCCTTGGCACACTTTTCGGTGCAAAGTGGCCCACTTGTGGATCCCGCTTTGACCCAAAATTACCGTTTTGCCCCTGTATCCAAATTAGACAAAAGGGAAGTGCTTTCTAGCTATTTTGCTTATTCTGGGAACGTTGGTGATGTTTATTTCAGCATCCGAAGACATTTATTCTG
The DNA here is from genome assembly GCA_036927795.1 of Iris macrosiphon. NCBI lineage: Eukaryota > Viridiplantae > Streptophyta > Magnoliopsida > Asparagales > Iridaceae > Iris > Iris macrosiphon. Next base: position 60,012,186 of record JAYESA010000004.1, on the reverse strand, counting down.
AGGCCGTAGTTTCTGACTCTTGGTGTTTGACATCTGGACATTTTACTCTGCAGCTCTCTTGCCAGGCAAGTATACCTTGCCTTGTTTGTACTGTTTAAATTCTGTATTACAATTTGCATATTTATATTATATAACTGTGCGCGTTCGAGAGAGACTCGGGTGCAGTCAACGGAGGCGTTGACGTTAGGACTTGTGTCTGACCTAGTGTCTAGTAGACCCACTTAAAGTTGTGGAGTTATTGGTATGACTCCTAGGCCTTGACACATTTCTTACACGTGTTGTGAGTCTCATGTAGGGCACGGACTTGCGTATGTGGTTGGCCACCTGTACGTGTAGGTCGTGCAACGGATAGGATATAACTGCTAATAGTGATGCATGATTAGAAGACTTAGCAGTTATCAGTAGGCGGAACGTAGACTGTCGTGATATGATGGTCCAATCCTTGTCCTTGTTTGGTTGTAAGGTTGGGCTATTGTTCTAACGATAGACTATGAGCCAGAGTTACGACGCTGATGCTTGCACTTCGGCGTAGTAGCTAAAGTATGTTCTGGATACAACATGCATAGATCATTGGGCGGGAAGGATGACTAGTAGGCGTATGGGACATCCACCTCCTTTATTGCAGATACCGCACTCTTCGGAGTGATACAGACGTATATATTATTGCAGATACCACGTCCCTTAGAGTGTTGGACGTTATATATATACAGATACCTCATTCTTCGGAATGATGGACGTTACAGATACCACACTCTAGAGAACATTGGACGTTATGCCTACGCCTACCCATACGTACCAAAGTTGTCCTCAAGTTGCATTTCACTTAGATGGTTAGGTCACCCTGGAGTTTTTATAGTATTTACTTTATGGCATGCTTTTATGTATCTTGTTATGTCCCTCTGAGGACCTGGTCCCTTTCCAGGTGTATTGTTCATGAGTATTTGCAGGAGCGCAGATCCGGACTGGCTACTTATATTGTGAGAGGTCTACTCTTCGAGCCTCGTGATTGTTAGAGGTTGTATTTATATTATTTGTCTTGTTTATTCTTCATTCTAGTTTGACAGTGGATTTGTTTCCATCCGACTGTCATCTTGAGATACCTTATATTGAGATCTAGTTCATAGATACTAGTCATTTATTTTTATATGATTCTGTGGATGAGATTTAGTTATGCTCTGAGATATATATGTTTACCACTTGTGAATTGTCATTCATATTACAGCGTACGTGTGATATGGTTTCCATATATTGGAGTGCCATATTCATACGGCTGGCATGGTTATGTATTCCTAGTCCTACGTATTTTGGGACTGGGGCGTGACATAACTACTAATGAACTAATTAGTAAACTACACTACTAAAATAAGTAACTAACTAAGATTATCCACTAAACTATAAAGGAACTAACTAAATTATTAACTAACCTCTCATAACTACTAGCTAACCTCTCCCCCTGCTGTCCTAGCTGCTGCCCATACTCTTCGTTTTACTGCTGCTGCTGCTGAGCTTCGTTTGTTGCTGCTGCTGAGCTTCGCTCGCTGTTGCTGCTGTTGAGTGTTTTGCTACTGCTGCTGCTAGTGTTTTGCTACTGCTGCTACTAGCTCTCGGTTCACTGCTGGTGCTAGACCCCCCCTAACACACAACACACCAAAGCATACCTATATATGTATCTATCCGTATACTATCTAAGTACTTATATAAATATATATAACTAGTAAGACACTCACCATAAATCTAGATACATAAACATACCCATATATGGATACATAGCCAAGTAACATACATACATACCTATATATATAACTACCTCTATGTATATAAACATCTAACCATCCATACCTATATGTCAATTTATGTATACACCTCACATATAGGTATCACACATACATATATATATATATATATATATATATATATATATATATATATATATATATATATATATATATATATATATATATACTAGAATATATATACATCCATATGCATACATACACTCTCCATAAATATATATATATATATATATATATATATATATATATATATATATATATAATCATCCACAAAATACATAGCTATGTAGATAGTATATATCAATACTCATATATAGAAATACTATATGAACAACACAAGGATACATATAACTTTATATATATATATATATATATATATATATATATATATATATACTATGATAATTAGTATACTTATTAGCTATGAACAATGCATATTAAATATAAAATGCAATACAACAAACACGTGGAGTCAATCGCACCCGTATTATACTAGATCTATGATACGCTTGTGACATGAGTCCACCACACAACCAAACGTACCCCGAAGGATACGAGCAAGTATAATATATCATTTATGAACAATATGAAAAGTCAAACACATATCTACGTGTCCGTGTCAAAATATGACATGCACAAAAGCCTCGTGTCGGAGGAAAACCCCCAAAATCAACACGAATCACCAAATTATTGGGATACGACCTACACGTATCCAATTGTGGAAACAAAACTAGCCACAAGCACCCAAATACATGCCAAATTGATCTATAGGACCAATTGACAAACACAACAAGTGTCAATCTCGAAATTCCTCTAAAATTGACACAAAAGTACCATAACTTTCTCAATAGGCCTCCTATGAACTGAACTCCAAATCCTATAGGTAACCTATGCATATGGGTTAATTTTTCATGGTTAAATATCTGATTTAGAACCTAAATTAAGGAAAAAAACTGAATTATACCTATTGGGAGATGGATTTCTAATGCAACATCCAAATATGATAAAATTGGCCTCCAACTTGTAGATCCTTGCTCCTCTTTGTAGATCCTTACTTTCATCTTCTAGATCCTTGCTCCACTAGCCTCTAACGGTGATTTGGGAAGGAATTAGGATAAAATTTGGTAGGAAAATGATGTAGGAATGGAAGAATTTGGTTGAAAGAAATTTTAGATCTAGATTTGAAATAAAAAGAGGTGAGAGAAACTTTCCCTCCCTCTTAAAGTAGGTCGGCCACTTGACCCCCTCCCCAAGTCACTATGTAATATCCATTATATCCCTTGGGGCCTCTCATAAAAAAATAATTAAGGAGGGAAGGTTCTAGTCTAATGGTTTAATTAATTTAATCATCCTCCTAATCAATGGGCTTCTAATTAGGCTCAATTCTAACAATTAATATATGTTGGTCCATGAGTCTAAACTAAACTAGTTAGATCCACTAACACAAGTCCAAATCACTAAACTAACATCTAACATCTAACAATAATAAAATAAAATAATAAATAATTATACAACATGCACAATATTTAATTAATTATGAAATAACTAAAATATCCTTTACTGAAAAATATGGTAGTGACACTTGGGCATCGAGGTGATAGTTCCTAGTTTGGCTATGCAGATATGGGGGTTGCAGATACATTCAGATTTGATGGACATGATCAAGGCAGCCCAGTATAAGGATGTATCTCTGAGAAGCATCAGTGCTCAGGTAAGAGTAGGATTGGAGGATGATTTTACCATTTTGAGGATGGTTCTTTGGGCATAGTATTAGATTGTGTGTGCCTAGTGGGGAGCTGCGTGAGAGGTATTACAGGAAGTGCATCGCTCTCAGTATTCTATACATCCAGGTGCCAACAAGTTGTATCGGGATATGCGAGAGAGTGTGTGGTGGTATGGCATGAAGAGGAAAGTGGCACAGTTTGTATCCAAATGCTTAGTGTGCAAGCAGGTGAAAGCCGAGAGGCAGAGGCCAGGAGGTTTACTTCAGCCATTATCTATTCCAGAGTGAAAGTGGGAGCACATTACTATGGATTTTGTGTCCGAACTTCCACGATCTCCAAGAGGGAAAGACGCGATTTGGGTTAACGTTGACAGGTTGACCAACAGCCCACTTTTTGCCTTTCAAGGTGGGTTTGTCTATGGAGAAGCTGGCAAAGATGTATGTGAGACAGATCGTCAGGATACATGGAGTTCTCGTTAGCATAGTCTCGGATCAGGATAGTCGTTTCACTTCTCATTTCTGGATGAGTTTGCAGGCGAATTTGGGCACCCAGCTCAAGTTCAGTACTGTATATCATCCCTAGACAGATGGACAGTCAGAGAGGACTATTCAGACTCTCGAGGATATGCTGTGCACTTATGTACTAAATTTTGGGGGTTCTTGGGAGGACCATCTCTATTTGGTAGAGTTTGCTTACAATAACAGCTACCCGGCTAGTATAGAGATGTCACAATTTGAGGCTCTGTACGGTCGGAGATGTCATACTCCCTTATCATGGGACGATATTGGAGAGAGAGTTTTGCTGGGACCAGAGATGGTTGTGGATGCAGCGGAGAAGGTTCAGTTGATCAGAGACAGACTTCGAGTGGGGCAGGATAGACAGCGATATTGGGCCGATAGCCATCGGAGACCTTTGGGGTTTGATGTATAGTTTTAGATTTTTTTTGTGCTTGATATTGGTTGTTTCTTATAGTTTAAGTTCTTAAGTTGGTATTTTGTTCTAGGTAGGTGGTTTGGTGTTTCTGAGGATTTTTTTGACACGAGGTACGATTCATTTCGGTGGAGGCGGGAAGCTTAGTCCGCAATTCATCGGACCTTTTACTATTCTAGAGAGGGTCGGTGCTGTTGCTTATAGACTAGACTTGCCACCTGTATTGGAGGGAGTTCACAACGTATTTCACGTGTCATAGTTGAGACGGTATGTGCAGATCCTAGTCACGTGTTGGATCACTCAGAGATAGAGGTGGGCCCTACTCTTAGCTATCTAGAGCAGCCAGTTGAGATTCTGGAACGGAAAGAGAAGGTGCTGAGGAACCAGACTATTCTTTTGGTACGAGTTGCATGGAGGCATCACTCTGAGGGGGAGTCTACCTGGGAGAGAGAAGATGAAATACGAGAGCGTTATCCATATTTGTTTGTGCCTTGAGGTATATTCTTTCATAGTTATGTTATGTTCTTTTGTTCTATTCTGTTATTTCCTGGAGGGGATTTTTATCTTTGAATTTCGAGAACAAAATTATTTTAAGGAGGGTAGACTTGTCACTACCACATTTTCTAGGAAAGAGTATTTTGGTCATTTTATAATTAATTAAATATTGTGCATGTTGAATAATTATTTGTTGTATTATTTAATTATTTTTAGATGTTAGTTTATTATTTTAGGCTTGTGTTAGTGGACCTAACTAGTTTAGATTAATTCATGGACCAATATTTATTATTGTTAGAATTAAGCCTATTTAGAAGCCCATTGATTAGGAGGATGATTAATTTAATTAAACTATTAGACTAGAACCTTCCCTCCTTAATTATTTTTTCATGAGAGGCCCCAAGGGGTATAATGGACATTACATAGTAGATTTATGAAGAGGCAAGGGGGGGCGACCATTATAAAGAGGGGGAAAAGTTTCTCTCTTCTCTTTTCATTTTAAAACTAGATCTAGAATTTCTCTCAACCAAATTTCCTCATTCCCACATCAATTTCCTACCAAATTTTATCCCAATTCCTTTCCAAATCACCGTTGTAGGCTTGTAGAGCAATGATCTAGAAAGAAGAAGCAAGGATCTACAAAGATGAGCAAGGATCTACAAGTTGAAGACCAATTTTATCATATTTGGAGTTTGTATTGGGAATCCATCTCCCAATAGGTACAATTCAGTTTTTCCCTTTTAATTAGGTTCTAAATCTTAGAATTAACCATGAGAAACTAACCCATATGCATAGGCTATCCATATGAATTGGAATTGAGTTCATAGGAGGCCTATAGAGAAAGTTATGGTATTTTTTGTATCAATTTTGGAAAAATTCCGAGATTGACACTTGTTGTGTTGTCATTTGGTCCTATAGATCTAATTTACATGTGTTTGTTTATTTGTAGTTAGTGTCGTGTTCATAATTGGATACGTGTAGGTCGTATCCCAACAAAATTGGTGATACGTGTTGATTTGGGGGTTTTTTCTACGACACGGGACTTTGTGCATGTCATATTTTGACATAGACACGTAGATATGTGTTTGACTCTTCGTATTGTTCATAAATAGTATATTAGACTTACTCGTGTCCTTCGGGGTACGTTTGGTTGTGTGGTGGACTCCTATCGCAAGCGTATCATAGATCTAGTGTGATACGGGTGCGATGCACTCCACGTATTTGTTGCATTTCATTTCTAGATCCAACTTCTATTGTTCTTAGCCATTATAGTAGATGTATTCATATCCATTTATATATATATATATATATATATATATATATATATATATATATATATATATATATATATGTATTGTTATGTATACACATGTATTTATATGTGCTAGTGTATCATGTATCTATATACGTATGTGTTGTATATATATATATATATGTAGTTTTACATCTATAAATATAATAGCTATTTGAATAAGTTATGTTATATAAATACTTGTATGTTATATATATATGTGTATACGTGTATGTGTTGCTATATATATATATATATATATATATATATATATATATATATATATATATATATATATATATATATGTATGGTATACTATATATATAAGTATGTATGAGAGGATGTGAGGCATCTACCTATATATATATATGTAAGATTGAACACAAATATAAGTATGCGCATGATTATATATGTATTCTATATAATTAGGGAAGTTTACTTGAGTGTATATATATATATATATATATATATATATATATATATATATATATATATATATAGTCATGTATATATATATATATGTATAAAGTGGAGTGTGAATGTGGGGAGGGGCTCGACAGGGAGCTGCATTTTAAAGTAGCAGCAAGGAGCAGCATTTTAGAGTAGCAGCAGCAGTAGAATTTTAAAGTAGCAGCAAGGAGCAGCATTCTAGAGTAGCAGCAGCAGCACCATTCTAGAGTAGCAGCAGCAACAACAACAGCATCTTAGAGTAGCAGCAGCATTTTTGTACTGCTTATCATTCAGTTTCAGACCTAACAGCAGCAGCATATCAACAATGAAGCAACCGCAGTAGTTGCAGCAACAGCAGTTTCAGCACGAGCAGTAGCAGCATTTGCGAGCCCAGTATCAGCAGCAAGGAAATAAGGTAGCAGTCAGCAGGGTAGTAAGGTTAGTTAGTTTAGTAGTATAGTTAGTCTTTGTTACTAGTAGTTTAGTAGTAGTCAATTAGTTTTAATAGAGGTTAGTAGTTAGTTGTTAGTAACTTAATAGTTAACTAGTAAATTAGTAGATATCTTGCTACAGTTATATATATGTTAGTAGTTAGATCTATATGTATAGCACTTGTATCTTTAGTTAGTTAGATGTATATATATACTTATGTATCTAAGTTATCTATATATATGTAGGTATGTATGTGTAGATGAATTAGGAGTTAGTGAATACTAGAAACTATATTGGACTGATATATACATGTCTATATAGCTAGTGGGGTAGCTACTATATACTAGATATCACATTTACCTTAAGATACTAAGATAAGTATCAAGGTATCAAGAATATTCAAGGTATTCGGGTTTGGGTATCAAGATGAGTGTTTAGTGGTGCAATATCGAGTTGGTTCAAAGCCAAGGTATCCACTTAGCATTTGGTAGTCAGGATTAGTATATATATTATTGTTTGGATAGGCATATATGACTATTTCATATTTTTGGTTGCGTATCTTGCGATATGGTATCTTAGTAGCATAGATTTAGTTTGTATGACCTAGTTTCATAGTTTATGAATCCAACATCATAGAGATAGACTCATACAACCTAGAATTAGGTAGTTTGACCAGTTTGACTTAGAGTTGACCTAGTTTGACTATTTTGACTTAGAAATGGCTTTTCGACCTAGAAGTTGACTAGTTTAACTTATTTTCATTCCAAAACCTTGTATTGATGTTGTATTCTCTATCTAGGTTTTTGAGGCACCGTACCAGACATCTGTGATACTATTCACCGGACTTTAAGCGAGTACATTTTTTGATAGTTTCACATTTATGATATCCTCTATGTTCATTGTATCTAGTGTAGATATCAATGATTTCTTGACACAATAGTTACATGGATTGGTATATCTGAATCTCGTTATGAGATATTATTCCTTGGTATATGGTGTATCTTGTACAAGCCTTACTGCATTTTTCTTCTTGTACATGTACAGACACTGATTCTCGGGGAGAGTCGCTATCTTTCTAGAGAATCCTCTGTCATAGCATACCATGGTTGGATCCCCTATACCAGTCGGGGGTGGGAAGTATTTTAGTGTAGATATGTGATTATACCCTTCTTGTGCATGTCTTGTTTGTTATGAGAGTTGGTCATATACCGCACGTATGACTAGCCAGACCCTTATTCTTGTGCAAGTTTCTTGTGCAAGTTCCCAAGCCGATCACATGTTAAAGCTAGTACTCACACACTTAGTCATTAGTATTCTTGTTTATTGTCATATTGTTCATTCTTGTATTTATTCTAGTATTTTATTATTGTATATCTCTTGTATCTATTGTTGCAACTTGTATATTCATATCTATTTACTGTTACATAGTTTATATCATTGATTAGAACTGCTGTTAGAGATGTACTCTGCTTCTTTCCTGACTGGATATATTTTTTCTAGATGACACTGAGAAGTGGTACCCTACTCATTACGGGACTCAAGATATTGTGGGCTTAGAGTCAGAGACCCTGGCTCAGGAGGGACTCATCCCGACTGAGATAGATGACCCAGAACTTGTAGCTTCTTACTCATTCTTTTGTACTGGATTTGTCTCCAGCTTACTGTTTAGAATTTCTCCGACTCATTGATGTTATTATCTTTGACTCATGAGTTGTATTATGACTATTCTATTCTTTGCGTAGCGATAGCCAATGTGACGTGTGCTGACGATATAGCGAAGGATACGCTTGATGGCAGCAAGGTATTCGGTGGTCAGGTTCTCCATGAACTGACTTATGTAGCCCACCGTGTACGATATGTCTGGGCGCATGTGTACCGAGTACCAGAGGCTCCCGACGATGCTCTTGTTGAATGTGGCGTCAGTCGGAGGGGCTGAGCTCACCTTGCTTAGCTTGAACCTTGGTTCCATGGGAATGTAGCACGGGATATAATCCACCATGCCACTCTTCTCCAAGATTTTGAGCGCATATGCCTCCTGACTGAGGGTGATAAATCCATTGGATTGCTGCACTTTAATGCCAAGGTAGAAGGTGAGCAATCCCATGTCACTCATTTTAAATAAGGCCTTTATCTCCTCCTTGAACTTGGAAATCTCTTGTGGGTCCGTCCCAATGATGATGAGATCGTCGACGTACACACCCACAAGTAGGCAAGCTAGACCTTTATCGCGTGTATACACAGTGTGCTCCTGTGCACTCTGGTGGAAACCAAGTGACAGTAGGCAACTGTCAAGCTTGGTGTTCCAAGCCCTTGGGGTTTGCCGCAGCCCGTACAGTGCCTTGTCAAGTTTCAGCACTTTGTGCTCCTATTCTTTGACAACAAAGCCGGGAGGATGGGTGACGTACACCTCCTCATTGAGGTCGCCATTGTGGAATACCGTCTTCACATCCATGTGGTACAACGCCCACCCCTCATGCGTGGCGAGTGCAATAAAAAAATAGACAGACTTGAGGCGAGCAACCAGCACGAACACTTCCTCAAAGTACACTCCTTGCCTTTGCACATAGCATTTTTCTATGAGCTGCGCTTTGTGCTTGAGGAAGGCACCGTGCTCATCCTTCTTGAGCTTGTAGACCCAACTCAAACTGATCGGATGGTGGCCAGGTGGGAGGTCTATGAGCTGCCATGTACGGTTCTCCTTAACGGAGCTAATCTCCTCGAGCATCGCTTGGCACCAACATTAGTGTTTCTCGTCTTCAAAGAAAGTGACAGGTTCCTCATCAACAATGAGGAGCAGCTCGTCGGCATCGAGCTAGCGGACGGTAGTCGTGTCAAACAAGCTCACTAAGGTCCTGTATCTGCACGGCCCATCGTCATCGGCATCGATCATGGCTGAGGCATTGGTGGATGGCGAAACAAATTCCACTAGACTTTGTACCACCGAGTCGGATGTTTCTGCCCCGGATGTCGGCATCAACGGCCCTGGACTAGGTGCCACTGGTATTGATAGATCGCCACCCCCGTGCACCGGCGTGCCTGCGTATTCAATATATGGTATGGGGATCATAGTATACTCAACAGTAAATATCTCACCTACGTTGTCTTGCATGCCCCAGTCCCACTTTGCTTCCTCGTCGAAGACAACGTCGCGTGTGACGTGCACGCGCTTGCCAACGGGGTCGTATACTCGGTACGCCTTGGTGTCGGGCTCTAGCCGATGAAGACCATGTGCTTTTTGCGATCTTCTAGCTTCTGTAAGTTCGGCTTGACAACCTTGACGTATGCGACACAGCCGAAGGTGCGAAGGAAGTGCACGCTCGGCTTGTGTCCGTGTCATGCCTCGTACGGCATCTTGCCGTCAACGCTTCATATCGGCAAGCGATTGAGGATGTAGACAGCCGTCGTGATGCCTCAGCCAAGAAATTTTTGGACATATCATTTGCCTTAAGAAGGATGCACGCCATCACGACGGCCGTATGGTTCCGGAGTTTAACGACACCGATTTGCTATGGTGAGTATGGCACTGTGAGTTACCGTTTGATGTCACTGCCCGCAAAATACTCGCCTAATGCTGTGGATGTGAACTCGCCCCCACGATCTGTATGGAGCGTGTGCAGTTTGTGCCTTGTCTCCACCTCGGCGTGGTCTTAAAAGTATTTGATGGATGTCGGCGCTTCATCCTTCGAACCCAGTAGCGTCAACCACATGTAGCGGCTAAAATCGTCGACGAGGAGCAAGAAGTAGTGCTTACCATCGGGTGTCACCGGTGTGATCTGCCGACAGATATCACTTTTAATAAGATCTAGCAGGTTGTTGGCACGGTACTTGGTCTCCTGCGGAAATGGCGTGCAGAGCTTCTTCCCGGCAAGGCAACTATCGCAGATCTAATTGACGTGTTCGATCTGTGGTAACCCGTGTACCATGTTGTGGCGATCTAACTTTCGGAGTGCTTCGAAGTTGAGGTAGTCGAACCGTGCATGCCACCACCATGCGTCGTTATTGAGTCATGCTGCTAAACACACTGGTTGTACAATATCAAGAGATAGAATGTACCGTTGGTTTGGGACATGTTTTACCTTGGCGAGGTGGCATTGTTGACGATCTAGAATCGAGAGCACGCAGCCGTCGATAAAGCCTTGGCAGCCATTCTCATCGAGCTACCCAAGACTGATGATATTGCTTCGTAGCTTCGGGATGACGTAGAGGCTGGTAAGGGCGTGGTACTCATTGTTATGGCAAGTAAATATCACCGTACCATGCCCTCGGAGGTCGACGACGGGCCCATCACCAAACTTGATGGAGCCCTTGACTCCAGTGTCCAGCTCGGCGAAGACCTCATTGCAGCCCATCATTTGGTTGCTGGCGCCGGTGTTGAGGTGCCATGCTTCACCGTGGTGTTCATCCTCACGGCCCAGAAGCACCTGAGCGTGCACCTCATCGAGTATGACGTTGTTGGTCGTGCCCACAGTGGTCTCGGCCAGCATGTACTCTTGTGCCATCAGCAGTGCGGGCTCATCATCGTCGGCTTGTGTCAGATTGGCCCGCTCATCGCGCTTCGACTTGCGGAAGTCCTTCGCCTAGTGGCCGTAGATGCCACAATTATTGCATTTACCCTTCTTTTTATGCGTGCCACCGGATGCGTTGTCGTTGCCGTTGTTTGTGTCACCGCGGCCACCACGACCTCTTGGCTTGCTGCGCCCGCGACCACAGCTTTTGCCGCCATCGGAGTAGGCCTCACCTTGCTTCCTCTACTTCGTGTGAGTGAGCTATTTCTCTTCGAAGAGGAGAAGGCTGCTACATGTGTCCGGAGTTACTGCCATGATCGTACCGCTCCTCGATGGCTATAAGCCGACCGCTAAGCTCTTCAATGACAGCGTCTTGAGATCCACTAAAGTCTCAATGGCGATGACAACTTGTGTGTACTTGAATGGAACGACTCGAAGAAATTTTTTAACTACCTTCTCGTCGTCCATTTCATTGTCGAGTAGTTGCAGGTCGTTGACGAGTCCCGTGAGTCGCATCGCGAAGTCCTCGACGGACTCGCCGTCCTTAAACTTCTTTGAATCGAAGTCGGCACACAATTTCTGCGCCTTGGCCTCGCACACATGCTCGACCCCCATCACCTTCATCTTCACAGCGTCTCATGCTTCCTTAGCAGTATCTTTCACTGCAAGTGTCCGTAGCATCTCTAGCGGGATGACACAGAGTATGACGAACAGGGCCATCTTGTCATCGCGGTAGTCGACTTTCCTGGGTTCGATCGCCTCCCACAGGCCTTGCGCCTGCATGTTGACTCTCATTAAGAGAGCCCAATATATATAGTTGGTCCATGTCAACGTGGGGTACTTGAAGGTGAATGAGGTCTCCTTCGTAGGTGTCAGCATCGTGGGGCTTTGTTCGTCGTTGGTTTCCATAGCCCTGATACCAAATGTAAGACCAGAGGTGTATTTGATTCTTGACCAGAATAATCTGTGTATTTGTTTAAACTCGACTTAGCCTTTAAATAGCCATTTACAACTCTAACAAAATGTATACAAGTAGCACCCTCTAACCATATTTTAATTTAGTGATAACAAATACAAAGAATAGATCAAATAACAATATTTCTAAAGACTATAATTTATTGAAACCCAAATAACAACCTCTTCAACCTCCTCAACAAGATTAACTCTAACAGGCCATGGCAGCCCCGACTCCATCTGCGACAGGGTTTCTCCGCCGCTGAGCAAAAGCCTGACGTTGACTGTCTTCCCGCTGCAACTTCAGCGTCGGTTCGAAACTCGACTCCGGCAATGAACGATCGAGCCAGGGACCTAGCAGCAGTTTTTGATCAATGCATCGACGCAACTCCGGCGAGCGGCAGAGCACTTCACGAGTGGTCCAGTCTCGATCCTGCCAAAAGTTGTGATGGCGATCAACGTCGAGTATACTGAAGGTTCTTCCATCTCTTTCTTTCGTATCTATGTTTCCTTGGAATTTATTTTTTGTTTGGTAATTATTTTGATATTTTCGGGATCGATCAATTGCTAGACCATCGCAGTGTTGTTCCAATCGGTGATAGAGCTTTGATCAAATTAAATCAACGTCTAATCCTGCAAAAATCACTCAGTCACTAATGGCAAGAACTTCTAAGCATTGGATCAAGAAGTTAGTTCAGTTGCGATCTTGAGCGGAGATTTAACACTTGAGTTTGAACTTAGACTGAAGTCAGTAAGTACTGATTCTTTATTTTGGGTTTCCTTCATTCTTGATGTTTGAGGCTCAAGAATTCACTCTTAAAACCTTTGTTTTCTTGTCTGTACACCTGAAATTGGACACGAGGACACTGGTATCCAACGTATTTGAGCTTGGCTTCGCGCAGGTATGATTATCTTTCCATTCCTTCCTGAATCGGGTTCTTAAATTTGGTTCTTTTGTATCAGTTTTGACACAGAATACTTAGAGATTCGTGTTGGTTTTGGACACAAACATTATCAGGAACATGGAGAGATTGCTCTGGGTCGGGTGTTATGATACTGCATCCGGACTCTTGGACACAAGGTTCAAACGGGTGGAGTTTTCTGAACCAAATCAAAGTAACTTTAGCGATTAAATGAATTCATATATTGGTTAGGCTCGGTTGAGTTTAAGCCCAATGGACTAGAATAGGTCCAGTGGTGATGGCAGGCTCTGTTTGATTGGGCTGTGCCGTTGAGCTAGAGGTTGGATCTTGGGCTAAAAGTTGATGGGCCATTAGGCAGGAATTGGAGTTCAATGGACTGTACAGGATTATACAGTTCAGAATTGGGTTAAGAAATATCGATTGGGCTAGAGCCTAGTATAACAAATGGCAAGTTATCCTTTAAAGTAATAGTTAAAAAATTAATTGGTTAGCAAAAATAGCTAGTTGTTTAAGAAGTTAGCATAATTAAATTAATAGGAACTAGTTAGTTGGATAATAAGAGTTAATGAACAAGTTCTAGGATTAAATATAAATTATTAGGACTAATTAACAAAGGTTAATTAGTAATTGAATTATAAGGAAAATAATAAATTAATTTAGAATTTAGAGTAAATATATGAGGGTTATTTGTGTATTTGTCATGACCCGCACCCGGAATTGGGGCACGAGTACGTGGGTACGTCCAGCCTACGTCGCAGCATCGGCGATAGAACGCTGTCTAGGTCATGATACTATCTAAACAATCTCACACGAGCATCCAACTCCATAAGGAGGCACGGATAACACAATATACTATGAACAACATACTCAATCACATAACTACAGCACAATAAGATATCAAAGAAAATAAAATAAAATGTAACACAAGTCTAAATAGAAATAATCTAACTCAACAATAAATCCAACTCTCAACAAGTATGCCGGAGACAAATCCGGTACCAATAAACTGCTAGGAGAAACTAACTAGATAACTAGTGATTTCGGCTAGACTTTTCGAAATCACAACTGAACTACCAGGTCCAAGTCTGCAGCTACTCTCCCTGTGGTCCATAAAATGTCGGACACGGGTCCTCTAAGGCATAGTCTGGAAAAATATTTCCAGTCAGGAAGGAACAAAGTACATCTCTAACAACAGTTCTATATCAATGATATAAACTATGTAGCAGTAAATAGATGGAAATATACAAGATGAATATACTTGTACGAGAGATATACAAAGGAAATACTGGAAATACTGTAAATAAATGCGGGAAGGAATAATATGTCAATAAGCAAGAATACTATGACTATGTGTTAGTACTAGCTTTAACATGTGATCGACTTAGGAACTTGTACAGGAATAATGGCCTGGCTAGTCATACGTGCGGTGTATGACCAACACTAACATGTGAACAAGACTTGTACATGAAGGGTATGATCACATATCTACACTAAAATACTCCCCACCCCCGACTGGTATAGTAGATCCAATCATGGAACGCTATGGCACGGGATTCTCCAAGAAGATAACGACTCTTCCCGAGAATCAGTGTCTGTACATGTACAAGATAAACAATGAAAGAAGACTTATACAAGATACACCATGAACAAGGAATAACATCTCATGACGAGATCCGGATATACCAATCTGTGTAACCATCGTGTCAAAAAATATGTATATTTATACTAGATACAATAAACATAGAGGATATCATAAATAAGAAACTATCAGAGAATGTACTCGCCTTGGGTCCTTAGCTGGTAATACCAATGTCCTTTTCGAGAGTATCGTTTGGATGATCCAACAGTCCTATAGACATATCATAAAATATAATATTTGCATCAGACATTATACTAACACACAAAACACGATGAACTCAGGGCAATGCTAGATATTACACTAGTCAACTAGGTTCAAGTGTGCGTCTAGTTGTACGGTGTCGCATCTGCAAATGCTGTGCATAACAGACAGTCAATGATACGGGTCTCGCCAGTACGTCGGTGTACATATGACAGTCTTCTAACAATTTACAGGGTTACAGGTCAATATAAATACGGGGTATCCGTAATTACACTCGGGTCGCCTAATACATTCATAATTATACATATTATCAATTAGCATATATCATTAATTAAATATAATACATATATATGTGTATACCAATAATTATATACAAAAATATGTATAAGTGTATAAACACTAAATAGAATTTTATACTATCTATATATGTTTAAAAATATACATACCACATATTTATATATATACAACAACCAATATTTATGTATACGAAAGAATACGTATACTGAATATATATATATACATATACCAGTGAAAATATACATATACTATATACATGTATATATGTATATATATATACACTAACATATATTATGAATACGTATATACTAATATATATGTTGAATACATATATACTAATAGAGAAATATACTATATATATGTATATGCGTATATATACGAATCCTACATATTCTATATATATACTACATACATGCGCTAATACATACTAATACATACATGCATACACCCATATACCAAATACGTACACGCGTATGTGTACGCGAGGGGGAGAACTGAACCAGTGCGCGTGCACGACGACGACGGAGATGACGACGGCGAAGACTACGATGATGATGACGAAGATGACGACGAAGGCGACGATGATGATGACGAAGACGATGATGACGACGAAGGTGGTGCTGGTGGAGAGGGCTAGTGGTGCCGGGGTGGTGATGCCGGTGGTACGGGTGGTGGTAGGGTGGTGGTACTGGTGGCACGGGGTGGTCGAGAAGGAGGAGGCTGGTTGAGAAGGAGGCTGGGCTGTTGGTTGCTGCTCATCGAGTTCGGCTGATGGTTGCTACTGAATATGGCTTGCCGGAGAAGGAGCTGGCCGGAGGTGGAGCGGGGTCGGGGAGCTTCAGGCGGGGGAGCTCGAGGGGAAGGTGGTGGATGGGAGGTCGGATGTGCAGCGGGAGGAGGGAGCTCAGGAGGAGTCGGGAAGGGGAGAGGAGAGCAGGGAGCTCCGGCTGGGGGTTACGGTGGTGATGCTGTTCGGTAGTGAAGGGTGGAGGAGGCTCGCCGGAGAAAATGAATGAGGGAGATGGAGCTCGCTGGAGTCGAACTCAGGCGAGGGAGATGGTGGTACGGGGTGGCTCGTGGAGGGACAGGCTCGCCGGGATCGGGCTCGAACGGCGTGGCGGAGGGAGAAGCCGGTGCACAGCAGGTGGTTGCCGTGGTGAGCTCCGGCGGGTCGGTCGGAGTTGGGATGCAGGGAAAACGGTAGAGTCGGGCTCGATGGTGAGAGCAGTCGGCGGAGCTTGGCCGGCCGGGGTCGGATGAGTTGGCCGGGGTGGTTCTCCTTGTCTTTCTTTTTCTTTTATTTTCTTTTTTTAGGAAGGAGAAGAAGAAGAAGAAGGAAGAAGAAGAAGAAGGGAAGAAATGGAAAAGAAGAAGGGAAGCTACGGTTGTGAGGAGGGATGAGAGAGAGAGGTGGGGGCTTTCCAAGGTTTGGGGATTAGGGCATGCTTGGGAAAGGGTGCATGAAAAGACATTAAATAGGAGATTCGATGTGGGAATGTGTGGTGATGATGCTCCCCATTTGAATGGGTGGCCAGGATTTAACATGAGGGAAATCATTCATACAAGGAGAGGGTTGGTTGACTAGTCAAGAATTAGGGCTTCTCTATTTGGTTTGAACCAATGGGGTGTTGACACCTAATGCAATATTTGTAAATGATCCCCCTTAAATTTGGGTATTTGCACAGACACATGAAATGATAAAAAATTGGTGGACGATTTGGTGTTTGGTGTTTTGTAGGGTGAGAGGGTGTTGTGTGTTTGGTATGGACTTAATTAATGGGGTATTTGGATTAAATTGGGTTAAAATAGGATTAGTCAAAGTTGGTATCCCCAATTTAATTAGAAATAAATACAAGAGGTATTCTAAAATTAATTAGAAATACATGGGACTAAAAGTAAGTTGGGACACAAGTATCATGAATGAAGAAGGCTCAGAATAGAATATTACCCTAAATTGGGTTGCACAAAATGGGTCGAGATTGTGTCTCCAATTTCGATTGGAACGCAATGATACAAAGTTGTATTTTATTTAGAAATTAAATAAACGTCCGCAACGTATATTGTGCGACTAAAATGAAGCACACGAGAGCATAATTATGAGTGACACAAGTGTCATGAAAGATGTAGGCTTGGTGTCAGTCTTCGACCCTTTAATTGGTCTGGCTAAACGGGTTGAACTGGTGTCTCAAAATTGATGGCAACGACACGGGTGCGCGACACAGGATTAAATAATAGATTTCGGATACGGGAAGTTGTGCAATTAAATTAGAGTACAAAGGATTATAATTTTGAGTGACGGAAAAGAGCAGCGCCTAAGTTGGCGTGTCAAGTCTAGAATATAACAACTTGTTGGAAATTATGGGCTAAGGCTGGGCTCCGAATACTGCAACAACGATAGGGTGTAACAATTAAATAAAACTACGACAATAAATTACAACCTCAAATAATTAAATCCTAAATAATACAATATAAATTCATAACCCTATAATTCGGTCAGGTGTTCATCTAGTGGGCTTCTAGGTCAAGTCTACTAGCTCAAACATTAAGAACACTGCATATATATATATTATATATATATATATATATATATATATATATATATATATATATATATATATATATATATATATATATATATATATATATATATATATATATATATATATATATATATATATACACACACATCTCATACAATTATTTAAATTAATTATACGAAATATTAATAACATATAAAAAGTCAAAAATATCCCTATTTTCAGGATGTGGTAGTGACAGTATTTTTTGACACAGAGTTAGCGAGGACTTGGACCTAACCCCTGCTGATATCCATGCAAGTATACCGACTTAAACTCGTTACTTTGTATTTACTGTATTGTTCATTGTTTCCACATTGGACACGTGATCGACACGAGTGTATGGTACTTGATTGTATTGTCCATTGATTGTCATCGAATGTACTACGGGAACAGGGAAAATATTTATTTTTGTGTGTGACCACACCCAAGCCATAGCTAGGAATTGTTGATAGCCTAATCACACACGACACGTGTGATTAAGCCGTACCTTATTGTTATTGTACTCACCAGTCGGTCACATGCTAAAATGGTATTTCCAAAACACTTGCATAATTGATTGTTCATTGTTTCAATGATTGAACTATTGATCAGTATATAGGTTAATTCATTTTATTACTTGTTCATTGCATTTCATTCTTACATCGAATCATGTTTCTTGTAGGGGTTGTACTCTCCTTTCCTGATTGGATCAGTTGCAGGTGATGAGGACTTCTACCCTACCCATTATGGACCATAGGGGATAGATGCTAGCTAGGAGGCTGCGCAGGACCAGGAGTTCATTCTAGAGACTTAGGACTACTTTGTTTAACTAATTTCATTTGTTGTACTTGTTGTTGTATCGTAAGGGTTGTACTTGGATGACTGTACATATTGGAGAGAGTTGTTTCCTTTAGTTTTACCGGATTTTTTTCCGAACATATTAATGTAAATGTGTATTAAATGGTGAAACATGGTAGTGTATTGTGATTGCTTACATGAGATCGTTCTTAGATGCTGTGAATAAAAGAATTGATTTTGATTTTGAGAGATTGCTAAGGCTTAGACAGTTGACTACTGCTGTCAATGGCAACGTAGGCTGGACATGACCGATTCATATCCGATTATTCAGGAGCGTATCATAGCAAAGAACATGCAACAATGGCTTGTTTCTTGCTTCACCATGAAATCAATGAATCACCAAGAAACAAAGAGAATCGAAAGTAGAACGAACAGGTGGTCGATGAGTACGTTGGGACTGGCGAAGAGGTTTTGGTGGAGGCATATATAGTGGAGATGATGGTATAATGGTGGCTGGTGGAATATCTGGAGAATCCTCATGAGACGGCGACAGAGGCATCGTAGGAGGAGCTATACCAGGAGAGGGGACCAAGGGAGTAGGATCAATAAAAATACAAGACATCAAATCTTGGGGGGGGGGGACAAGAAATGAACACCTGAGGTGTGACAGTAAACTAAGGAGATTCCTTTAGAAAGGTGATATGGCGAGATAGACGAAGACGACGGGCCAAGGGATCATAACAACTGTATCCCTTATGCTCAGAACTAAAATCGAGTAAGACACACTTTGCTGATCAGACAATCAGCTTTATGCGTTCAGTCTCAAGAAGAAGAACAAAACAAGTACACTCAAAAGTACGAAGTATGCTGTAATCAAGAGAAAACAAAAGAAACTCCCATGAGGTGTCTCTGTCCAGAACTTTTGAGGAACATAAGAGGATAATAAGATGGCACGAGCAGTCTCAAGAATATGATGGTGTTTGCGCCCGCTTACCCCATTTTGTTCCTGATTGTAAGGATATGACTGTTGAAATAAGGTTCCTTGATATTACAATATAGATCTCATCATAGTGGAAAGATACTCACGAGCATAATCAAAACAAATTTTTTTAATCCTAGCATTAAGTTGTGTATGAATCATAGTTGTAAACATCCTATAAATAGTAGAAAGTTTGGAACGGTGACGCATTAAATAGACCCAAATATAACGAGTGTAATCATCATCAATATAGTTCACATAGTAGGGAAAATCACTCATAGATGGGATAGGTGCAGGTCTCCATATATCAGAGTGAATTAATTCAAAAATACTATTAGGTTTTGATAAACTCTTAGAAAAAGGTAAGGCTAAGTGTTTTGCCAACTTACAACCCATACATGTGGATAGAAAGAGAAAGAACCATGTCTAAGAGCTCTACTATGGAATAAAGTTTTTAGATGGTGCTTTGAAATATGAACTAAATGTCTGTGCTATAAGTCGGCAGCAGACGTGATAGCAGCATGACTAGAACTCAAAGGTCGAGTTGATAGAAAATGAAAAACCACTAAGTGGTACAACCGTCCCTTCCTACGAGCACGACCAATCGTCTAACTCGTATGAGGATCCTTCACAAATTAAACATGTGAGGGAATAAAAAACAACAATAAACCCACTCTCACAAAGGCTACTAACTGATATATGGTGTAAAGTAAGATGGAAAACATACAAAACAAAAGAAAGACTTAAAGTGTTAGAAATAATGGAGCCAGATTGAGTGATGACCAGCTGAGAACCATCAACTCTGTGTAAAGAGAAAAAATTGGATGGTAAATGTGTAATACTAGATAAGAGACTAAGATCAGAAGTTATATGATGAGAAGCACCATAGTCTAATTCCAAGAAGTGGATGTACCAGTATAGGCAGATGCAGAGGAGCCAACAAAAACAGATTAGCGCTGGAGGCAGAGCTGGAGTTCTAACTGAGTAAGACAGTGCTGTACATCTTTCGATGTTTGTGTACTATCGACAATATGAGCCTGAGGCACCGGAGAGCAAGTCGAGGAGGAACCCTTTGTCTTTATCCGTTTGAATAATTGAATTTTTAATTGTAGTTGAAGCAGAAAATAATTATCTACTGGGTGATCAGACTTCTGACAGTGGGAACAGATCAGACTAGACCGTTGACGAGCATAGCAAGTGGTAACATAATGACCAGGCTTTCCGTAATAAGTACATGAATGACGTGAAGAGGTTCTGGAGGTGGGAGCACGAACCTTTTCGGAAGTGGAAGACGAAAAAAAATCTTTGAACTGCCTCTATGAAGTTGTATCGCAACGGAAAGTTGGGATGAAATGCACAGACAATAGATGCGTTCTAATATTTAAAAATCCTACACTCTAATACCATGTTACTTATTAATGAATAATTTAAAAAATAATACAACCATGAATATATAATTGAAAAATGTATTCATATTCATATAGGCGTAGAAAAAAATATAATTATACAGAAAAATAATCAAATATTAAATGTAATCCTAAATCTAATTAATCTTAATAGTCACCCAAGTGAAACTGTTTTTGTTAGAATCGGTAATTTTATTTTTATTTTGCATTCGGTGCTATTGCAACAACCTTCTTTTATAATTGGGGCTGTTAAATCTGTTGGTTTTGTTTTCTTCAAAAACTCAAATTCCTCTTCCTTTCTTTAGTCCTACATCGGATGCACCAAAGCCTTCTTGTATACATATATTATTTTCTCTCCTTTGCTCTATTAAGTTGTTGTGTGTGGAACCCCTTGGGCCACACGCGCGCGTCGCCGCCGCCGCCCGGCCCGACTCGGCTCGGTTCGGTTCGGCGCGCGTAACGGGTGCGGGTACGCGCCCACATCTGCGGGCGCCGAATGTCGATCCGATTTCCTCTTTGGGTTCGGGCTGGGACCCTAAAATTCTTTTTGCTCCTCTCCCTTTTTTGAACCGTTCAAATTTTGAATGTTGGGACACTGTCCAGATTCATTGAACCTTGCCTTGCCACAGCTCATTTTTGACAGCATTTATCCCACGTTTTATTCATTACTTAATGGCCTGTTTATGAGCCATTAAGTACCTGTCTGTGGCCAGATTCATTGAACCTTGCCACAGCTCCAGCCTATTTATTTGGTCTCCTTCTCCTTCGTTTGGTACAGAAAATAATCATACGTCCAAACTCTCTTTCACTCCACTCTCAAACGATATTTTGATCTCCAAATTCTTGCTCTGGGCAGAGCTAAGTTCGGTCTCTCTCTCCGAGTCGTGTGCGGCAAAGAGAACCCGGTAGTCAGGGGGTTTTACCACTAGGAGCTTCCGAGAAACGTCTGCACATAGACCTCGGATAAACTCTTAGGGCAGTGCTTCGTGCACGACTTCCCCGGAGGCCGGTAACAATTTTATTTTTGGATTTCCTTGTTCTCTGAAAAATATTATATATTATATTTATATTATAAATACGGTTAACAATCTAAGAGTTTATCTTTTTTAGCTACTGTTTCTCATTTTCAAAACATATTTCTGTCTACTGCTGCTTATTACAACAAGAACGAATTATGATTACTGTAGCTACATATATAAAATTTTTGTTTTACAAACAAAAGAACAAAACGAATTACTTGTCATCAAATATAAAAGCATATCTGTTAAACACTAGTATATTTGATTGTTAGCGAATTATTTATAACCTCCTAGTATACTATAGCACACATTTTGCTACATACCAAATAAACTATACTGTTGTCATTCTAAATAAATACTTGTCAAAATTGATTTTTAATTGCTGATAGCACATTACTTGCTGTTAAAATAGTATTGTAGCAATTTAGTACTTATTAATTGTTGGTAGCAAACTGATATAAATATAAAGTTAACTGTAGCAAGTTTAATTTTTATTTGTATTGCCAAAGCAAGAGTACTATTAATTTGTATTGCTAAAGCAAGTTTATTATTTATTTTGTTTATAGGCATACTTGGTTATGTATTAACATAACAAATTGTGTTCTTGGCTCACTCTATTTGACATATTGTTAATTTCAATTCCTTTAAACAATTTAAGTCAAAATAAATAGTTAAAGTAAAACTGCAAATCTCTTTGAGTCTGGATTCTAAAAGTAAAGATCAATTTGGGAACAAGCCGAAAGGGTCCTTCTGTCAACCGGGTGTAAATAGCCCTAAGCGACACGGTATTTAAGTGTCTTCGGACCACCGCTAGCTGGGAACCGGCCCCTACAGCTAACTCAAATCAATCTACACTTGATAGACTCAAGATTTTAAAACTGATTAGCAAAAATCACTTGAACTATTATTCTAAATTATTGGACATTGTTATTGAGTAATTTCGTATCTTTCAGACTTTCCTCATTTGCAACCATGACTGCCAAGGATGAGACTTTTACTGCTAAACCTGCAAAATTCAACGGGACTTTCTTTAAGAGATGGCAAAGTCAGAAGAAATTTTGGCTCACTACCTTAGGATTAATCTCAGCCATTGATGGTTCCACACCAATCACAAATGACTCTGATGACACTGAGTCTGACATAGGAATATCCAAGTCCTCTGGTTCTTCTAGACCCAAGACCCCTAAGGAAATAGACTACCATTGCTTCCATAGAATTCTAAGTGCTTTGTCTGAATCTCTATATGACATATTCTTCGAATACAAAAGTGCAAAAGAACTTTGGGATGCCCTAGAAGATGAATATAGCTGTGATGATGCTGGAATTGAAAGATTCAATTCCTCCTCATTCAACAGATACTTTATGGTAGATAACAAACCTATAAATGACCAAATACATGAATTCCAAGAATACCTTAGGCATATTCAAGCCAAAGACACTTTCTTCTCTACTGAGTATAAAATAGCCTGCTTAATAGACAAGCTTCCTTCTTCTTGGTCTGATGTCAAGAAATACCTCATTCATACTCAGGGTGACCTTACCTTTGCTCAAGTCCTAAAGAAAATTAGAACAGAAGAACAAATTAGGCTAAGGTCTAACCCTAAGTCCGAGTCTAAAGCTAAGGTAAACCTTGTAGAATCCCAAGGTAAACCCAAGCCTCATCATCACCACAAACCAAAAAGGAACCTCTTCAAGAAGAAGCAGAACTCTCAGCCTCACCACCAAAACCATCACCACAATAAACCAAGAACCGTTGGTCAAACTCAGGATCAGAAGAGATTTTTTTTTTTGTGTGGTAAAACAAACCATATAGCCACCAACTGTTTCCATAGGAAGAAGGAAGCTGTCCAGACCTCTTTCAAAGGGAAACGTCCTACAAAACCAGAAGCAAACATGCTTCTCAACGGCTCTTCTAGTTCCTTCAGGTCTGTAAGCTATCAACCCTTAGTCAATATTTTTTACCATTCTGACGATTGGTGGTTGGATTCTGGAGCCAATGTTCATGTTTCCTTTGATCGCTCCTATTTTTCAAACTATCAGGAATCAGGTGAAGGAGGTGTAACTCTAAAGATGACATCAGGAAAAACTCTGACTCTTCATGATGTGTTACATGTGCCATCTATCAGAAGAAATTTAGTTAGTGGGTCTCTCCTTGTAGCTTCAGGGTACAAGATTGTTATGGAAGCAAATAAAGTAGTTTTTTCTAAGAATGACTCTTTTATTGGAAAGGGTTTTGTAAGAGATGGTCTTTTTATTTTGAGTACCGTGAATAAAATTTCTGATCCTTCCTTTGTTGTTTCAAATGTAGAATCCTCAAATGTATGGCACAGTAGATTAGGTCATGTGAATCTAGGTTCCCTAAAAAGGATGATGAACTTAGATCTTATTCCTAAGACTCCAATAGATGATAAACACAAGTGTGAGATATGTGTTCAAGCCAAACATACTAGGCTACCTTTCAAATCTGTAGAAAAAAACTCTGACCTTCTAGAGCTTATTCATAGTGATGTGTGTGACTCAAATAGGGTTTTGACCCGAGGTGGTAGAAAATAATTTGTTACTTTATAGATGATCATTCAAAGTATTGTTATACATATCTACTAAAAATCAAAGATGAAGTTCTAGATAGATTTAAGGTCTATAAATCTGAAGCTGAGAACCAGTTAGAGAGAAAGATTAAGATTCTTAGATCAGATCGTGGTGGAGAGTATACATTAAATGATATGACCAATTTTTGTGAAAAATACGGAATAATCCATGAGGTAACTGCTCCTTATTCACCACAGTCCAACGGAGTTGCTGAAAGAAAGAATCGCACTCTGTTAGACATGGTGAATGCCATGCTCCTCAGCTCAGGTGCTCCTGATAATTTATGGGGAGAAGCATTATTATCGGCCTGTTACATCCTTAATAGGATCCCTAGTAAGTCTAATGATAAGACTCCCTATGAATTATGGAAAGGTAGAGCTCCTAGGATCCATTATCTCAAAGTTTGGGGATGTCTGGCTAAAGTAGGAATTCCTGAACCTAAAAAGAGAAAGATTGGACCTAAGACTGTAGATGCTGTATTCATAGGATATGCCCTAGATAGCAATGCCAATAGATTTCTTGTTACTCACTCAGAAGTAAATAAAATCTCTAACAATACTATTATAGAAGTAAGAGATGCAGTTTACTTTGAGAATATATATCCTTTTAAAGATAGAATTTCTCCCTCTCCCTTCAATCTCTCTCTTAATCCGTCCACCAGCTCTTATGTTCAAATATCTAGTTCACAATCCGAACAAAATATAGAACCTAGAAGGAGTAAAAGAGAAAGAATTGAAAAGAACTTAGGAGAAGGTTTCTTCATTTTTCTAATAGAGGGTGATCCCTCAACTTATGAAGAAGCAATATCTTCTCCTGATGCCCCTTTCTGGAAAGAAGCCATTAACAGTGAGTATAACTCCATCATGGAGAACAATACTTGGTTTCTAGCAGACCTACCTTCAGGTAGTAAACCCATAGGTTGTAAGTGAATATTTAAAAAGAAACTTAGAGCCGATGGTACCATAGAGAAATACAAGGCTAGATTAGTAGCCAAAGACTTTACCCAGAAAAAGGGATTAGATTATTTTGATACATACTCACCTGTAGCTAGAATCACCTCTATCAGAACCCTTCTAGCCTTAGCATCCATTCATAATATGCTAATCCATCAAATGGATGTCAAGACAGCATTTCTAAATGGGGACCTAGAGGAAAAAATCTACATGGAGCAACCTGAAGGTTTTATTACTAAAGGCCAAGAATATAAAGTTTGCAGATTAGTTAAATCTCTTTATGGTCTAAAGCAGGCTCCCAAACAATGGCACAACAAATTTGACATAATCATCTCAGAATATGGTTTCGTGGCAAATGAGTATGACAAATGTATATACTCCAAAATTTTAGATGAAAGTTGTGTCATCCTATGTTTGTGTGTAGATGACATCCTTATTTTTGGATCATCACTAGAATTGATTACTAATACCAAAGACTATTTATCCAGCCAGTTTGATATGAAAGATCTAGGTGAAGCAAACTTGATTCTAGGCATGCAACTGTCCAAACACAAGGAGGGCTATACTCTATCCTTAGCACACTCTATCGAGAAAATGCTAAGAAAATTTGAGTTTTTTGATAAGAAACCTGCCCTTACTCCTTATGACAGTAGTATTGTTCTAAAGAAGAATGAGGGTTCTCCTATGGAACAACATAGATATTCTCAGATGATAGGTTCTCTCATGTATATATCAAACAGGACCAGACCTGATATTGCATTTGCCATTGGGAGACTAAGTAGATATACTAGTAACCCAAATCAGTTACACTGGATAGCGTTAGAAAGAGTATTTAGATATCTTAGGGGTACTCTAGATTATATGTTGCACTATACTAGATACCCTGATATCATAGAAGGTTATTCAGACGCAAACTGGGTAACGGACTCGCATGATGTAAAATCTACTACTGGATATGTTTTCACTCTAGGAGGAGCTGCAATCTCCTGGGGCTCATGTAAACAAACTATCATTGCTAGAAGTACAATAGACTCTGAAATGATAGCCTTAGACACTACATGCACAGAAGCCGAATGGCTAAGAAACCTTATTATGCATATACCTGTTTCTATTAATCCTGTTCCTGCAATTTCTATAAACTGTGATAATAAATCTGTTATGGAACTACTAAAGCATGATTCTGTGAATGCTAAGATGAACAGGCACCTGCAGCTGCGCTTCAAGTCTATAAAGAGCCTATTGGGCAAATATGTGGTTCTTGACTATATAAAGTCAGAAAAGAATCTTGCAGACCACTTGACGAAGGGTCTGTCTAGGACTTTGATCCTAGAATCATCGAGGGGGATGGGGTTAAGCCCATAAGTAAAGTCACCAGCAGTGGCAACCCAACCGAGTCTGACTGGAGATCCCAAGAAGCCGGTTCAATGGGTAGGAACAAGCTGGACTTAGGTGACTTTTATGGAACACTGACCCGAGATTAAAATCTCATCATATAATGCCCAAGTGGCTATACATGCGTACTATGATTTCCCATCCCTATGATGACAGTGTTCCTGTGTGATATGGTTAGGATGAGATTAAACTCTTAATAGGTCCAAGCTGTAATGCTAGGTTGATTCATATCACCAACCATTAAGGACTTACCTATATAAGAGGTCGTGAAGGCCGCGACTATGGGACAGGGCGATCCCAGACAACTCTCATGAATGTGGAAAGTGCGCATGGCCATTTAAAAGCGCCACCCGATAGACCAAGGACCTCTAGCGTACTATGTGTGCTATTTTTCTAAATCTGGTTAAAGAAGTCTGATTCAAGGCATAGTCCATCAAGCACTTCTTCAGATTAAGGCAATAGTCACTACGTGAGATTCAAGGCTGTAGTCAATCTCATCTATGCATAGTATTTTACTGCCCAGATGCTCTCTCTCTATTTACTTCACTCTTATCTCTGTTTCGGAACTTGACTTTTTGGGGGGGGATTGTTGGTTTTGTTTTCTTCAAAAACTCAAATTCCTCTTCCTTTCTTTAGTCCCACATCG
Source organism: Iris macrosiphon (assembly GCA_036927795.1). NCBI lineage: Eukaryota > Viridiplantae > Streptophyta > Magnoliopsida > Asparagales > Iridaceae > Iris > Iris macrosiphon. Next base: position 59,984,211 of record JAYESA010000004.1, on the reverse strand, counting down.
GATGCACCAAAGCCTTCTTGTGTACATATATTATTTTCTCTCCTTTGCTCTATTAAGTTGTTGTGTAGGGAACCCCTTGGGCCACACGCGCGCGCCGCCGCCGCCGCCCGGCCCGGCTCGGCTCGGTTCGGTTCGGTTCGGTTCGACGCGCGTAACGGGTGCGGGTACGCGCCCACATCTGCGGGCGCCGAATGCCGATTCGATTTCCTATTCGGGTTCGGGCTGGGAACCTAAAATTTTTTTTGCTCCTCTCCCTTTTTTGAACCGTTCAAATTTTGAATGTTGGGACACTGTCCAGATTCATTGAACCTTGCCTTGCCACAGCTCATTTTTGACAGCATTTATCCCACGTTTTATTCATTACTTAATGGCCTGTTTATGAGCCATTAAGTACCTGTCTGTGGCCAGATTCATTGAACCTTGCCACAGCTCCAGCCTATTTATTTGGTCTCCTTCTCCTTCGTTTGGTACAGAAAATAATCATACGTCCAAACTCTCTTTCACTCCACTCTCAAACGACATTCTGATCTCCAAATCCTTGCTCTGGGCAGAGCTAAGTTCGGTCTCTCTCTCCGAGTCGTGTGCGGCAAAGAGAACCCGGTAGTCAGGGGGTTTTACCACTAGGAGCTTCCGAGAAACGTCTGCACATAGACCTCGGATAAACTCTTAGGGCAGTGCTTCGTGCACGACTTCTCCGGAGGCCGGTAACAATTTTATTTTTGGGTTTCCTTGTTCTCTGAAAAATATTATATATTATATTTATATTATAAATACGATTAACAAAATCGTAGTGAAATTTTCTTCCACACTGTTTGTAAAGTGGAAAATCTGGTGCTCTGAATTATGTACATACAGAACGAGTGAGACATTGCTTTGATCCTAAAAGAAAAAAAAAATAGAAAATAAACAATATATCATCGATTTCTACTTATTTTGGTTACCACAGTAAACTGAAAGTAGAACGTGATCAGCGTTTCCCTTAATATTATTCGTTCACCGCGTAATTGCTTAACTAGTTTTCCCGTCTGTTGATTCAAAAGTCTATATAACTGCCAATCTCGTCAGAAAATGTAAGATTTTTCCCAACCTAAGTCAAAAAAGTATACTATTTAACCTAAGTAGATGTCGACGTATAGTTCAAGATTGTCAATGATGATCGAAGTGGTTTCGATAGTGACTAACACTTCGTTGCTGTCAATGTGGAATCAGAAGGGCTGACATGGACATTAACTCAATTTAACTTGATCATCGAGTTGTGAACTCTTTAACAAGTTCCCTATTGCCATAACCTTGACATTCTTGAGAGAGTTTGAGTATAAAAATGGATCATCGTAGAAAACAATGATACCAGGTTGGCAACATTGCACAAAACTTGCCGCTCGGCCCGGAGATCCTGGCAAAGACTCGAGACTATATATCAGCAGGAAAATAGTAGTTCTGACATGGAAAAAGTAATATATATATATATATATATATATATATATATATATATAATGGTTATAAATCATATACTTATATTCCTATTTGAACCAATGCACATATTGACCAATAAAAATAGAATGTACTAATGCAAATTGGTGCACATAGGATGTAGAAATACATTTCTATTGGTCACATGTGTATGGCTCATATAGGAATATAAACCTATGACTCATATCCCGTATATATATATATATATATATATATATATATATATATATATATATATATATATATATATATATATATATATTTGTTTGGATACGTGGCTATAATAGCATCCCAGTCAGTCCGGAGGGGGACTCGATCCCATGACCACTCCCTCCGGGTGTCCCCCACCTTACCACTTGACAATATATCAGCAGAAAAATAGTAGTTCTTATATATATATATATATATATATATATATATATATATATATATATATATATATATATATATGGGTAAGCGGGATATACGCCATAGTGTTCATATTTTTATCTGAGTCATGCACATGTGGCCCAATAGAAATAGAATCCTACATTCTATGTGCACTTTTATACTCTATTCTTATTTGTTCACATGTGCATGACTCATGTAAGAATATGAGCATTATGGCTCATATCCCGTTTAACTTATATGAATGGCACAAGTAGGAATATGAGCTTATAGCTCATATCCCGTTTACCCCACACACACACACACACACACACACACACACATATATATATATATATATATATATATATATATATATATATATAAAATATTACCCTAGTGGTTAAGGGGGTGGGTCTCCGCGGGTGTTGGTCGGGTTCGAACGACCCTCCTACTGGACTGGCTGGATGCGTTTGTCACGAATCTGGACCGACAAAATGAAATTTTAAAGTCATATATATATGGCTTCAAACCAAGTAAAATTTATCATTTTTGAATATATATATATATATATATATATATATATATATATATATATATATATATATATATATATATATATATATATATATATATAGATATATTCAAAAATGTTAAATTTTACTTGGTCTGAAGCCCTACAATTCAGTCTAAATACTGATAATCAATTGTGCTCCAAAGACCCACAAATCCAACCCGAAAAAAATAGTAAATTTTATTAAGGCACGAAGGCTTACAACTTAGTCCGAAGACCTACAATCAATTCCAATCCGAAGGACCACAAACCCATCTCGAATGCCACATCCCGATCCGAATACCTTGCATCACAATTACATCGCACCAACATCGCAACCGCACCACAACAACACCGCACCACAACCGCACCGACCCCAACCACATCCGCACCGCATCCACGCACCACCTTGACTGCACTACACCCAACCCGCATCCGGGCCACATCACATGTCACCAACTTCCATCGCACTTAATCTCTAACAAAAGAAAATAAATTATACTCATGTTGCTCGAACTAGCAACAAATCCAGGTCGAATGTCTATATATACAATTTCTAGTCCGAAGGCACTATTCCAGTCCGAATGCTCCATCCAACCCGAAGACCTCACACAGCCATAGTCGGATCGCACCTCGCACCTGCACTGCACCCAACCACCACCTGCCACTTTAATTTTCCCAAAAGAAAATTAAATGGCACCTCGAGAGCTCGAACCCGACCAACACCCGCGGGGAACCCCTCCTTAACCACTATATATATATATATATATATATATATATATATATATATATATATATATTCAGAAATGGTAAACATTTTACTTGATCTGAAACCTTATAATTCAGTCCGAATGTCTACAATCAATTGCGGTCCGAAGACCCACAAACCTAGCCCGAAAAACAAATAGTAAATTTTATTCTAGCCCAAAGGCATACAACTCAGTCTAAAGGCCTACAATCAATTCCGGTCCGAAGGCCCACAAATCCAGCTCGAAAGCCACATCCCGATCCGAATGCCTCGCATAACAATCGCACCGCACCAGCATCGCCACAGCACCACAACAACACCGCACCACAACCGCACCTGCACCGCACCCCAACTACATCCTCTCTTCATCCGCTTACCACCTGGGCTACACTACACCCAACCCGCATTCGGGCCACATCACACATCACCCACTTCCACTGTACTTAATTCTCCAGCAAAAGAAAATAAATTATACTCCCGTTGCTCGAACTAGCAATCAATCCAGGCCAAAGGCCTATATATACAATTCCTAGTCTGAAGGTCCAATTCCAACTAGAAGGCTCAATTCGGTCCGAAGAACTCACGCAGCCGTAGCTGCACCGTACCGCACCTGCACTGCGTACCCAACCACCACCTACCACTTTAATTCCCCTCTCAAGGCGAATTAAATGGCCCTCCCAGGACTCGAGGCCACAACCTCTTGGGGGAGGGCATCCGTCTTAGCGGCTATGTTAGACTTCATTTGCAACATATATATATATATATATATATATATATATATATATATATATATATATGGGTAAACGGGATATGAGCCATATGTTCATATTTCTACATGAGCCATGCACACGTGAACCAATAGAAATGGATTTCTACATTTCATGTGCACCCATGTGCACTAGTATACTACATTTCTATTAGTCCACATGCGCATTGACTCATGTAAAAATATGAGCTTATGACTAATATATAAATATATATATATATATATATATATATATATATATATATTCAGTCAGGTATTTACTTCCAGTAATCTTTTTTTATTCTTTTGAATTTCTTAGTCATGTCGCCATCTCTGGCTACTCGTCTCCACTATGGCTAACATAAAGAATAAAGAAAAAGAACCACCGTCGTCAAACTCTGTCATCGTTGCTGAAAATATCGTTAGTTAAATTCCAGAGACAAAAAAGTCGACCGAGTACTTTTAGCTTGGCACCGACGCGTTGTTCCAGCGAACACGGTGTTTCTACTTGATAGTTTGGAGAAAGATATTCTACTAGTGACTACGGAGACACATTTGAGCAGCTTAATGATACCTGTGCGGAATCTTGTAAAAGTGATGTGTTCTTGAAGTCTACAGACGTAACTTTAGTTGTTAGAGGTCTTTTTCAGTAACTCTCTTTACTAGATTATCTCAAAGCAAATTCAAGGACACGTGGATGTAATTTTTTTTTGAAAATAATTTTTTTTTAAGTAAATTATAAAGTTATTTTTTAGTATAGAAATTTTTACTTTGCGTTTGGTTACTTTAATCTGAAAACTGATTTTTAAAAAACAAAAGTTAAAAATTGTGTTTGGTTAAAAAAAATTTAGAATTTTTTTTAACTGTGTCCACAGCTACTCGTGTCTAACTGTGTCCCACCAAAACATGTCCATCCGTGTCTCTCCCAAACTTGTCCGTTATGTGTCCCTAAAAATATGTTTCTGTGTCCCAAAAATCTCTCCTCAACTCAAATTGTGTCCGACACAATTGTGGTCGATTCGTCATCGTGTTCCCGCAGCCCATAGCCGCCGCCGGTCATCTCCTCCACAAGTTCGGGCCCGATCAGCGGGGAGGAAATCAGATTCGACAACCCGATCCCGTCCTCGTCGGAGCCAGAGGAGTAGTCATCGTCGGAGGAGGGGGGAGGATAGAGTCGAGCCATGGAATAATTAGGGTTTGGACGAGGGCGTCGATGATTTCCCGCGGGGAGGACGGTGGAGGATGACGGTTGTGGTGAAGGAGGAGGAGGGTGAGGGCGGAGGAGGGTGAAGGCAGACAAGTGGAGGAGGGCGGAGAAGGGTGAGGGTGTCACGTCCCGATTCCGTAGAATCGATAGTCGTCCCTCGGACGTGACGTTTTGCGTGCCTAGATTACGCATCGCACAAGACCAAGGTATTTTATATAACGAGCACATATTCAGAGTACGCAGATAATTGAAACACTATTTTGCAACATGGAAAAGTTCTCTTTATTGATAATGAATATCTTTTACAAACTCTTGAATGAGTCGGATAATTGTCGCACGGGCTTACAAAAGTGGACGCAAAATGAGATAACCGTCATGTACATTACATCCTTTTACTAAAACTTCAAAAGCTATAGACACCTTCTGGCGAAGCTATCGCATTTCCACGGAGCTGCATGAGTTTGTGCACGAGCTCCTGGAACTTCAAAACGCTTCTTCGAAGGCACAATCAGGACGTGCCGGTAGGTGGACTGGATTGATAGTCGCTCTAGCTTCTTGCAGGATCACCTTGGTACGGGGAACCTGTTGCAACGAGAGCCAGTACATCGAAATGCACTGGTGAAGGTGAGCTAACCCAACTATACCAATCAATATGTTGTTTATATGAAGCATGCCAGTTATTATGTGATCTTTCTATCTTGACTTAGTCCATTTTACAAGCAAGCATTAGATATGGAAGTTTACTATAATAAACATGCCACCGTTCGGTGACTTTTACCTGCCAGTCTGAACCACCTGCACAAATACTTACCATGACCTTCCTTGATACGAAGACATAGTTAGCTTGCACAATTTAAATATACGAGGGGATCGCTGGCACATTACCATAGTGGAATATTTATAGTCTCGGAATGGAATGACATACAACGCAAGAAACATGGGCGTCACATGCCATCCCGTCCGAAGTAGGCGACTATCAGGGAGTTTCGTCCGGATCGGATCGGTGCCAGTGCCCCAGCGATCGTCCACAGGAACTAAGACCTTGTGCACTAGTTGTCCGTGACCAAGCAAAGTTTACTAAGTTATCAATTGAGGCAGTGTAAGGCAACACAAGCATGAGACAAGTAATAGGGCATGATCTATTTTGCATAGACTCCCTGATCAGTTTATTTCATGGCAGGGTGTGTTCTATACATAGCACAATCATATAAGAAGTATATAATTTCTAACTAAAATTGAAGCATGCTGAAGAACACTCTAAACGAACTAGCATTCATAAGGTAACTGTTCACAAGTTTATTGACAAGAAAGAATAACTCCAAGTCTATTCCTTTTTATCTTAACATCTTTTAGTTATTATGGTATCGTTTGATCGAAACAATCAAGAAGGCAAGGTTTTAGATGTGAAGACTTGGAAGAAGGGTCAACTGAATCGAATTATAGCCACTCATAAGTTGGTTGAAGAGAGGAAAGGAAAGAGGTGCTTCAAGACTCCGCTCGCACGACGTCTACTGCACGATCACCTGCATTGCCACGAACAGATAATCAATACCTCTTCTACACTTTCCAAGCTCGGAATAAAATATAGTTCAATATAACAAAAGTAATGAAATCCATCGAAACCTTTCAAGAAAATACAAATTCGAAAACTAACTCAAAAGCACGAAAGCAAAAAGGTGACATCGAAAACAAGGCAAACAAACTTGCAGCGGAGAGGTCCCTCTTAACTCTGCCGCTAAGTCCATCCTTGGGGCAAGTTCCATTGAATATGGGAATCAATTCAGAAGAAGCAAATCCATAATGAGGATAAGATCTTTATTTAATCTATCCCGATCGAACTATACCGAAAGTATTTCTTAGCCGCGCTCCCCGAAAAGGCGGTACGGGATACCAGATCCTAACCAACTAATAGAAAGTTTCGTCCTCGAAACTTAGGAATAGAACCTACCACTATGAAACAATGAAGAAAACTTTTTTTCCATCTCAGACTCAAGCTCCTAGGTCAATTCTTCGACCGAATGATTTCTCCAAAGCACGTGCACGAGAGGAACCGAACGACTTCGAAGCAGCTTCTCTTTGTGATCCAAGATCCGCACATGATGTTCAAAATATGTCAAGTCCACTTTCAAGTCCAGTTGATCAAGATCTACCACATGACTCGGGTCGTACACGTACTTCCTAAGCTATGACACATGAAAGATATATTACACTTCAGATAGTGACGGTGGTAGGTGTCACGCCCCAGTCCCAAAATATGTAGGACTAGGAATACGTAACACGCCAGTCGTATGTATACGAAACTTCAATGTGTTGGAAGATAGTAACACACACGTACGCTGTACATGAATATCAAATCTACAAGTTTTCACGACTCGATTCCTTAGAATCAATGGGGCGTCCCCCGAATCATGACCGCCGTGCGGGCCTGGAGTTGCGCCCGCACAAGACTTTAATGATTTGCATAGCAAGCACATATTTAGAGTACACAGATAAATTGAAACATGAAAAAGTTTTCTTTATTGATAATGAACATCTATTACAAACTCTTGAACGAGTCAGCTAATATGCCGAACGGCTTACAAAAGAGATGACTCAAAATAAGATAGCAGTCCTGTACATTACATCCCTTTATAAACTCAAAATGATAAAGACCTCCAGGCTGGAGGATAGCTTTGCCACGGAGCTGCATTTGTGTATGAAGAGTTGCAGCTTCGGACTTCAAAAGGCTTCAAAGGCGCGGTGAAGATGCGCTAACAGCTGGACTGGATCGGAAAGACGACTTCGGCTCCTCGCTCGGTTCGCCTTGGTGCGGAGAACCTGTTTCAATGAGGGTCAGTATATCGAAACATGCTGGTGAAGGCGAGCTAGCCTGACTATACCAATCAACACGTTGTTTTAATAAAGCATGCATATTTGGGGGTTTCTATCTTGCCTTAGTTCATTTATAAGTAAGCAGCATATAGAATTTACTGAAAATGAACGTGCCACCGTTCGGTGGATTTTACCTGCCGTCTGAATTACCTGCACAATACTTACCATGCCTTCCCTGAAACGAAGACACAAGTTAGTATGCAACAGGTTTAAATATACATAGAGATCACTGGCGTGGTGCCACGAGGGACAGGTTATAGTCTCAAGGCAAAGTGACGTGCAACGCGGGTGGCGAGCCCCGCTGCATAACATTTTGCCGGGTAACATACAACTATACATATGTTCTGTTCAGATCGGATTGGTCCCAGCGCCCCGGTGACCGTCCGCGGAACTCATAACATACCTTGTGCACAAGTTGTCCGTGATCAAACAACACTCATAGAATTTGTTCATAGCATAACGGTTTTGCATAGTTATCCTGACAGTTTATTTCATAACAAGCATAATTCCATACTTAGCACGATTCATAGAATAGTTATAAACGAACTAGCATACAGGATGATAACCGTTCATAAGTTTAGTTGACAAGCAATATTTCTAAGTCTATTCCCTTTTTAACTTGATCTCTTTTATTATTACTTGGTATCGTTTGATCGGTGCGAAGGAGTGGAGCTTGGAAGCAGGGCTAGCTAATCGGGTTGGTAGCCACTCACTTAGAAGTTGGAAAGGAGAAGGAAAGAGGCGCTTCACGACTCCGCTCGCAAGCCGCCTACTACTCGTTCACCTGCACATGAACAGCTCGATTAATACTTCTTTCTCTCTTTCCAATCTCAGAATAAAAGTACAAGTCAATGAACGAAAACAATGAAAACCATCGAAACCGTTCAAGAAAAACAAGCAAATCCCAAAACCAATTCAAAGCACGAAAGCAACAAGCGACATCGAAAACCGAGACAATAAAAGATAGCAGCGGAGAGGTCCCTCCTGACTCTGCCGCTAAGCCGATCCTTGGGGCGCGGTCCACTGAATATGGAAATCGATTCCGAAGAAAGAAATCCATAACGAGGATGAGTTCTTAATTCAATCTATCCCGATCGAACGATACCATTTGTGTTTCTTAGCCGCGCTCCCCGCACCGGGAAAACGGGGCGCTACATCCTATCCAACCAATTGGAAGTTTCGTCCCGAAACTTAGGAATAGAACCAACCGTTAGGGATTATTGGGTTGAGGCAGGAGCTTAGAGGGGAGTGGACAATCCCGAGCTATGTGGCCTGGCCCGCCACAGTTGAAGCATATACCTTTTCTGCTGTAACATCTATCGGTAGTGTGCCCACGTCTTCTACAGAAATAACAGTATGGTCTCTGGTTCCCTTTGTGGCGACCACCATCGTTATGTCATTTTGCAGCATTGTTTTCTCCATCATCGCTTTGGCGTTTGTGACTGGATGTATGTACAGCGCCGGCAGAAACGTGAGGATATTGTGGTTCAAGAGATAGGGCGTGATTCATGACTTCACGCATTGTCCCGTACTGATTATTGACCATGTGCGCATGGATGGCAGGGCGCAAACCACCTTCAAACCTTCTAGCTCGACTCGCTGCATCAGGTAAATAGGCCCTAGCGAATTTGGAGAGTCGGTTGAATTTGGCGGAATACTCTTTCACTGTCATCCTGCCTTGCCTCAGTTGCACAAAGTCATTTTCCATTTGACGTTGTACTGGAGGGGGTATAAACTCCTCTTCAAACGCGACACGAAAGGTCGTCCACGAGATCGCCTCCTCTCCATGATCAAATTGGAGAGATCGTCGATGCACGTTCCACCAATCGTGTGCGTTGAGGCAGAGCTGAAGTTGCGCGCAGGCGACGCGCTTCTCTTCGGGGACCTCTAACAGAGCGAAGTGATCTTCAAGCTCGGCTAGCCAATCTAGAGCTACCACTGGGTCCTCAGTCCCGTTGAAAGGGGTGTTGCAAACTTTCTTGAAATGACCCAAGTTGAAGGCAGTCACGTCCCTCGGCCTTGGGATTTGAGGCGTCTCTACTTCAAGCATGGGCTGTTCCACCGGAGTCGTTGCTGTTGTGGGGGAATGGTTGGCAGCCAAAGTCTGAACTATCTGTTGCAGGGTATCTACCTGTTTCTGTTGGAATGAGAATCGGGTCTCTAGATTACTTTCGAACTTGGCTTGGCGAGCATCATCTCTTTGTCGTTGCGATTCTAACATTTGTATTACCCGCTCAAGCGGGTCGACTTGAGATATGCCACGCTGGCTCCGCAAGCTTTCCGAAGTACCCGAACTGTTTTCTTGTGTTTCGTTCAGAGCTTGCGCTGCAGATTGCGCTGGTACCATTCCTTCAAAAGAAGGTAAATTATATTAGAATCATAATGTATTATGGACTTATTGCATGAACGTATCTCATTTTGGCCTAGCGAGTTCAAGAGTTCGCACAGGAATTTGATCGCTAAAGGAACTTTTCCAGCACGAAGTCTAAGGAACTTGAATCTGTGCTCTGATACCACTATATCATGACCCGAATCCTTAGAATCAATGGGGCGTCCCCCGAATCGTGACCGCCGTGCGGGCCTGGAGTTGCGCCCGCACAAGGCTTTAATGATTTGCATAGCAAGCACATATTCAGAGTACGCAGATAAATTGAAACACAAATTTGAAACATGAAAAAGTTTTCTTTATTGATAATGAACATCTATTACAAACTCTTGAACGAGTCAGCTAATATGCCGAACGGCTTACAAAAGAGATGACTAAAAATGATATAGCAGTCCTGTACATTACATCCCTTTATAAACTCAAAATGATAAAGACCTCCAGGCTGGAGGATAGCTTTGCCACGGAGCTGTATTTGTGTATGAAGAGTTGCAGCTTCGGACTTCAAAAGGCTTCAAAGGCGCGGTGAAGATGCGCTAACAGCTGGACTGGATCGGGAAGACGACTTTGGCTCCTCGCTCGGTTTGCCTTGGTACGGAGAACCTGTTTCAACGAGGGTCAGCATATCGAAATATGCTGGTGAAGACGAGCTAGCCTGACTATACCAATCAACACGTTGTTTTAATGAAGCATGCATATTTGGGGGTTTTTATCTTGCCTTAGTTTATTTAGAAGTAAGCAGCATATAGAATTTACTGAAAATGAATGTGCCACCGTTCGGTGGATTTTACCTGCCGTCTGAATTACCTGCACAATACTTACCATGCCTTCCCTGAAACGAAGATACAAGTTAGTATGCAACAGGTTTAAATATACATAGAGATCACTGGCGTGGTGCCACGAGGGACAGGTTATAGTCTCAAGGCAAAGTGACGTGCAACGCGGGTGGCGAGCCCCGTTGCATAACATTTTGCCGGGTAACATACAACTATACATACGTTCTGTTCAGATCGGATTGGTCCCAGCGCCCCGGTTACCATCCGCGGAACTCATAACATACCTTGTGCACAAGTTGTCCGTGATCAAACAACACTCATAGAATTTGTTCATAGCATAACGGTTTTGCATAGTTATCCTGACAGTTTATTTCATAACAAGCATAATTCTATACTTAGCACGATTCATAGAACAGTTATAAACGAACTAGCATACAGGATGATAACCGTTCATAAGTTTAGTTGACAAGCAATATTTCCAAGTCTATTCCCTTTTTATCTTGATCTCTTTTATTATTACTTGGTATCGTTTGATCGGAACGAAGGAGTGGGGCTTGGAAGCAGGGCTAGCTAATCGGGTTGGTAGCCACTCACTTAGAAGTTGGAAAGGAGAAGGAAAGAGGCGCTTCACGACTCCGCTCGCAAGCCGCCTACTTCTCGTTCACCTGCACACGAACAGCTCGATTAATACTTCTTCCTTTTTTTCCAATCTCGGAATAGAAGTGCAAGTCAATGAACGAAAACAATGAAAACCATCGAAACCGTTCAAGGAAAACAAGCAAATCCTAAAACTAACTCAAAGCACGAAAGCAACAAGCGACATCGAAAACTGAGGCAATAAAAGATAGCAGCGGAGAGGTCCCTCCTGACTCTGCCGCTAAGCCGATCCTTGGGGCGCGGTCCACTGAATATGGGAATCGATTCTGAAGAAACAAATCCATAACGAGGACGAGTTCTTAATTCAATCTATCCCGATCGAACGATACCGTTTGTGTTTCTTAGCCGCGCTCCCCGCACCGGGGAAACGTGGCACTACACAAATGACAATATAATGTCAACAAGTCATATACAATCTACATCTCATCTATAGCACAAATAAAGAAATAGGAAATAAATAATTGAATCTCAAATATGAAGTCTCAAAGTTGGATGGAAATAAATCCACTGCCAATCGACTATACTAAAGCTACTAAATGAGAGAAGAGATCAACTCTAATATAAGATAAATATCCGCAAAAAAATAGCAACTAGAATATCCATCAGCTGCAATGAATCAAAGTTTCTCTGAAGGTAAGACCTCCTCAGTCTGGTGTGAAGTGTCAGGTCCGGGTCCGTACTCCTGTGGATACTCCTACAAGTCTATATCTGGAAAGGGACCAGGTCCTCAGAGGGACATAACAAGATACATATAAACATGCCAATAAAGTACTGAAAATAAACATCCAAGGGTCGCCTAACCATCTATGTGAATGCAGTTTGAGAACAATTTTCCAACAAGTGAGCTATCTCGCTAAAATATGATTGGCATAATTCTCTCAGAGATTCAGGGGCCTAAAATGCATGACGTCTTTTGAACCTCAGAGGCCGCCTGATAATATATAATATATAGTGGTCATCGTGACCGCGCATCTCCGGCGGAGCGTACGGGTTACACAAGGAAAGTAACAAAGGAGCCTAAACGCCTTACTTGTTGTTCTCCCCACCCCATGCTCTAAGCATGTCACATCCATGACACGATGATACCTCTAAATAACTGCCAGTCTTCTAGCGTGCAAAATTTCTATCAGCAGTTATGTCACGCCCCAATCCCAAAATACCGAGGAACTAGACACGTGGCAATGGCCAGCAGCACACACCGATGGACAAATCCAATTTAATGGACCCATCAGGGTGTTCTTAAGCTGTAAAACAATAGTATGGATCGATGATACTAATCTCATCCACATAAATGAATACAATCAATATGAAATATAAATCAACATCAAGTCTCAAATAAAATATATCTCGTGGAACAACCCGATAATAAGTCTGATACAGCAGTCAATAGACAAGAAATAAAGAATATAAGAACAGCAAAGACTGAGTATAGATAAAGCAGATACTCAGGAGAAATCCTCGGTGATCACCTCGTCCTCGGGTTCTGGTACTCTACCAATGTTTGCTCCTGTCCCGTACACCTCGGGGTAGATCTCCTCTGCTAAACCTGGGGACATAATCTGGATTCCAGGTCCTCAGGGGACATAGCAAGGTACAAGAATAACTCAAGCCAAATAAATGCAGTATGTAATAAATGAATCAATAGGGCAAACTATATAACCAGTTAAGTGATATGAAAATGAGAGAATTAATCATACTCAGGCTGAGACTGCTATAGGCTCTGTGTCAGGGAAACCCATAGTAGCATTTTCTCGAAGGGCCAGTAAGTGTGCCAAAGCTCTGTATCAGAGTCTGAGGCACCTCCAGTTATGTAATATATATATATATATATATATATATATATATATATATATATATATATATATATATAATCAGCCTTTTGTAGAGTAAAACTCTCCCCACCCAATGTAATCACACGTCTCAGGTCCATGATACGCAAGATCATGACTTCTAACTGATGCAGTGAGTCATAATGATAGCTAAGCATATGTAATAAGTATATGTCATGAAACCTGTATCCTATACAGAATTACCATGAATAACTCAGGAAGACTCTGTCTCATGAACAGTGTCAAGTGTCCTATGGTATGACGTACTTGATAATACAAGCATGAAGATATATAGGGTCGCGATATCAATCTCTAGTGACGTTACACGACTCCGCGTACGGCGTCGACACCCAAATATTATTCGGATGCAAAGCAATGTCACACGGTCCAAGGTTGAATCGACACATCATATAAATAAATCAAAGGAATATTATGTAACGAGTACTGCAAGATTGGCAAGGTACACTTGCCTGAGATTTGGTTTTCAACTGCTGCTTTGGTATCAGCGGGATCTGCAGGTACTCCTCCGATTGCTGAAATAATCATTACCAACATGTTCAGAAAATATTAAATAGCTAGAATTGCCTATCCATAAGTCTAATTTAAATACAGGGACAAAATTGACAGTTTTTGGTCAAAGCGGGGTCCACAAGTGGCCCACTTCACACCAAAAAATGTGCCAGAGACAAAGTCCTCCAAATTTGTCAAACTTAGTATCTACAAGTCCAGAACGACGATACGAACCCAACAGAATGTCCAGAATTTGATTCCGATGAGCCGATCACAAAATCGTCCGTCAAATGGAGCCATGGAACCCACGATACAGGATTTTGTCAACGTTCTCAGAATCGAACCAAACTTGGGTCACAGGACCAGCGTATTGCTACGAGTCCGATGGCGTAAGTTTCTTTTCGAAACGACGAGTACACACGAAGTTACAACGAGTTTTAGAACGGGGCCGATACGGGGTGTTGTCGACGGATACGCGTTGATTCCGGTGTGCACGCACATCCAAATCAACTTCCGCAAAATCTTACATATCCGTATTGACAGTGCACACCTTTTGGTGAAGTTTGCACACGACCAAGTTGCCTCATTTAGCAGGGCGCACCCAATTCCTGGAAAATTAGGGTTTTATAAAGACCAAGTTTTTGGTCATTTTTACCCTCGAAAATATTACAAACTACAACTCAATAAAATAATCTAAAAATAGGATTTAAAACTTGGTTATATGGTCTAAATTACTATTCAAGCCAATTTTGAAAACATTTAACAGGTTGGTCGCAAAATGGTCGTGAACTGGGGAGTTTGGGTCAATTTCTGAATTTTCAGGAATCGGGGATTTATTTTCCTGATTTTGCGTCACAGTTTACGACCGACACAGGACATGATACTCCTGGCTAATGGCACGGGGTTCGAAAGGGTCACGCAGGGAATGGGTTGCAACAGTCTGCTCGAAAAATGGTACGACGAGAAGAGAGAATTGCTCACCTGAACAGGGCGTCGGAGATGACTGAAATTACGCGTATATGCGGTGGCGCGACGCGGTTACGGCGGAGCTTGCTGGCGGCGGAGCTGTTCTCGTCGGTGGCAGGTGCTCTGCTCGTCGGCGGAGTGGTCACCGGAGGAGGCATCGCCGGAGTCAGGGGGAGAAGGTGGTAGTGGTCGTCGGAGTTAGCGGGGTGGTCGCCGGAGGTGGCGGAGACAGCTGTGGGGATTGGACTCGGGGTGGACGGAGGCTCGTGCTGAGGAGTCGTGTGTGTGGGTTCAGGGTCGCCAGAGGGGTGGATGGCCGGAGATCGACTGAGTCAAAGTCGGCTGGTGGTGTTGATGGAGGATGCTAGCGGTGGCGGTGGTGTGGGGTTTAAATAGGGGAAGCGGGGAGGTGGTTGGTCGTCCCTTGGCGGTTATGGGAGGCTGTCGGTCGGGGAGGGGAGAGGTCTGTGGGTGAAGAGGAGAAGAGACGGCGGCCGCGGTTACGGGAGGCGGAGAGACGCGGCGAAGTTGGCCGGGGGGGTCGGGTTCGGTTACTGGAGAGAATTGGGTATTGGGTTTGGGTCGGGTCAACGGGTTGGGTTTGGGTTTTGGGCCCGGATCCGACCCAATAAGGATTGGGTTCAACTGGTTTTGGTTCAACATGGTTTGGGTTGGTCCGGTTCAGGGTCAAACCGGTTGGTTCAACCCGGTTTATTTTGGGTTAATTAAAACATTAATTTTTAGGTCTTTAAATATAGTTCCGGGGTCCAATAAATTCTAGTAAAATTACAGTATGTCTAATTATTTATTTTACACCCAAAAATATTATTTTTATAGTATTTTAATATTTAATAAAATCATAAAAATTATTTAATACCATAAAATATTGATTTTAATTAATTAAAAATTATAAAAAATCCCAAAAATTTGTTTTTAAATTTCTGAAAAATTTGGGGGTTTACAATCTATCCCCTTAAGAGGATAGCGTCCTCGCAATCAAAGAATAATGAAACATAACCGGTCTGAAGAGATAACACGGTTGCAAGACGTGTTTGAAGCACGACACATACAAAGAATCATGATCAAGGAGAATTCGAAGGATGAGGGTTAAAAAAATACATAGGGAATGAATAAAGTATTTCCTTAGACAATGAGAGATAGGTAATTTAAGAGAACAGGAATCTAGATAGAGCAAAGAAAAACTACAGCTTTGGAAAACTAGGTTATCAATTATTAATAAGTTCAAAATACTAGGTTTAAGGCTAATGTCATGAACTAACAGGCACGTGCTAAAGCAATATTATGAATAGATATCTATGATAAACTTAAATCTTACGCGTATTTGCTACTCCGCGAGTCTACGCGCCCTCCATGGTCATCGCAAAAGCTTGTCCGCGTCCTTGCTGTGGATTCCTCTGTGTTTGCTGGGCCTGCTGGAATAGTGCTGATATGCTTGATTGCTTTGTTGAGATGATTGTCCTCCACCAACTGGTGTCACTTCATCGTCGTAGGTGATAACTGCAACTTATAGTGTTTCTGCGGGAGTCTCGTTGCTTGCTTGTGAATCCATTACTCTGTATCCAAAATAAACTATAAAAGGCGCACAGGAGAATCAAGGCAGGATGCAAGTCAAGGAATTAATTCGAATCCGATGTAGAGATCAAGAACGATTCAATCAAGTGGATGAGATCCTATAACTTATCATATTCTTATTGCAGGCTTGCTCGGTCCCTTAGTTGAAATCGAACAATTTAGTCGTAGACCTACATGGGCCACCAAAAAAACCTTGTCACGCCCCAGTCCCAAAATACTGAGGGACTAGACACGTGGCAATGGCCAGCAGCACACACCGATGGGTAAACCCAATTTAATGGACCCATCAGGGTGTACTTAAGCTGTAAAACAACAGTATGGGTCGATGATACTAATCTCATCTACAGAAATAAATACAATCAATATAAAATATAAATCAACATTAAGTCTCAAATAAAAGATATCTCGGGGAACGACTCGATAATAAGTCTGATACAACAGTCAATAAACAAGAAATAAAGAGTATAACAACAACAAAGACTGAATATAGATAAAGCAGATACTCAGGGGAAATCCTCGGCGATCACCTCGTCCTCGGGTTCTGGTACTGCTCCAATGTCTACACCTGTCTTGTACACCTCGGGGTAGATCTCCTCTGCTAAACCTGGGGACATAATCCGGATTCCAGGTCCTCAGGGGATATAGCAAGGTACAAGAATAACTCAAGCCAAATAAATGCAGTATGTAATAAATGAGTCAATATGGCAAACTATATAACCAGTTAAGTGATATAAAAATGAGAGCATTAATCATACTCAGGCTGAGACTACTATAGGCTCTGTGTCAGGAAAACCCATAGCAGCATATTCTCGAAGGGCCAGTAAATGTGCCAAAGCTCTGTATCAGAGTCTGAGGCACCTCCAGTAATATAATATATATATATATAATCAGCCTTTTTTATAGTAAAACTCTCCACACCCAATGTAATCACACGTCTCATGTCCATGATACGCAAGATCATGACCTCTAACTGATGCAGTGAGTCATAATGATAGCTAAGCATATGTAATAAGTATATGTCACGAAACTTGTATCCTATACAGAATCACCATGAATAACTCAGGAAGACTCTGTCTCATGAATATTATCAAGTGTCCTATGGTATGACGTACTTGATAATACAAGCACGAAGATATATAGGGTCGCGATATCAATCTCTAGTGACGTTACACGACTCGCGTATGGCGTCGACACCCGAATATTATTCGGACGCTAAGCAATGTCACACGATCCTAGGTTGAACCGATACATCATATAAATAAATCAAAGGAATATTATGTAACAAGTACTGTAAGATTGGCAAGGTACACTTGCCTGGGATTTGGTTTCCAACTGCTGCTCTGGTATCAGCGGGATCTGCAGGTACTCCTCCGATTGCTAAAATAATCATTACCATCATGTTCAAAAAATATCAAATAGCTAAAATTACCTGTCCATAAGTCCAATATGAACATAGGGACCAAATTGACAGTTTCTGGTCAAAGCGGGGTCCACATGTGGCCCACTTCGCACCAAAAAATGTGCCAGAGACAAAAATAGCTGTGGGGATCAGGCTCAGGGTGGCCGGAGGCTCGTGCTGAGGAGTCGTCGGTGAGGGTTCAGGGTCGCCAGAGGGGTGGATGGTCGGAGATCGGCTGAGTCAAAGTCGACCGGTGGTATTGATAGAGGATGCTGGCGGTGGCGGTGGTGTGGGGTTTAAATAGGGGAAGCGGGGAGGTGGTTGGTCATCCCTTGGCGGTTATGGGAGGCGGTCGGTCGGGGAGGGGAGAGGTCGGCGGGTGAAGAGGCGAAGAGGCGGCGGCCGCGGTTACGGGAGGCTGAGAGACGCGGCAGAGTCGGCCGGGGGAGTCAGGTTCGGTTACTGGAGAGAATTGGGTATTGGGTTTGGGTCGGGTCAGCGGGTCGGATTTGGGTTTTGTGCCCGGATCCGACCCAATAAGGATTGGGTTCAGCTGGGGTCGGTTCAACAGGGTTTGGGTTGGTCCGGTTCAGGGTCAAACCGGTTGGTTCAACCCGATTTATTTTGGGTTAATTAAAACATTAATTTTTAGTTCTTTAAAAATAGTTCTGGGGTCCAATAAATTCTAGAAAAATTACAGTATGTCTAATTATTTATTTTACACCCAAATATATTATTTTTATAATATTTTAAGATTTAATAAAATCACAAAAATTATTTATTACTAGAAAATATTGATTTTAATTAATTAAAAATCAGAGAAAAATCCCGAAATTTTGTTTTTAAATTTGTAAAAAGTTTGGGGGTTTACAAGTTATCCCTATCTGTCGCACGACCTATATGTACCAGTGACCAGCCTAGTAAGCAAGTCTGTGTCCTACATGTGACTCACACTCATGTAATAATAGTGTCATGGCCAATGAAATATAAGGATGCCTCATGATAATGTGGTGGTCTAATAAACTAGGTCAATATGCATACAAATAATAAAAACAAAATACGACATCACCGTCGTTTCACACAAGTTATTTTTGGACGCGTATTTTATATAGCAGTTAAAATATATGAACTAAATGACAGAAATAAAATACATGCATCATATGGAATGTAAATCATAGTACAATGGCAAGGTATACTTGCTTTGCAAGCAATCTATATAGTATAAGCGTCCAGATGTCAAGTACACAGGATCAGGAACTAAGGTCTCAGAATAAACGTCTTCGAATGCTGAAATAAACATCACCAACGTTCCTGGAATCATCGGGATAGCTAGAAAATACTACCCTTTCGTCCAAATTTGGACACAGGGGCAAAACAGTAATTTTGGGTGCTAAGTTGAGATGACAACCGATATCAGAGGTAATATGGACATGATAATTGATAGCCGGACCAGGAAGGTTTGTTCAGAGGTAATATGAACATGAAAAACTCAGCCTGAGATAAATATTATGACAGCAGTTCAGAGGTAATATGAATATGAACTAATGTCCAAAAAACTCATTGAGGAGTGATTCGTTGAGTGTGGTCTATCCAAACATGAAGATAGACCAAAGGATCGCTCCGCTGGGGAGATTAATGGGACGATAGCTCAGAGGTAATATAAACATGGCTAGCGTAAAATGAGACTGGTTGGAATAGTCATTGTGTGAGTGTGCGAGTAGACCTAAGGATTGCTCCACTAGGGGGAATTTGAGGATCCATCATCCGGTACTTTTTTTTTGGAGCAAATTGTTACGTTAGAGTGAAATCAATTTGCAGTGACCGTCTTCTCGTTTATAAGTGCAAAGTGATGACTTTGGCGTCGATCAACTCCTGGATTCTAGTTTTCAGTACATAACATGCCTTTGTGGAGTGATGAATGTACCGATGAAAGAGACAATATTCTGGATTATCGACCTTGCCAGCCCTTTCAGGATATATGATGTTGGGTAGCCAAAGTTTGTTTTCCTTCCTTAATATATTGAAGATTTCAATGATGTCATCATCATTGAAGGAGAAAGTCCCTTTTGGCTTTCGGGCTCCTGATACCTGTGTCGTACGGTCTTCAGGGAAGATGGTCACAGTTGCATCATCTTCAGACTCAGAGGGAATTCTACCCCCATCTTTAGATGCCGCTCTGTTTTATCGAGGGAGACTACCCCCAGACATGTCGTTGTCTGGTTCTTCTTCTTCTTCTTTTTGTATAGAAGTTGATTTAGAAGGGCCTGCCTCTGGTATTACAGGATCAGACTCTGGAAGTTTGGAGTTTGCAAGAGATATATTAAACCCTAACCCAAAACGAGTTTGTTCACAGTAAGGATCACCATGCAACGATATTCGTCTGCCTTTTCCATAATTGAGGCCTTGCTTCAACTTCAGATCATAACCCATGTTTTGCATAATCTTCAAAGCTTGTGGGCTATATCTGTGGATTTGTATTTTCCCAACATCAGACTCGTGATAATCTTCTTGTACAATCGGTCTATTCCCCATTCGACCAAAAATTATCTGATGCTGATCGTCGTGAGTAGGTGGAACAATAAAGACAGATTCTTCATGTGGCCCATATGTCATGACGACATTAGATGTTGACTCATCTTCCCACATGATCTACCTACGCTTGGTAGTTAGGGGCACTAAATCTTGATTTTGACCCCTGTCTTTGCATTTTTGGATCAAGAAATTACGCAAATCAGAAGAATTAAAAGAGAAAGAAGAAGGCTTATTCTGCCTTTTTACATCAGTGGGAATGTGGAGATTAGGAATCATGACCCTCTCTCTGCCATAAGAATACAGCAGTTCAGCCATGTGAGTAGCATACGATCCATCATCCGTCTGAGGAGCGTATTTTCCCGTGAAGCGGGTCTTTTTTACACTGACAAACTTATCCTGGCATAATTTGGAGCTTTGCACAGGTTCGCGTAAAACAGGGGAAGTCCTCAAACGGCCTCCAGCGTCACGCGTAATCTGAAGAGCGGGCAATTTCTTCTCTTAGTGGTGTACAAGCCTAGAGGTCTGGAGATTCGCCACTCGTTTTCCCTTGATATGATCCAAGGTTCCATCTGCCTCCTTATAGATGGAAGATGTATTTTTATGCGCAGGGCGCGTTGTAGACTTCTGGATTGGCACTGAGGCATTGCCAGAAGTTTTGTCTGCCACGTCACAGACGGGAGACAGATTTTTATGCGCAGGGCGCGTTATAGACTTATGGATTGGCACTAGGGCATTGCCAGAAGCTTTGTCTGCCACGTCACAGACGGGAGACCGGTTTTTACGCACAGAGCGTATAGGTTGTGATGTCACAACCTTGTTGATCGGAGAGAGAGAGCCTGCAGGAAGGGTAGAGGATGTCCGGGGCATCCATACTTTATGCAGCTTCCTGTTGTCCTGGACAGAGAGGGAATGAGAGCTACCCCCTGTGCGAAGCATGTCTTCATAAGCAGATTGGTCGAATTGGACGACCAAAGTCTTCTTCGTTGATCCGACGAATACAGCATCGTGTTGAGCAATGACTTTCTCGTCAAATGAGAAAGTAGTCCCCAGCAGAGTCGCCATATTGTGTTTGATGATAAATAAAAGAAATTGAAAGTAGCTTTATATGAAACCCTTTCTTTGTTTACAAAAAAAGAAGAAGTACAATTAATCCTATACGAGGATATTAAGTACAAAAAATAATTCTGGGGAAAAATTACTATAGGAGTATGATCTGCAGTCGATCACTTTGTCCCTTGGACCACACGATGACGAAGAAGTGCTGTAGAAGAAGAAGAAGCTTCAAAGATTGTAGGAGGGATTGAACTCTCGTTGCCAAAGTTGTCAATCAACACTCTCTGTATGTGCTCTCTCTCTGATCTCTACCCTTTTTTGTCTCCTGGATTATCTCTCTTGATTCCGACATTTTTCTCCTGTGACCGAAAGTCTCTATTTATAGAGCTCAGTCACAGTAACTGTCTAGTTGGCGTAGAGGACAAACTGTGGAGAGAGTTGCACTCTTTACGCGACGGTTATAATAACTGCTAGCCACGTCTGAATGATCTCCTGAATCCGCGTGTGACGCATGTCCCATTATGAGGTAATACGTATAATCGCTCATCGAAGATCACGACATGCAAGCCACGTAGATAACTGCTCCTCGAGTAAAGATGGTTGGCGTACAAGGCAAATAACTGTCTTATTGGCGTAAAAGCCAAATAGTTATATTGTTGACGTAAACGCCAAATAGCTGTCATGTTGGCGTAAAAGCCAAGTAGCTGTTCTGTTGGCGTAAAAGCCAAATAGCTGTTCTGTTGGCGTAAAAGCCAAATAGCTATTCTGTTGGCGTAAAAGCCAAATTCTGCGTAAAGCTTGATGCTGCATAAATAGGTAACTAGCGTAAACCTAGCCAATTATCCTTCCTGACTGAGGTCTTGAGCGTATTCTAGGCTAAATAGCCTTATCACGTACCTTTGCAAATATAGCCTGAGTTGGCGTATTTCGAGGAGATAGCATACGGCGTACTCCTATAGTTGAAAATAGCCTGGTTGGCGTAACATGCAAGGATGATGATGTGAGCGTATTAGCCCTAATTTTAGCTCTCCCAGTCATTGAAAATAGAATAAAATCTCGTGCATTAAATGCAAAGATCTGCCCCCATCTCGCGTATTAACTGCAGAGATATGCCTCGAGTTCTGTACGAAGAACATTTTTTGACGTGGCGTCTGATTTCGTCTCATTTTGAGCGTAAAAACTCATTTCTGCTTATGTAAAATATGCAGCGTATTCCTTGAATGTGCAAAAATGACTTCTTGAATGCGTAAAAATGACTTGTATCAAGGATATGTCACTAAACGACAACCTGGGCCTCTGTGCAGAATCATCATTACAGTCGTCTTCTCGGTCGTCGTGCAGTACTCTTTGTCAGGAGTCAGGTTAACTGTTTTGTCTGACAGGTTCATTCGAGGAATACGAAGAGTTCCTCGTACAACTTCACGCTGCATTAAAAGCAGACATAGTTTACGCCGGAGGGAGGTATAGCAACCTTTTTACGCCAAAGTAGCCTGGAAGTGTTTGTCTTATGCAGACTGTTTTGGAGCTCTATTTTACGCTGGATAGCGTTGAAGCTCTGTTGTACGCCAATGGCTCTAAAATCATATTTTATGCCACACAGCGCTGGAGCTCTGTTTTACGCTGGATAACGTTGAAGCTCTGTTGTACGCCAATGGCTCTGAAGTCATATTTTATGCCACACAGTGCTCGAGCTCTATTTTACGCGAGCTTTATGCATGTTGGGGGTTTTACGCGTATAATTCCCCAGCATATTTTTATGCTTCTACATGGACATCCAATCAAGATATTGTAGTATACATCCGAGTCAATCACATAACATGTGACTTCTGTCCGAAGATCGTCTATATGAATTTTTAGGCGTATCTTCCCTAATGACCAACTTCTTATAGCATTGAAGCCTAAGATGGTGGTGTTGGTGGGCTACAGGTTGTGTATCAGTATTATCAAAGCCCGTAGAAGACTTTTGGGAATGATACCGAGTGATGAACCCTGATCTATATGAATCTGGTTCACTTTGATAGAATCGACATACCCAGTGTATTACAATGGTCTGTCATGACGGTTATCCTTTTATAACATATCATCTTGTATGAAAGTAATATTAGGAATCTTCTACATTACACTGTGGCAATGGGGACATGCCCCTGTTCTTTATTTGGAGACTTGAGTTGAGCTAGACATGAATTTGCATGGATCAATGCTTCACTCAAGGCCTCATGAGTCTCCTTCGATAAACGAAGTAACTCGAAGATGGAGTATTGGCAAGTTATGTCAATATGTCAAAGTTGTATGGCTTGTCTAGCCCCTGAAGTAGGTTCTTCTTCCGAGATTTGTCAAACAGAACTTCTTTCTGCTTCCCTTTCTCTTTTGCTGTGGGCTTCGATGGGTCAGGTGAATTGGGAGGAGTAGGAGTTGCATCTTCATGAGTAGGTTCATAAGTCTTATGATACTCCTTTCCAGACCTAGTATCGGTCATGGCTTCTTCAGGTACAGAAAAAAGAAGGACCATGTGACATGAGATAATCTTCCTTCCTACATGTCTCATTTAGCCTCGCTGGGATAATTTTGCATGCTGCCATCTTCGTATCCCAATCCGCAGCGGGACTTGCCATGACAACTTTGGGGTTTTAATGGAATGCGACATCCTTTACCAAAGTTGAGAGCTTTGGCTTTCTGAATGTCATATCCCATATTTTTAATAAGACGGATAGATTGTTAGGTGTAATGATAAAACTGAGGTTTCTTTTCATCAGCTACTGCTGAGTAGTACGCTAGTGAAGAGGGTTGGCTAACATAACCATTATATTTTTTGTGGCTCGCATTAAAGATGTGATGTACCCTGTATAATGGAACACTACCTAGCCAATACCACTATCCGTGAGTCATGTGAGGTTCGTCCACAAAAACTCCTAGAGATAAGCGCAAATTCTGTAGCCTGGTCTCAAGGAATGTACCATATTTGAGTAGGACTTGGTCCACATCATAGTTATGGTCCAGAGAAACCATGTTGCATGATTTGTTTTTCCGATATTTCTTCTTGGATTTAGAGCTGGAATATGCTGCTTCTTGTAACACTAGTCTTTCAGCTTGACCACTAACTTGAGGGATATTGACAATCTCCATCGTAGCTTTAGGTATCGGTAAGACACCGTCTGGGACTTCCTGTGCTAAAAATTTGTCGAATTGAAGAGACACTAGGTTGGCGGTGACATTCTCCTCATCATTATAAAGAGTGATAGCCTTGGCATCTATCAACTATTATATCTTCCTTTTCAAGACGTAACAAGCCTTGATAGGATATTTTACATATTGGTGGTACAAGCAGTACTGTGGGTCATCCATTTTGTTGGCTTCATCGGGCCGTTAGATGTCAGGCAACTATAATTTGTTGCTCTTCATCAGATAATCGAAGATACTGACGATATTATTTTCTTCAAAAGAGTACTCATTGGGCCTTGAAGGTTCTGGAGGCTTCTGTATTTGCGGAGATATAGGCCGCTTGGACACATTGATGGCAAGGGCTTCCTTTCCTTTGTTATTGCGAGTGTTGTTACTGTTGTTGAAAAGTCACTTGCTTTATCTTCGGAGATTTTGAACCTTGAAAAATCGAAGTTGACATATTTTGCATTTTGTTCGGCAATGTCCGTATTCATAATTAAGGTTGTCCAATCCTCAAATTAGGCTATGCCGGCACAGAATTTTAATCCTAGAAGAATTTTTTTTTGCAGGTATCCATTATATGGGTCTCAGGAATGCCAGGGGGCATCTTCAGAGCTGTCTGTCTGAAGCGTTCAATAAAGTCGCAAGAAGACTCTCTCTCTTTGCTTGGTGTTGATGAGAGTCGTCATTGTCATGTCTATGCCTCCGTCATAAAATTGGAAGAGGAAGAGGTGCCGCAAGTCTTCGAATGATGAGATATAATTATCAGGAAGACTACAGAGCCAGTCATAAGCTGTCTCAGACAAGGCTCCGACAAACAACTTAGTGAGCAAGGCATAGTCTTATGGAAGATGTCCCGTCATCATGTCAAAGTAGTTCATATATTGATGATGTGACATCTTCCCATCAAATGGAGTTATGGATAGAGGCTTGTACTTAGGCGGGTAGACGACAATACGCCACTCGGGAGGAAAATGATGTATGATTCTAAGTTTCTGGAGCTTGTCCCGAATAGTTATAACAATGAACAGGGTACTTAGCTCCTTGATGGCTTGATGTGTCTCCTCGAGCTGATGCAGTATAGCTGACTGGAAAGATGTTGGTGGAACTTGTACCAGCACTATGGAGGACCACCTCCTACATTAAGAGGGTTAAGAGACGGGGCTACTGATTCATGATTAGGGCTAATATCTGGATTTTATTGTCCAGAGGTGGTATTACACCCGGAGATAGTTGTACATGAATAGATGTAGCAACTTGTACAGGTGCTGCTGTGGTAGCATGTTGAGCCATCATCATCTGATGCATATTCTGCATCATAGTATGCACTTATTTGAAAGTAGATTCCAGTGAATAGAGGCATTGTTCAGTATTGCTTGACGGGAAAGCGTCTTGCTCGTCACTAATAGTATATGCACTAACCTCTCTATAGACGTCAGAAGGGCTAGTGGATTACATTGTGTAATTAGAGTCTATACTGTCTATTTCAGACTCAGGGGGATTGCTACCCCAATGTAGGTCGGCTTCATATTCAGAGGAATGGCCATACCTTGAGAAAGAGAGTTCTCGTCTTCGAGAACGGGTATTCTGGTATTCCCCTTCAAAGGATTCAACAAGCTGGTCGAACCTCCTCTGACTGGTTGTTCTTGAAGTACTTTATCTTGAACTCCTTCCACCACGGGGAAGCCGTGAATCCATGTATGTTTAAGCCAACAATAGTTCATCCCCACTTCTTTGGTTATCAGTTTGCTTTCTAGAAGTTGTCTAATAGACAAAGTGTAAATCAATCGGTCAAACACAGACTGTTTAGTAGATGATTCAACTGTTGTGGTACATTAACAGTTGATTATAATTTTGTGGCAACTACAATGATGCTCATTTGGAAGCACCGTTGCAGGCACAAATGGTCCTCTCTCTTTACGATTTGTACAAAAAACTTGTGAAAATCAGAATAAGGGAAGGAACTAGAAGAAGAAGGCAGACTCTACCTCTTTACATTGTATACATTGAATTTTGCATACACATGTTTAGTTCCCCGCGTATAAAGAGAGGCGCTGGCTTGAATGGCACTTCTTACGTGCCTTTTATCTTTATGCGCATAACTTTGCACGTAAGTCTGGCGCTCTACACGCACAATCAGCGGCTTCTGGAATAGAGGCACACAATTTTCCTTCTGCCTTGCGCACAATTTTGTGATGTGGTAGGAAAGTCTTCTCTGCTAACTTCCTTTGTGCGTACAGGAAGTCTTTCATCCACTGGCATGGTTGTTGAATAACTTTGTTTCCACGAACTCCGGATGAGGCAAAAAGTGCGCTTGCACTCTTTTCTGTTTGCAGAGATTTTTGAGTAGTAAAGCCCTTGCTGGGTTTGCTTTGTATATTACATTGAACATGCAATGGTTTAGCAGCACGAGGATGAGCAATAATCTTGGCATCGTCCTCAGCCAAAAAAGATTGTTTCACCCCCCACTTGTTATTGCGAGAGTTTTGTGACTTGCTCTACTTAGTTAGCATACTAGTGTGGCTGAGGGGAATATTTACCGAGTCACAAACTGAGGATAGAGAAACAGAGTCCAAAATGAGGGAGTCCTTGACAATAGCAGTCACCATATTTTTTCCATTGTTCATAACAACTTCGGGATATGAGGAGCGAGGCTTGGGCAACCAAGTCTTGCGGATCTTCCTCGACATGGGTGCAGTTGAGGGGCTAGCACTACCCCTAGAGAGCATCTCTTCATAGGCTTGTTTATCGAATTGCACGACCAAAGTCTTTTGCGTTGTGCCAATCAATACGGTATCGTGTTGAGCTATCAGCTTCTCGTCAGAGGAGAAGGATGTCCCCAAAACTGTCGCCATTTTGTTTGCCAAGAACAAAAAAGTTGAACGAACTTTTGTGTTACAAACTATATATCAAAGAAAAAATAGTACAATAAATTCTATACAAGAATCTAAAGTACGATAATTCTGGAAAAGTATAGCTATAGAGATCTGATCTGCAGTCGATCACTTTACTCCTTGGACCACACGAAACAAAGAAAGAAATGCTAGAACTTGAACTTGGACACTTGGGGAACCTGGCAACAAGAAAGATTTAGCATCACCGACACATATAGCTTTTGTCCTTCTATCTCTGTCCGTGTGTATGAGGGTTGAACTGATCCTATATTTATAGCACTTAGGAATGCTTATAGGGGTGTGCACTTACAAACGAGCAATATGCATCGTATTTGTTCTTGTGCTCGTATATTCTAACTAATAACATCCTATGTTCTAATTAGTGGGTGACACATGGATTTCTGATACGAGAAAAGCGTAGGTCATGAGCATAGTTATTTGTGCATATTTTATAAGAAATATAGTATGGAAGACACGTAATCATAATCGCTCACTGTCTGTTAGGATCGTAGGCGCACAATTTGAAGGAGTTCAGCGACACGGGCGCACTTTGATGAAGTTTGGAGACAGTAGCCATGCTGGCGTACTATGATATTATTTGAAGACAGTTATCATACTGGCATACTTTGATGATGTTTGACGACAGTAGCCATGCTGGCGTCCTTTGATAATATTTGAAGACAATACCCATGTTTGCATACTTTGATGATATTTGAAGACAATAGTCATGCTGGCGTACCCTAATAGATTTGGGCACAATCTCCACTAAACGATAACTTGGGTCTGCGTGCCAAAGATCTTCTGCATTAAATGACTATGATCTCCTCGCTTTCCATGTTTGTCAGCTGTCAGGTTCATTACATTAAATATGGAGGGAAGACATAAAGTTTTGTACGCTTGCCTGTATTAAGTTGGCTGAATGGTACAAAAGTGGGCATATGTTCTGCTCTTAAGAAAGTGCGTCATACTTCTGAAACTTTAAGAAAGTTGTTCCGTGACGAATCACGCCACCCTTGCTTTAGGTCTAGCATTCTTTGGAGGCGTACATTTTATGCTTCTACACAGAGAACATGCAATTGTCAATGTGACAACTGCTCTATATTTTTCTCAATCTAATAGAGTAGCAAAAAGGAAGAACAGGACAATGATAGAGATGATGAACTAAATATTGTTGACTACGAATCTTCCAAACTACTTCTGGGGAGAAGCTGCACTCACGTCTATTTTTATTCTGAAAAGAGTGTTGTATGCAACTTCCGATGTCACTCCTCATGAACTCTAGTTCAAATTCAGATTAAAATTGAATGTTTTTCGAGTGTGGGGTATCTGGCTTATATGAAACTTTGTGAATTGATAATTTAGAAGCTGGGTATGAGGACTACGAACACCATATTCTTGGGATATGAAGAAAAGAGTGATGCTCAGAGATTTATTGATATCGAATCAAACTATATCATTAAATCTCACAACACAAAATTCTTTAAAAATATATTTGCAAGGAACAAGAACATCGTTCTCGCGGATATTTCGGACAATAGTGTGGGTGTACAGGAGGCTGACGCTTCCAATGAAGATGTATTCCAAGAAAAAGTTGTCATTGAATAGACAACCTTCGTACCAGAACTCAAAGAGGCGACGACTAAGCGAGTGAGGAGACATAAGGACTACGGAGATAATTTTGTCACCTATCATGTTGAAGCAGATCCGTATACCTATGATGATGCGATGAATATTAGAGATGTTATCTTTTGGAAGGATGCTATTAATGATGAGTATGACTAAATAACCTCCAATAACACTTGGGTGTTGGTCGATCTACATGAAGGAGCTAAATAAATTAGAAGCAAGTGGATCTTCAAGAAGAAGATAAAGGCCGATGGAACTATTGACAAGTTCAAGGCAAGGCTGGTGCTAGAGGATTTCTTAGAAGCTGGGGATCGACTACTTTGGCACATATGCTCTAGTATAGCGGATTATAAATATCACGATGTTGATTATTCTAAGCACAATTCATAAGCTAGTAATACATCAGTTTGTTGTTAAAAAAATATTACTGAATAGAGAATTGACCGAAGAGATTTACATGCAACAACTAGAAGGATTTATCATCAAAGGACTTGAAGACAAAGTATAAAAGTTGGTAAAATTATTATACGATCTAAAGCAAGCTCCCAAGATGTGGCATGAGAAGTTTGATAAAGTTATAAGATCAAACGGCTATAGGGTCAGCGAGATAAACAAGTATGTTTACACAAACTTTATTGACGGAAGATGAGTTATCATTTGTCTATACGTGGACGACATGCTAATCCTGGGTACGAATTTCAAATGTTTTACGAAAACAAGGAAATTTCCCTCATCTATGTTCAGTATGAAAGACTTAGGGGAAGCTGATATTATCCTGAGGATAAAGATCATCCGTACGGACACTGGAGTAACGCTTTCACAATCTCATTATATTGAGAAGATGATCACATGCTATGGATATCAGGATCTTTCATGGATTTATACTCCGTACAGGTGTGATAAGAAGCTGAAGCCAAATCCAAGAAAAAGTGTCAGGCAGCTGGAGTACTCAAGTGTCATCAGAAGTTTGATGTATACAACAACTGTCACAAGGCATAACATAGATTTCGCTGTGGGGATGCTAGGTCGGTTTACGAGCAATCTAGGTATTGAGCATATAAAATCTATGAAGAGAATGATGAGATATCTCAAGAGGACTCGGAAGTATAGACTACAATACAGCGGTTATCCGACAGTAGTATAAGGCTTCAATGATGCAAGCTGGTGCTCAGAAGTAGAGAGCGAAAGGTACACAAGAGGATACGTATTCTCCATGGGTGGAGCTGTTATATCGTGAAAGTCAAAGAAGCCGACAATGCTCTCCCATTCCTTCTTGGAATCTGAGTTCTATGCAATAGAAGCAGCAGCAGATGAAGCAGAATGGCTTCGAAAGCTCATGTATGATCTTCTATTTGTTGGAGCACAGGTTCCAGCGGTTCCGATTTACTGCGACAACTAGGAGACTACAATGGTGGCATCGAATAATCTCTTTAATGGTAAGAAAAGAAATGTACGACATAGTCACAGGGCAGTGAATGATCTTATCAAGACGGGAGTCATTAACGTGATTGATGTTCGAAGCCAGGAGAATCTACCAAATCCGTTCACCAATGGTCTCAAGCGACAACTTGTCGAGGACACATCAATCAAAATGGGCATGAAGATATTATGATATTATGTCTTTGTAATTCTACCATAAAGTTTTATACTATTAGTTCAAAGAGAGACCTACTAGGCATCTAGCTTTTGGTTCAAAGAAGCATTATTGACTAGAGCATATCAGGAATAGTTTATAGTCCTTTGAGACATTGAGGGATTATGGACCCAGAACCATTGTTGTTTACTATTTGTTCTTAGTGCAGAACAAGTCCTATGGAATAATGGCTTAGACGCCTTAATGTGTTCTCAGACATTTTGAATGTCCAGCGTACTCTATAGGAAGAACGGGTAGAACAATACTACAAAGGAGCGTAGTAATCCATGCTACAGTGGGGTGGAGCCACATGAGATACCTCAAGAGGGTAAAGCCTCGACTTCGGGTCATGTCACACCGGCGTAGTACCGCATATAAGCAAGTAACATAATATTGTTGAATGAAGAGTGGTAGGCTACACTACAAAGAGGCCGTTGCCTTCAAGTTACACTGGTGTGACACCACCAAGAGTTAAAAGATATTAAGTCTACGCTACGCGAGCCATCTCACAGCGGCGTAACACCGCAAGGAAGCACAATGTTTCATGCCGGGTAGTATCTATACAGAGGCTTGTGTCCTCATGCTATAATGGCATGACACCACGATGAGGTATAGCCTTGCCTTTCGGCCATGTCATAACGATATAACAACGCAAGGAAGCACAAGGCTTCATGCTATGACTCTTTAAAAGAACTCACCTAGAGTGTATGGAAAGAGATATAGGCCGTCTTGTAACCCCCTGATTTTTCAGAAATTTTTAATTTGAATTTTTCACAATTTTCTGTAATTTTCTAGGATTTTCAAGAATTTATTTTAAATTCAAACTTAATTAAAAATATCCCAAAATTTTATTTTAGGTTCTAAATAGTCAAATATATTTTCTAGAATTTTTTGGGAATTTTTTGAATATTTTTAGTATTTATTGGGAGTTATTTAGACTAATAACTAATTTTTAGAACTTCTAGAATTTATTGTGCAAGGCCAGGTATATAGAATGGACCACATAAATTTTTTAGTGTTTATAATATTATTATATATTTTCTGGAATTATTTTAGAATTTTTGGAATATATTTAATATTTAATTTTATTTAAATATTTAAAACTAATTTTTAGAGCTTCTCCTAATTATAGTAGGAAATCTATGAATATAAAATTATCCCAAATATTTTTCTAGGGTTTTTCGGTTTAAAATATATTTTCTGTAATTTTTCCAAATTTTTATGATTATTTTTAATGTTTATTTTGAGTTATTTAGATTTAAAACGACTTAAATAATATTTTGATAAAGGCAAATCAAAAATAAATAATATAAATAAAACAATCTAATTAGATTCTGACACATGTCAGCCTATAAATATCCATTCAGCCGCAGGTACATCTATATATATATAATATAATAACCCTAATTATCTCATTATTTTAGATAGAGAGAGATTTGGGAGAATTGTCATCTAGGGTTTCTTCATCTTCCAGAAGCCATTGCGCATAGCACCGGACTCCAAACGAGGCCTACTTTCTTGCGTTAGAAATATATTGAGGTTAGATTTCTGACTATATAATTTTTTTCTAAATTATTAGTATTAAATTTTGGAAATTTCGTAGAGCACAGCATGTCCGAAAATAGACGTATTTTGATATTTTCGTAATTCTGGGAGAACCCGAAATCAGAATCGTGAACCGTTTAAAGTTTCGGAAAGCTAATGTCGAGATCATCGACATATATTTTTCCTAGAACTTAATTCGAAGTATTTATATACTTTTAATTCTGTAGAACTTTTAGGTTAGAATTTAACCATCGGTGCACAATACAAAATTTGTATGTGCCATAATTCCCAAACGAATTTGAATTCGGACGAGCCGTAAATTTTAGTATATTTTGATGCTAAAATCTACAGGAAATCATGCATAAAAGTCGAGTTTGTGTCGGTTGACTTTTTGGTCAACATATCGCCTCGATTTGCATGCCATGAGTCTCGAGTTGATAAAATTCAGTTCCTTTGGACAAAATTTAGGAATTAACCTAAAAATCAGAATAATAAGATTAAAATAGTATTTTAGAGTAATTATTCTAGAATTAAATAAGTTAAAATAAATTATCTTTTGACATGGTAAATTGTAATACATAGGCTATTTGGACTGTGACTTGGACTCTGATTCATACCAGTAGCAGGACCCCAGGCAAGTGTACCTTGCCAAACTCTGCAGTATTATTATATATTTTTCTTGCTTTATTATATTGTTGTGCATGCTTAACCTAGGACCGTGTGACGTACTCAGCGTCCGATTATTAGTCGGGTGCCAACACCGTACGCGGTGTTGTGTATTGTCATCTAGAGATGGACATTCATGACACTTTATATTCTCGTACTTGTCTTATCAAGTACACTATAACCCAGGACACTTGACACCATTCATGAGACAGGATATTTCTGAGTTATTCGTGGTGATTCTGTATAGGATACAGGACTTGACAGAGATACTATATTCATAGATACATATGACTTGTTGCATTAGCTATGATCCCGCTTGACATGGACATGAGACGCTATGGTTATGATATGCGTGGTTATATTTTGTGGGGAGAGACACACAGGCTACAGGCTGTTTTTTATATATATCTACTACTATTGTGAGGTCGTAGACTCTCGTAGCAGAGCTAGGCACATTACGTGTTATTACCGCTACCGGCTCCCCGACACAGAGCTTGTAGTGGCTCAGCCTGAGTACTCGTGCTGCTCTCATCTTATATTTCACATAGATGGTTACATACTTACCCTATTTATCTCATTATTGCTGCACTGCTTATATTTTGGCTTGTATATTTTTTGTACCTTGCTATGTCCCCTGAGGACCTGGATATGGATTATGTCCCCAGGATTTGAGGACAAGATCTATCCCGAGGTATACGGGACCGCAGCAGGAGCTGATCCAGGAGTTGTACCGCCATCCGAGGACGAGGTGTTAGCCGAAGACTTCTCCTGAGCATCCATGTTTCATGCTCAGTATTTATTTATTTCAGTCATTTATATTTCTGGTCTGTTAAACCATTGTATCAGATATTTATCGGGTTGTTCCCCGAAGCACTTTGTTGAGACTAGCAGATAATTTACATTTCTTATTTATTCTGTGGATCATATTTTATATCTTGTGGATGAGATTAGTTGTGCCATTATTGTCGTAGTCTTGATTTTACAGCTTAAGTATGCCCTGATGGATCCATTAAATTGGGTTGTCCATCGGTACGTACTGTTGGCCATTGCCACGTGTCCAGTCCCTCGGCATTTTGGGACTGGGGCGTGACATGGTTTTATGGTGGCCCATGCAGATCTACGACTAAATTGTTCGGTTTCAACTTAGGGACCGAGCAAGCCTGCAAATAGGATTAGAGTATAGGATCTCATCCACAACTGACTATGACTTCTCCTCCTCCTTCCAATCCATTTCGTTGAATAATTGCATCCTGCTTGATTCATGTGCCTTCTCATTAGTTCCTTAAAGTGTAGCCTTCTCCTAGAATATAGCAGTCTCTGTTGATAGAATGATAAGTATGGTTACCTTCCTATTAAGAGTACAGCTAGGATATTGACACACCCCTAAGTAGAACGCTTAATGAACCCTAGCGTCCCTCACCTATAGAATAATTTACCATTATTTATTGTTATAGTCATGAATGACCTAAGAGTAGTATAGGCACTGCTAAGAGCTAGCTAGAGATTTGACCCTAATGTTTGACCCCAGTCTTGAGGAACCAATAGAAATCCGAGATCGGATGTTAGGACTGAACCTAGTGTGCATAGTGGGATAGTGTTAAGATATAGGTTCTTGTCGTAATATTAGCAGACAGTACCTCAGGGAGCCCAGAGCAACGAGTATGACATTCCCTATGAGATCATACCTCAAACGCGGAGAATTGCTCGCCACCTTCACCTTAGAAAACCATGACATTATCTAGAGACCCATATTTTAATTTCATATATTGCTCCTCTGCGACCATAGCGCTCGTTAGAGTGCGACGACTGATTACATTTTTCTCTTCATCTTTCAACTCGTGCCAACTAACCCTTCTGATTATAGACCAAGTGATTTTATTCTATGCTAGGATATATATATAGCTTGCTAGGATTAAAGCTGTAGTCTTGAATTTGAAAATTTTGTGCTTGGTAGTTATAGTTCGATAAGTTTGAGTTAATCTTGTAGATTGTGACCCGATGATTATCCCTTAGTGTTAAATCACGTCATTCTACCCCCATCTCGATACAAGTTATATTCCCTTTCCCTTGAGACTAATAACCTTTTTATTCTCGCTATTGACACATGTTCTATGAGCACTATGATTAAGACTTAAGGTGACCCTTACCTATATAATGCAATAGGAGACCCTAATAAGTACCAAGACCTTTCCTCATATACCCTAATAAGAGTTTCTATTCTATTTTACATATGCAAGGTTATTTGCAGGATCCTCTTAAGACTGTCACAGTAGTAGTTTAATTCTTATAAGTTGGGTAGTATGCTTCACAACCTAATACCACATAGTCCACTTGACCCATCGAGATAGTATAATTGAATAATATTAATTGTATGCTAGCATAAGACGACAGTGTTTATTCAGACAATAGAATTTAGAGGTTCATGCCCTATTGGGTCGACTAGCAACTTAGACAAGGAGGTTGTATGATAACTGTAGAGATTGTCGAGTCTTTTATTATTGTTGCTCATTTTGTTCATTTTGTGAACTTGAATAATTTGTACCTCCTTTCATCATCATCTAGCGTGCTTATATTTCATATACTACCTTGATTTATTGTGCTATTTTATAGCCTAGTTTTGCAAGCTTATTCTTTATCGAGCTTGTTCATGACATATTTATTATTGGGGAGGCCCACAATAATATATTTCAGAATCAGTGTATTACGGTCTGATCAACCATAGTGCGCTTGATTCGCCCTCGCAATAATACCTTACGTGGATTGAGATATGTAGTGATTAGTAGACGAATATACTTGCCCTAGACATGTCTGACATATCGTATCGGTTACATAACTGTACTAATACGAGCAGGCGAACAAAGGATT
Source organism: Iris macrosiphon (assembly GCA_036927795.1). NCBI lineage: Eukaryota > Viridiplantae > Streptophyta > Magnoliopsida > Asparagales > Iridaceae > Iris > Iris macrosiphon. The sequence goes on along the minus strand of JAYESA010000004.1, from coordinate 59,948,165 downwards.
ACCAAAATAGGATTTCAATCCACAACTGCTTTGACAATTCCCAATTGAATTCTTTAAACGCCTTGATCCCAATACTTATATTCTAATACGCTGCCCTTAAACTCTTTATTATTGGTCTCCGTCTTCCCTTATTTCGGAAAGATGAAACCTCGTGCTTGGTATAAATTGATACACAGAGAATACTATATATACCCCATAGGCCGATCACATACTTGAGGATTATTCTTCGTAATTAAGGACATATCATATGTGATATGATCGGCATTGAAGTTCGAGGATTGAATGACATGAGTAAACAAATTAAGGAATATTCTCTTAAGGTATATAGCCTTATGTGATAGTTGGATAAATTCTAAGTCGGGTAGTAGTGCATTGTCAACTCGAGAGAAATTTTTTTTAGATTGTGATCGAGTAAGATTAAATTGGGAGAGGTTCAAGCCATTTTAATTTTGAAAATTTTAGAAGAATAACTAAGATGATGAGGATTAATGAATTGATATTGAGGACCCGATATTTATACCTTAAGTACATGATTTAAACAATGAAGGTAAAATCATCAACTTAAAATTTAGAGGATAAAAAGATGGAATTTCAGACTTGAACAATGGTGGGCTGTATTTAAATTATTTTTTTAATTTGATGATTTGAGTTAAAATAAAAACTTGATGGTTGGACTACCTATTTGAAATATTAAGGATGTGAATGGAATTTAAGAAGTTGAAGCATACAAAAATTTATAAGTGAAAATAGGAATAATAATGGACTCGAATTACTTCTAGAGGAGATTATGATAATTGGAGATCGTGAGGTAAAATTGATATGCGTATTTAAATCTTGAAGATGATATATGGATTTAATTTAAATTTGGATATGAATAATTTGAAAAAGCGAGAAGAGATAACCATAGGTTGAATTTGATTGGATCAGTGGTCATCTTAACCTAGAAGTGATTGCAATGGATATGATTAGGATTTTAATTGTCGCAAGGAGATTGCGATTGACTTGCCTTATATACATGAAAGATTAACAAATTATGCCTTATTTTAATTTTGAGGACGACATTGTCTTAAGTTGGCTGGATTGTGAAACCCCCTCACCTAAGAAGTAGACCTACTTGGCTTAGATAGTGAGAATGAGGCTAGCTCGAATCCACTTAGGAATAGAACACGACATTTTCCATTTAGTTTTACAACATGGTATCCCTCGGCGCGCCTTACCATTGCTTCGATAATTGGAGCACTTCCCTAGTCACTGCCTTCCTACAAATTCTACACCTTGTCCTAGACATGCCCATCCTCCAATTTCCATCTTTGTGCAACGTTTCAATTGTTGGGCGCTTTTATGCAAAAGAGTATTTAGGTGTCCACACTATTGGACATGACACACGAAGAAACCTATTTTCACTCATGTGAATTTCTTCCATGATTTTCGGAATGTGCAACGTGCAACATCGTCCACTCCGTTAAACCTAGCCTTGCAATTTAACTAATACAAATCTTAGACCATCCTTGACTTCTACCATGGCTTAATTTTAATTTCGAGGACAAAATTTTTATAAGTTGGGTAGATTGTAACCCCCTGATTTTTCAGAAATTTTTAATTTGAATTTTTTACAATTTTATGTAATTTTCTAGGATTTTCAAGAATTTATTTTAAATTCAAACTTAATTAAAAATATCCCAAAATTTTATTTTAGGTTCTAAATAGTCAAATATATTTTCTAGAATTTTCTGGGAATTTTTTGAATATTTTTAGTATTTTTTGGGAGTTATTTAGACTAATAACTAATTTTTAGAACTTTTAGAATTTATTGTGCAAGGCCAGGTATATAGAATGGACCCACATAAATGTTTTAGTGTTTATAATATTATTATATATTTTCTGGAATTATTTTAGAATTTTTGGAATATATTTAATATTTAATTTTATTTAAATATTTAAAACTAATTTTTAGAGCTTCTCCTAATTATAGTAGGAAATCTATGAATATAAAATTATCCCAAATATTTTTCTAGGATTTTTCGGTTCAAAATATATTTTTTGTAATTTTTCCAGATTTTTATGATTATTTTTAATGTTTATTTTGAGTTATTTAGATTTAAAACGACTTAAATAATATTTTGATAAAGGCAAATCAAAAATAAATAATATAAATAAAACAATCCAATTAGATTCTGAAACATGTCAGCCTATAAATATCCATTCAGCCGCAGGTACATCTATATATATAATATAATAACCCTAATTATCTCATTATTTTAGATAGAAAGAGATTTGGGAGAATTGTCATCTAGGGTTTCTTCATCTTCCAGAAGCCATTGCGCATAGCGTCGGACTCCAAACGAGGCCTAGTTTCTTGCGTTAGAAATATATTGAGGTTAGATTTCTGATTATATAAATTTTTTTTCTAAATTATTAGTATTAAATTTTGGAAAATTCGTAGAGCACAGCATGTCCGAAAATAGACGTGTTTCGATATTTTCGTAATTTCGGGAGAACCCGGAATCAGAATCATGAACCGTTTAAAGTTTCGGAAAGCTAATGTCGAGATAATCAACATATATTTTTCCCAGAACTTATTTCGAAGTATTTATATACTTTTAATTCTGTAGAACTTCTAGGTTAGAATTTAACCATCGGTGCACAATACAAAATTTGTATGTGCCATAATTCCCAAACGAATTTGAATTCGAACGAGCCATAAATTTTAGTATATTTTGATGCTAAAATCTACAGGAAATCATGCATGAAAGTCGAGTTTGTGTCGGTTGACTTTTTGGTCAACATATCGCCTCGATTTGCGTGCCATGAGTCTCGAGTTGATAAAATTCAGTTTCTTTGGACAAAATTTAGGAATTAACCTAAAAATCAGAATAATAAGATTAAAATAGAATTTTAGAGTAATTATTCCAGAATTAAATAAGTTAAAATAAATTATCTTTTGACATGGTAAATTGTAATACATAGGCTATTTGGACTGTGACTTGGACTCTGATTCATACCAGCAGCAGGACCCCAGGCAAGTGTACCTTGCCAAACTCTGCAGTATTGTTACATATTTTTCTTGCTTTATTATATTGTTGTGCATGCTTAACCTAGGACCGTGTGACGTGCTCAGCGTCCGATTATTAGTCGGGTGCCAACACCATACGCGGTGTTGTGTATTGTCATCTAGAGATGGACATTCGTGACACTTTATATTCTCGTACTTATCTTATCAAGTACACTATAACCCAGGACACTTGACACCATTCATGAGACAGGATATTCCCGAGTTATTCGTGGTGATTCTGTATAGGATACAGGACTTGACAAAGATATTATATTCATAGATACATATGACTTGTTGCATTAGCTATGATCCCGCTTGACATGGACATGAGACGTTATGGTCATGATATGCGTGGTTACATTGGGTGGGAAGAGACACACAGGCTATAGGCTATTTTCTATATATATCTACTACTATTGTGAGGCCGTAGACTTTCATAGCAGAGCTAGGCACATTACGTGTTATTACCGCTACCGGCTCCCCGACACAGAGCTTGTAGTGGCTCAGCCTGAGTACTCGTGCTGCTCTCATCTTACATTTCACATAGATGGTTACATACTTACCCTATTTATCTCATTATTGTTGTACTGCTTATATTTTGGCTTGTATATTTTCTGTACCTTGCTATGTCCCCTGAGGACCTGGATATGGATTATGTCCCCAGGATTTGAGGACGAGATCTATCCCGAGGTATACGGGACCGCAGCAGGAGCTGATCCAGGAGTTGTACCGCCATCCGAGGACGAGGTGTTAGCCGAAGACTTCTCCTGAGCATCCATGTTTCATGCTCAGTATTTATTTATTTCAGTCATTTATATTTCTGGTCTGTTAAACCATTGTATCAGATAATTTATCAGGTTGTTCCCCGAAGCACTTTGTTGAGACTAGCAGATGATTTACATTCCTTATTTATTCTGTGGATCATATTTTATATCTTGTGGATGAGATTAGTTGTGCCATGATTGTCGTAGTCTTGATTTTACAGCTTAAGTATGCCCTGATGGATCCATTAAATTGGGTTGTCCATCGGTGCGTACTGCTGGCCATTGCCACGTGTCCAGTCCCTCGGCATTTTGGGACTGGAGCGTGACACGTCTCTTGAGGGTAAGCTTACAGACACCCAATATACATACACCAAAACCAGGCGTACATAGGACCTTTAATATGCAACCGGAAGCACAATTGATGTCATTGTGTGAGTGGAAAGAATTGCAACAATGGTGCAGAATTCAAGGCTTAGTTCATTCTTGTATCATACTGTTATTTGACTCATACGAGAAGATTCAAGTCGTAAGTGATATCTACCCTAATGCATGATGGAAAGTTACTGTCGGAAACACTCAACCCATATATATTGAGATATGTGGGAGATTATTGGAGTTGTTTCCTTTAGACTAGTAAAAATAATCCCACATTGGCTACACCTCCAAGTGGGTATCTCAATATAATGCTTTGCTTGTGTTGAGGTATGCACATGGGGTGTGGTGGGTCATATGTGGGTGACATAGGGGGTAATTTTTCTAAGAGAAAAAAGGATTAACTCCTCAAAGAAAATATGTATGCTTTTTGTTACTCTCTTGAAAAAATTTACTTAGGAGCTACCTTTGACTAGGACTCAGGCTCGGCCTTAGGGTGAAAAGTGGCACTTTATTGGCGCAGTCATGCATGGACGAATGTGTGAGCTATGTACAGGATACACGCGTTTATGCGCAGGCAATACAAGACTATGTGCGTGCTATACGCGTTTACGTGTATGCACATGGGCTGTGATGTTGTTGGCTTATGCGTGCAAAAGCAACTGCGGCTGTGCTGTTGGGTGCATATGCGTTGATAGCATGGTTGGTGCATGATCCTGCTGATTGCGGGATTTGAACGGTTATAGAAAGTTTGGTTCATTAATTCAGATTCAATTTTTGTGAGATTTGAATTTAAATCGTTCCTATCTTTTCGTAATCAGTTGGCGGCCAGGATTAGGGTTAGAGTTTCCTCTCTCCGCTATAAATACTCTCTTTGTGCCCCCTTGAGAACTTACTTCGAAATTGAGAGACTGAGAGAGTATCATCCTGCTACTACTATTGGAGTCTAGAGGCGTTCGTGGGAGTTCAGAAATGAGGTGACATTGAGCGATCCAGACGATCTACGAGAACTGGTTGGTTCCTGGGAGAATATCGTGTGGGCAAATCTTGCTTTGAGCAACGGTGATCTTTATCACCCCAGCAAGTAGAGATTCGATCTTCTTTTTCTACTTCTCTTCTTCTAAGTTGTATTACTTTCTGTCTTATTACAACTATGTTTGCAAGAAAGAACAAATTTTATTTTTTTGGTTCATTGTAATCAGTTTCTGGAAGTTGTAATTGGAATATATTTTATAGTTATTCGTTGGAATCAAGAATTCAGAGGAAAAACTTGTTTGCATGAACTTCTTAGTTTCGTCTACAACTTCAGGTTTTAACAAAGGGTAGACTGTAAAGTTTATGTGAACCTGTTCCTGACTTCTGTTCCACCATCTTTTGATTGCCTCGGGTCTAATAATAAGTAGTAGCAAACTATTCACTTTTTAGCAGCTCACTTTCTAGGTGTATAATACTGGGTTTGCTTGGGTTCGAGTCGATCCAGGCCTAACCCGATGGAGAGAGCAGGTCGGGCCGGTCCAACAGAGTTGGAAGCTGACCCAGCCCAGACCCATGACCCGGTCTAAGGAGGACCTGGCCGAATCGGTCTATTTCCAAGCCGGTTCACGGTCGGGCCGGGCTGGCCCAGTTTTTAAAAAAATCCAAAAAAAAATCGAATAAATTTATTAAATGTCATTATAATTTAAACAAAAAATTTCGTAGGGGGGTATTTTTTAGGTAAAATAGCATACTAAGGAAAAAATTTATGAACGAAACGTCAATTCAGATGGCGAGTTTGAACTTTTCTTAACATAATGCCAACTAAGTTGGCGAGTTAATTATTTTTTTTTCAAATCTGAGATGGAAAACAAACCGCCAATTGACTTGGCATGCTGACCCATGCAATTTTTTAAAATGTTTGAGAAAATTGACTTGAGCTTGCAACAAAATCACCTATGGATCTCTATTTAAAGTGCATATCTCCTTTTACCCATATGTGCAGCTGATGTTGGACTAAAAGTTCTCTTTCCATATAAAATATTCTAGCCATGTGTTCCTGCTGTATTTCTAAGTGTTGGTTCCTGTCATTTTATTTATTGTTATTTTCTTGTGTTGCATAGAAATGAGAACATTTGCTAGTTTCTTTTTATTCATTTAGTCCCACATCGACTGTATATATGGGTAAAATGAGATGTGCTCTTTAAATAAAGATCCATATGTGATTTCTTTGGCACAAATGACTACTAAACTAGTCAGTTTGCTTTCAAAAAAAAAAAATTACATCTCACCAATTTAGTTGGCAGATTTCCATAGTTGGGTCAGCTTTGCACCAACTCGCCAACTAAGTTGGTGTTTTGTCCCTCATTTTGAAAATAAATCAAACTTTTTCCTTAACATGCTAATTTAACTAAAAAAATTCTCCCATACGAAAATTTCTGTATTTTAAACATGCTGTAACATTTATTTATTTATTACTAACCAAATATGATTTTTAGTAATTTTTTTGGGTTATTTTTAGTAATTAAAATAATAAAAAAATATTAAAAATATATGGGCTAAGATCAGATCTAAACTGGACTTCGACCGGGTTGGCGGACCGAGCCGGTCTGGATCGGACCAACCGGATTGGCAGGTCTAAACTGATTCGGACGTTTTTGCAATCGGGTCGGGCCGAGATTGTGGGTCGGATTCTTCGACCCATCCCGAATTTGCATAAGAGGTGGGCCGAGCTGGCCCGATCCGTTGATCGAGTTTGGACCGATCCAGATCGATATTGACTTGGTCAAATTCAGATCAATTTTCAGATTGTCCGGTCCAATATACACCATGAGCTCTCTTTAAATAGGAAATATCCAAGCCAATCAAATGAAAAAGTGTATGGGTCACAAGTTCATTTAGCTCAAAAGTGAGCATTTTTTTTAACCTTACATGCTAAACGTGATAGCATATTATATAATAGAACCCATGATCTCCTTTGCCTGTCAATCCATCAATCAAATTCTCTATTATTTTCCATCCTTATATCTACACTTTTCTCCATGAGATGCCAATTAAGACCATCTCCAATGCTATTGTCTTGTAATATGTTGTAAATTCTAACATGACTTGAGCCACAAGCCACAAGCCACGAGACAATATTTTGTTTAGACGGCAAGACTTTATTTTCAAAAGATAATGAGAGAAAAATACTCTCCAATGTAAAATTTTAAGATGCTAATTTTTGTCGACGTATTATTTTTTTAATTTATTATTATTATTATTATTATTATTATTATTATTATTTATTTATGATGTTGAATAAAGTTATTGTGAAGTCCATTATCTAGATATCGACAATCAATTTTATATTGTTCTTGTCATATCATTGTCATGTCAACTTTATAACCAACTTTATATTTGCATTAGAGAATAATTTTTGAAATAAGAATTTGTGATTCCTATGTGATAATTATTTTTTTCAAACTCACAACATGGTTGAAAATGCTCTAAGAGTGAGAATTTGCTTTTCTTTAGAGTATCTCCAACCCTGTTGTGAGTTTGGAAAAAATAGTTACCATATAGGAATCACAACTTTTGATTTCAAAATTCTTTCTCCAATGCAAATATTAAATAAATTGTGAAGTTGACAAGGTAATGACATATCAAAGACAATGTGAGGTTAGTTGTTTAGATCTGGACAATGGACTTTACAATATTTTATTTTTACATCATCAAATATGAATACAAATATTTATAAAAAAAATGAACAAGTGAAAAAGTTGTCTTGTAAGTTGAAAAAAAAGTAGTTTTTATTGTTTTCTCAATACTTTTGTATTGGAGAACACTTTTTTTATCTCATTGTCTTGGGTGAATATAATTTTACTATATAGAAAAGATATTATCTTGTACCTCATGTTACATAACCTCATGTTACATGAGAATCATTAAGCAAAATAAGGCAATAGGATTGGAGAGGTAGTCTATAATGAATTTTCATGATTGTCAATAATTAATGATTTTGATTTGAAAGCTTTTAGTTCTCTACTTTTGACAAAAATAGCTCATCTGCAAATATGCTTCGATTCGTAATGCTCTCCGGAACTCCACAGTTCCATCACTTTCACTTTTCTTGCAAAAGGAGATTGACCCGTGCGAGTGGAGGAGACCTGAAGGAAGAAAGCAGGATGACGAACAGATAAATATAGGCGGCCTTATTAACGATGCCAACGCATGCTTAGCGTGCTATTGGTTAGTATTAAGGGTTAATTGTATATGTTTATTTTTTTAATCTAATTAATATTATGTAAAAAATAATTGTTATAAATAACGTAACGAAGAATCGATTTCGGTCAACCAAGAAAAATACCTCCCACTTTAACCACACAAGTTAGAAGAGGTGTTTGACTATAGTTAAATAATATTATATAAATAAACAATTAATTAAATTTTATTTAATTTTTAATATTTAATATTTAATTATTTGAGAATATTAGTACAACTTAGACGGTTAGTCTTTTCAAGACATTTTATAAAAAGTAGAAATATATCCGTAATATATTATAATTAAAATATATTTAAATATTTAAACTATTTTATAATAATATTAAAAAAATTATTTTACGTGTAATGCATTTACGTTTATGTTATTTAATCATAATTAGTTTATGATCTAGACATGTCATTCACTTGTTGTTAGGACACCCGTTCCGACATTGAGAGTCTAAAGTGCGACGAGCGTCGTCGAATAATTGGAAAGTTCGAGAAGGACAATATTACATCCAATTTCGGATTTGGTATCTCTTTAATTTCTATAATTTAATTTTTTTCTGATAATGTATTTCTGCTGTATTTCTAAGTGTTGGTTCATGTCAATTTATTTATTGTTATTTTGTTGTTGTCGAGAGATTACCCGAGACCAGTATAATATCCATTGGCATTGCCATAGATCCGGTTTAAGACCCGCATGCAGAATGAAACTTGGTTCGGTTCATTTGATTGAACGCATGGGTAAACCATCTTTCTCTACTCTTAGTATATATATATATATATATATATATATATATATATATATATATATATATATATGTGAGTATTTCTCTCTCCTCACTCATTTTCTCATTTCACTCTTCTTGCTTCCTTCTTCCTCCTTCCCTTCAAGCTCCCTCTAGCCAAACCCTAACCATAGGGAGAAGTTGTTGTGACTTGGACCATGAGAAGTAGAGGCTAGGAGCCACCCAAGGCAAGTACATCTTGCTCAATGATGAAGCCATAGATTTTTAGATTTCTGCTTATTTGTGTTAATTAAAAATGTGTTTGATAGAAAATGTTCTCCTTGATGTTCTCATCTACTTTAATTTTTTGTGTTTGGGACTTTGATGTATAGATTTGTGTAGATCTGAGTTTCAACTGAGGATTTTATATGGGTTCCATGAGTTTTTTCTTGGTTTAATCTATTAAATCTTGTTGTTTTCTAAAACTAGTTTTTCTATTTGACGGAGCTTTCCATTTCGAGCATTTTAGCTTTTGAATCGCTTAATTTGGAGTTAAATTAAAGTATTTATGGCCAAAACATATTCGGGACTACTATTCTCGGACCTGTTTGGCAGGGATGATGAACAGTTCCCGCACGCAGTGCACCGAGTATGGAATTCTTGCAGCGCAGCAGTACGTCACGCATGAATTTTCTTGCTGCAGCAATGCGCTGGGCATCACTTTATAGCCGCGTAGTAGTGCGCCTCGAATGGAATTTCTGCCTCGTGTAGTACCCCGCGCATGAAGTTTCTGCCGCAACAGCATATCGCGCGCATCACACCCTCGCCGCACGCATCGATGCGCCGCACACATAAATCCTTACCGTATAGTGCACCGCACATGGAATTCTGGCCGCCCAGCAGTGAGCCGTGCACATAATTCTTGTCGCGCGTAGTGACCCAAATGCCAATTTTTGCCTATTTTAGTTATTTTTTAGCTAGAATCTTGCAAAACTCAAACATGAAAGTTGTAGATCTTTGTCATTCCTTTCCAAATCTTTTTGAATCACCTCATTTAGAGTTCACATGAGAGAGTTATCCTTAATTTACTTTAATGTATTATTTTTCTAATGCATAAATTGGTTTAGCCCAGTTGAGTATCGGATCATAATTGGATGTTGTGCTTCCCTATATTAACACATGATATTGATCCTCACGACACCGTAAAAATAATTGTGTATGATAATTTATTGTATTTTGGCATCAGACAATCGAGTGTGAGTATTGCCCCATGTATCGCGTCCCGCTGATACGATAACTCATGAAAAGACCGTACTCGTAACTCGTCATTCTAGGAAGTTCTCAAGTGGCTACGACTCGAGAACTTAAAATAATTTAAAAATGATTAAAAAATATAATATTCACCTAGATCATTGGGAGGGAAGAATATTGCGCTACAGGCTATCTCGATCTCTAAGGGCCTATGCAGCATGGCCCAACCCTACTAGGCAAGGGCTCCATGACTGACCAAGTTTATGTGTGATGCGGCACTACAAGTGGTTGTTATTGAGCTGCGGTTCATAACATTATGTATTTTACTATATGCATTCCAGTATATGTTTCAGTTTTAGTTATGTTATAAGACCATTTTCAGATAAGTTTATGTTTACAAAAATCAGTTTCGCTTACAAAATCTCTTTATGTTTACAAAAATCAGTTTCACTTAAAAAACCTCTTTATGGTTACAAAAATCAGTTTCACTTACAAAACCTTTTTATATTTATAAAACCAAATCTCATTTACAAAAATTCACTTATATCTTCAAAAGCCAGTTTATGCTTACATTATATTGTGTTATACTATCAGTTATCTACTTTAGTTCTTTATCCATTATTATTTGTAATGTGCCCTATAAGTACTAGACAAGTGTATCCTTGGTCATTCGGGTTAACTATAGTGCCGATGGTAGCAATATTCTTTAAAGTATGCATTTGTTAGTAATTAGGTTTGTGATAACCCTAGTTAGTTAATTATAGCAAGCCGTAGGCATGTTTGGCCGTGCAATCAATGTTTGTCTCTAATTTAAGTTCGCCCCTTTCAATTCATTTTTCTGCACGTTAGAGTGCTAAGTTCTTCTCGGGTGAAGGTCTGCAAACCCAATCCTTATTTGGTTTTAGGGTTGTGGTCCCTATCCAGAGTAGTTCCTATGCCCTCTTGTAGCTCGTCGTCTTACTTTCCTTTATAGTATTTTTGTTATCAGTTCTTCCAGTTATATTTTTGAGACACATACATTGGTACCGTAGAAGTCTCGACCTTCATTTATTCTTATATGTCTCTTTTCTGCTGTTTGATGTGATCTGTTGGATTTATTACCTTGAGCTCCTTTGTGATACTTATTGCTTGGGGTTCTGACCCCACTGGTTTTGTATGGCCAGATTATCCCGAGGAGAACCAGGATTCACTGTACTTCCAACAAGATGGCTCGCACTTATAGGACTACGGCCGAAGCTTGCGAGTGAGTTTCCTTCCTCTAACCTTCGTAGTGTTAGTTCATTTTGTGGTATTTTTGCAAGAGCCAGTGTTATCCCCTTATTTTGAGATCACTTCTCTAACTTCGGTCAATATGATATATATATATTAGACCATGGTTGGTATATTTGATCATGTATAATTATACTCTGCTAGTGCAGTATTTTGTATTCACTAGCTTCATGATCATATGTGGTATACAATTTATGACGCCTTTTTTACTTTCATATATGCTATACTCTTGTACTTGTGTTGATGGATTGAGATACTAGGAATTGTTGGCCTTAGGACTGACGACATAGCATGCTAGAGTTCACCAATATTTCTTCTAGACAACCTTAACACATTGCGGCTTACTTTGGTATTCTGTAAGGTGCAGTTGGCCATGTTAGTCCTCGTATTTACCCAGCATTCTGGGAGCGGGGCATGACAAGGTTTAAGTTGTGGCCCATGTAGGTCTGTTTTTCAGACTTGTGGGAGGACTCATCTTGTTAGAATCTTAATCCTCCATTTAACTTCGATTAAACTCTACTTATGACCTGTACTTCTCGCTCTCCTTGAACGACAAGCTTGCTTGACGTGATTATTCCATTCTTGTCCTTTGTTGATATCCTTGTGTCCTTATCCTTCACGGACACTCCACCTGCTCCACCTTCTGTGGGTTCTATCGCTCCAGTAGTTCCAAATGTTCCAATAGTAGGCTAGAACCAGAATTTGTTGCCAAGTCATAATCAAGAGCCAACAACCTCTCATCATCAGTCAGCTCCGCCAATCTTCCATCATACTAGGCCAACCAGTTCTACTAGTTCCATTAGCACAACCAGAGCAATTAAGCTAGCAGGCTATACTAGAGATAATCAGGACCATAATGGTGACACAGAAGCAGCAACAACAACAACTTAAGCTCCAGCAACAAGTGTTCCAGCTTTACCAGGAGTCCCAGTTAAACCAAAATTGCACCATCCAACAAAGTCTTCAGATGTTGCTAGAACTCAACAGGCATGATTTGTCAGGGAAATTCCAAAACAAAGACTTGCGCCCAGATGGAGTAGAGATTGAAGAAGGATAGTACGAGCCGTTTAGTAAGTCGGCATGTCCAGCCCGGTCTACCGCAGAAGCATCGCCAGGACATGAGTGTATAGTCAGGGGGACCACATCAATAACTGAGGCTTGTAAGAGGAATCGTGCACCCCTGTTAGGCTCTTACTTTCCGCATTCTTCACCAGCTTACCATCCTTCGTATAAATGCCCAGAGGCTCCAGTCATATTTTTCTTCTGCGGGAAGACAGAAAACACCAGTGTAATATATTGGAGGGCTAATCAACTGTCTTCTATGTGGAGAACCCGATCATATGATTTCTTCCTGCCCACGACTATCACCCGGACGACGAGCACTGCCCCAGACCTCGATACCAGAATATCATCCGCAATAACATCTGACAGAACCAGAAGGATGTACCTACTGGGGGAAGATGGGGCATTTTTGATTAGATTGTTGGAAGAAAAATGGACGATGTTCTCACTGTTTAGCTATAGGTCATACGGTTAGAAATCTTCCACAATTGTTGCCTCAAGAAAAACCAGCTAGGCCCGACATGCCATCTCAGACATTTCAATCACCTCAATTATCAAAACCTGTAGTGGTAGACCCAGATGAGCCAATACTAATATTACAACCATTGGCACAACATCCTCCCCCATCTCGAGCTCAGAGGGTCAGGCAGCACAGAGCATGGTTATATGCGCAGTCCCAGCTGCAGTTTCATTATCATGGTCAGCTAGAAGGCAATACCTCAACGGTCGCATATACCATCTTCCAGAGTTTGCTCCAGTTTTATCTTTCAGTAACAGATCATGTAGTGCCAGCACATCTTGGGTTCTTGTCGATGGTCTTGTATTCCACTATGTCCGGAGTGCAACGGTTAGCTTAACTTATTCGGAGAGTGAAGATAAGTTTTTTGTCTCACTCTTCTGCCTCTGTATCAAGTAGTACGTGATGTCTATCATGTGACCCGACTGCGAAGGAATATCTTGGATTATAGTCATGTCCTTGATTAGATCGTTGGTACCGACTTACCCAAGGTTTGGCTCTTGTCCATTTTTGTGAGTCAGCATATATAAGGCAAGCGAGAACGAATTCCTAATTGACTGACTCAGGGGTATATGTATCCACGTGCCTCCATTTCTCCGTGTGCTGCTTCGTGCATTTATTCATTAGTTACTTTCTTCAGTTATCTTTTATTTCAGTTACTTGCTTAGTATAATCCTTTAATTTATGATGTAATTTTTGAGTTTTCTCGTGTATTCCAGCTCGACTAGCCATGGTAAAATTTTGAGGACGAAATTTTTCTAAAGAGGGTAGAGATTTCACACCCGATTCTGGATTTGGTATTTCTTGAATTTCTAGAATTTAATTTTTTTTGATAATGTATTCATGTTGTTTTTCTCATTGTTGGTTCATGTCATTTTATTTATTATTATTTTTTGTTGTTGAGAGAAACTACCCGAGACCAGTAGAATAACCCTTGTCATTGCCATAGACATAGTTTAGTACCCGCATGTAGAATGGATACTTGGTTCGGTTTATTTGATTGAACGCATGGCTAAACCATCGTTCTCTCCTCTTAGTATATATATATGAGTATTTCTCTCTCCTCACTCATTTTCTCATTTCTCTTCTTGCTTCCTTCTTCCTCCTCCCCTTCAAGATCCCTCTAACCAAATTCTAATCCTAGGGAGAAGTTGCGGTGACTTGGACCGTGAGAGGTAGGGACTAGGAGCCACCAAAGGCAAGTACATCTTGCTCAATGGTGAAGCCATAGATTTTTAGATTTATACTTATTTGTGTTAATTAAAAATATGTTTAATAATAAATGTTCTCCTTGATGTTCTTATCTATTTTAGTTCTTGGAGTTTTAGATTTTGAGGTATAGATTTGTGTAGATCTGAGTTTCAACTTAGGATTTTATATGGGTTCCATGAGTTTTTTTTCTTGGTTTGATATATTAAAACTTATTATTTTCTAAATTTTTTTCTATTTGATGGAGCTTTCAATTTCAAACATATTGGCTTTTAAATCGCTTAATTTGGAGTTAAATTAAAGTTTTTATGGCCAAAACAAGTTATGGACTCCTTTTCTCGAACCTGTCTGGCAGGGACGATGAACAGCTGTCGCGCACAGTGCGTCGTGTATGGAATTCTTGTCGCACAAGAGTGCACCGCGTATGGATTTTCTTATCGTAAGAAAGTTTTGCGCATTTATGCTCCACACATCACTTTCTGGCCGCACAGCAGAGCTCCGCGCATGGAATTTATGCCATGCACAGTGCATCGCGCATGAAGTTTCTACCCGAGCAGCATGCCGCGCGTATCTCTCCCTCGCCGCGTGCATCGATGCACCGCGCTCATCAATCCTTGTCCCGCAGTGCACCGCGCATGGAATTCTGGCCCCACAATAGTGTGTCGTGTACAGACTTGCAAAACTCAAAATATAAAAGTTGTAGATCTTTGTCTTACCTTTTCAAATATTTTTGAATCACCTCATTTGGTGTTTACATATGAGAGTTATCCTCAATTTACTATAATATATTTATTTTTTAATGCATAAACTGTTTTAGCCCAGTTGAGTATTGGTGCATAGTTGAATTTTGTGCTTCCCTATATTGACACGTGATTTTGATCCCCACGACACCGTAGAACTGTTTGTGTATGATAATTTATTGCATTTTGGAATCGGGCAATCGAGTATGAGTATTACCCCATGTATCGCGTGCCATGGATACGATTACTAGAGAACTTGAAATAATTTAGAAATGATTAAACAAGATAAGATCACCTAGATTATTGGGAGGGAAGAATATTGCGCTATCGGCTACTCAGATCTTTAAGGGCCTCATGCAACATGGACCAACCCTGCCAGGCAAGGGCTCTATGATTGACCAAGTTTAGGTGTGCTGTGGCACTACAAGTTGTTGTTATTAAGCCATGATTTATAACATTATGCATTTCAGTATATGCATTCCAGTATATGTTCCAGTTATGTTACAAGACCATTTTCAGATAAGTTTATGTTTATCAAAATCATTTTCACTAACAAAACTTCTTTATGTTTACAAAAATATATATTACTTACCAAACCACTTTATGGTTACACAAATCAGTTTTAATTGCCAAGCCTTTTTATGTTTATAAAACCAAATATCATTTACAAAAATTCACTTATATCTTCAAAAGTCAGTTTATGCTTACGTTATGTTGTGTTATGCTATCAGTTATCTTCTTTAGTTATTTATCCATTATTGTTTGTGATGTGCACTATAAGTACTAGACAAGCATACCCTTGGACATCCGGGTTAACTGCAGTACCGGTGGTAGCGATATTCTTCAAAACATGCATTTGTCAGTTACTAGGTTTGTAATAACCCTAGTTAGTTAATTATAGCAAGTTGTAGGCATGTTTGGCCGTGCAATAAATATTTGTCTATAAGTTAAGCTCGTCCCTTTTAATTGATTCTTCAGCGCATATTTAGGGTGCTAAGTTCTGCTCGGGTGAAGGTCTGCAACCCCGGTCCTTGTTTGGTCTAAGGGTTGGGGTTCTGATCCAGAGTAGGTCCTATGCCCTCTTGCCGCTCGTCGCCTTACTTTTCTTTATATTATTTTGTTATCAGTTCTTCCAGTTATATTTTTTGAGACAAGTACATTGGTACCGTACAATTCTCGATCTTCATTTATTGTTATACGTCTCTTTTCTACTGTAGTGTCCTGCTCCGCATAGGCACTATGTAAAAGTGATATCGCTTTGCTTGCTCGAGCGAAAGCCTTCTTGGAGAGTTCCCGATCAAAACACAAGATGATTGATCTAAGTGAGTGGGCAGAACTTCATTCTCTAATTCTTGCATGCCTTAATAATAAATCTGAGTTTTTAAAATACTTGTTTGCTTAATAAGATAATGTCCGCATTGGAAATGACAGAACGAGAACCTGCATGCTTAACAAGAGAACGTATATACTTGTCTAAAAAGAGATAGAACCTTGCCATACTAAGTCAAGATAGAAAAGAAGTATTGCATGCTTAGTTACACTGACACCGCTATCAAACTAACCCTTGCCATGCTAAAAAGATAAGTGAAAAGGAATTGCTTGAACAAGTCCCTTTGTCATATGCTAAGTAAGAGTAGAATTGCATACTTTAGTAAAAAGAGATAGAAGAAATACTATCATGCTTGCATACATTGAGTTTTCTCGCCTGTTTCCTATCGTACTGAAGAGATAGATGCTGCATGCTAGTTTTTATGAAATCGATATCGTGCTTGCTAATATATATTTTGCTTGCCTATTTTGCTATATCGAACTACTATAAGTCTTTGATTCGTATAAGCAGAGACTAATAGTGCGTCCTGAGGTATGGTCCTTGTGATCTAGTGGGGTGTGCTATTAGTTATGTGAAAGATGTGTTTTGCATGATCATTATTTTGCTTGCATTATAGATGCTTCATGCATGCATTGGTCTCGGATAACTTGTGCACAAGGTCTTGTCTCTCGAACGGTTCCTGGGGCACTAGGAATAGCTCGGTCCGGAAGTGATTTTTGTTTCACCCTGAGGATACGGTCCTACGGGATCAAGTAGGGTGATGTGTCATTAGTATTGTGCAGAACCCATAATGTCACAGCTACTAGTATTTGTATGTGTTGGTAAAGAGTTGAACCTTGAGTCACAGCTGCTGATACAAGTGCGTGCTAGTGCAGAGCTGAAACTTGAGTCACCGCTACTAATCATGGGGCTACCCATGGACCATCATGTAGTTAGGGCACATGCTAGGTTAGCCTTCTTGCATACCTAACTTTTTAATGCAGAGACGGACAGGGAATAGAACATATATGTTTATTTAAATTATTCCTAACTTGTATGACTGTTGCAGGATAATCGTTCGGTGAAGGGTAAGAATCATTAAATAAGTGATGCATTAATTTTCGATTATGCTTTGAATCTCATTGTCCCTAGACTTGCATGTTTTACTTGATGTTTCACTGCCGCCTTTAGTAATAAATTGATCAGTCCACTAGAGTAACTTGTGT
This sequence comes from Iris macrosiphon, assembly GCA_036927795.1. NCBI lineage: Eukaryota > Viridiplantae > Streptophyta > Magnoliopsida > Asparagales > Iridaceae > Iris > Iris macrosiphon. The sequence continues at coordinate 59,930,448 of JAYESA010000004.1, read as the reverse complement.
TCCTAAGAGTTAGTAATTATGGTGTACGGTACATGCTATGCACTGCACGATAGAACACTGTCCCGATTGTTTGCTTAAATGTTTGAATATGCAAACTGTTTCAAAAGCTATATTTTCGAAAGAAGTAAACTGACTCTAACCCCGTGTTGCATGAAATAAACCTAGGTAAAAGTAGCAAGATCACTAGTAATATAATATTTTGCCACATGCTTACTTATTGTTGGTTTCAGAAGTGTTGCTTCTGTTCGTTGATTTTATACTCACCAGTACTTTCTCCAAAGTGCTGACCCACTAACAGTTTGCTTGTTCACAGGTGCTGGATTGTCCGAGGAAGCGATAGCCGTGCCTCATCCCCAGGACCAAAAAATTTGGATTCGATTCCTTGAGCCGTATCAAGTTGTGCTTTGAGCTACTTTTGTATATACAGGGATGTAATTCATGCCTTGAGCCATAGCAATTTGTAACCTCGGCTTAGCGCCGCTGGTAACACTTTTGAATATCAATAAAATATGCTTATTTTTTTATGCCCTTGTGTTCATTACTTTTTTGTAAAATATGCCGTTGCTTCCGTCTTGAATAGCTTACTTGCCCTTGTTCAAGCTTTGGCCTTGTGCAAACGCAACTTAGACTTGCATAGCATCACGCCCATGCGAGGACGGTCGGTCCCGCAAGGACCCAAGCAGGGACGAACGACCCTGCGGGATCGGGACGTGACATCTACTGTATGATGTGTTGGGTCTATCACCTTGAGCTCCTTTGTGGTACTTGTTGCTTGGGGTTCTGATGCCACTGGTTTTGTATGGCCAGATTATCCTGAGGAGAACCAGGTTCCATCGCACTTCCAGCAAGATAGCTCACACTCATAGGACTATGACCGAAGCTCACGGGTGGGTTTCCTTCCTCCACCCCTCGTAGTGTTACTTTATTTTATGGTATTTTAGCAAGAGGCAGTGTTAGCCCTTTATTTGGAGATCACTTCTCTGACTTCGGTCAACATGATGTATAAATTAGACGATGGTTGGTATATTTGATAATGTATAATTTATTCTCTGCTAGTGCAGCATTTTGTATTCACTAGCTTCATGATCATATGTGGTATATAATTTGGGATGCCTTTTTACTTTCATATATGATATACTCTTGTACTTGTGTTGATGGATTAAGATACTAGGAATTATCTGCCTTACGACTGACTTCATAGAATGCTAGAGTTCACCTAAATTATATACCATATATGATTATAAAGCTAGTGAATACAAAATGCTGTACTAGCAGAGTATAATTATAAATGATCGAATATATCAGCCATGGTCTAATATATACATCATATTGACCAAAGTCAGAGAAGTGATCTTAAAATAAGGTGCTAACACTGCCTCTTGCTAAAATACCACAAAATAAAGTAACACTACGAGGGGTGGAGGAAGAAAATCCACTCGCAAGCTTCGGCCACAGTCCTACGAGTGCAAGCAATCTTGCTGGAAGTGCAGTGGATCATGGTTCTCCTCGGGATAATCTGGCCATACAAAACCAGTGGGGTCAGAACCATGCAATAAGTACAACAAAGGATCTCAAGGTGATAGACCCAACATATCACATCATACAACAGAAAGAGACATATAAGAATAAATGAAGGTTAAGACTTGTACGATACCAATATACTTGTCTCAAAAATATAAATAGAAGAAATGATAACAAAAATTCTATAAAGGAAAGTAAGGCAACGAGCGGCAAGAGGGCATATGAACTACTCTGGATCGGGACCACAACCCTTAAACCAACAAGGACCAGGGTTGCAGACCTTCACCCGAGAAGAACTTAGCACCCTAACCATGTGCTAAAGAATAAATTAAAAGGGACGAGCTTAACTTATAGATAAACATTCATTGCACGGCCAAAATGCCTACGGCTTGCTACAATTAACTAACTAGGGTTATTAAAAACCTAGTTACTAAAATATGCATGTTTTAAAGAATATCTCATCCACCGACACTTTAGTTAACCTGGATGGCCAATGGTACGCTTGTCTAGTACTTATAGTGCACATCACAAATAATAGTAGATAAAGAACTAAAGCAGATAACTGATAGCATAACACAACTTAACATAAGCATAAACTGGCTTTTGAAGATATAAGTGAATTTTTGTAAATGAGATTTGGTTTTATAAACATACAGAGGTTTTGTAAGTGAAACTGATTTTTGTAACCATAAAAAGGTTTTGTAAGTGAAACTTTTTTTTGTAACCAAAAAGATGTTTTGTAAGTAAAACTGGTTTTGTTAAACATGAAGAGGTTTTTTAATTGAAATTGTTTTTTGTAAACATAAAGAGGTTTTGTAAACGAAACTGATTTTTGTAAACATAAACTTATCTGAAAATGGTCTTGTAAAATAACTAAAACTGAAACATAACTGGAACATATACTGGAATGTATATACTGAAATACATAATGTTATAAACTATGGTTCAATAACAACAACTTGTTGTGCCGCATCACACGAAAACTTGGTCAGTTATGGAGCCCTTACCTAGCAGGGTTGGTCCATGTTGCATGAGGCCTTTAGAGATCACGGTAGCCGGTAGCGCAATATTCTTCCCTCCCAATGATCTAGGTGAATCTTATCTTGTTTAATTATTTCTAAATTATTTCAAGTTCTCGAGTCATGGACACATGAGAACTTCCTCGAATGACGAGTCACGAGTATGAGCTTTTCACGAGTTATCGCATCCTCGGCACGCGATACATGGGCCAATATTCACAATCGATTATCCGATGCCAAAATGCAATAAATTATCATACACAAACAATTCCACAATGTCGTGAGGATCAAAATCATGTATTAATATAGGAAAGCACAACATCCAACTATGCTCCAATACTCAACTAGGCTAAAACAATTTATGCTTTAGAAAAATAATACATTATAGTAAATTGAGGATAACTCTCACATGTGAACTCCAAATGAGGTTATTCAAAAATATTTAGAAAGGCAAGACAGAGATCTACAACTTTTATGTTTTGAGTTTTGCAAGATTCTAGGTAAAAAATAGCTTAAATAGGCAAAAACATGCATTTGGGTAACTATGTGCGTGGCATGGATCCTGTGCACGGTACACTGCCGCGCGGCCAGAATACCATACGCGACGTACTGCATGGAAAGGATTGATGCGCGCGGCATGCTGCTGCTGCAGAAACTTTATGCCCGGCGTACTGCGCGCTGCAGAAATTCCATACGCAGCGCAATACTGCGCGGCAGAAATTTCATGCACGACGCACTGCTACGCGGCAACAATTCAATGTGCGACGCACTGCTCGCGTCAACTGTACACCGTCTCTGCCAGATAGGTCCGAAAACAGGAGTCCAAAACTTATTTTCGTCATAAAAACTTTAATTTAACTCCAAATTAAGCGATTCAAAAGCCAATATGCTCGAAATGGAAAGCTCCATCAAATAGATCAACTAGTTTTAGAAAAAAAAAGTTTTAATAGATCAAACCAAGGAAAACTCTTGGAACCCATATAAAATCCTAAGTTGAAACTCAGATCTACACAAATCTATAAATCAAAATTCAAAACTCCAAGAACTAAAGTAGATGCGAATATTAAGGATAATATTTTCTATCAAACATATTTTTAATTAACATAAATAAGCAAAAATCTAAAAATTCATGGCTTCACCATTGAGCAATATGTACTTGCCTTGGGAGGCTCCTAGCCTCTACCTCTCACGGTCCAAGTCACAACAACTTCTCCCTTGGTTAGGGATTGGCTAGAGGGAGCTTGAAGGAGAGGAGGAAGAAGGAAGCAAGAGGAGTAAAATGAGAAAATAAGTGAGGAGAGAGAAATGCTCATATATATATATATATATATATATATATATATACACTAAGAGGAGAGAAAGATGGTTTAGCCATGAGTTCAATTAAATGAACCAAACCAAGTGTCCATTTGATATGCGAGTCATAAACCGGGTCTATGGCAATGTCAATGTGTATTCTACTGGTCTCGGGTAGTCTCTCTCAATAACATAAAAATAACAATAAATAATATGACAGGAACCAACACTAAGAAATACAACAGGAATACATTATCAGAAAAAATTAAATTCAAGAAATATCAAATCTGGAATCAGATGTTACCTCTCACCCTTCTTAAAAAAATTATATCCTCGAAATTTCACCAAGGCTGGTTGAGTTGGAACACACGAGAAAACTCAGAATAACATCATAAATCAAGGCATTATACTAAGTAAGTAACTGAAATAAAACATATCTGCAGAAAGTAACTAATGAATAAATGCCTAGTAGCAGCACACAGGGAAATAGAGGCACATGGATAAATATACCCCTAAGTCAGTAAATTAGAAATTCTTTCTCGCTTGCCTTATATATGCTGACTCACAAAAATAGACAAGAGCCAAGTCTTAGGTAAGTCTGTACCAACGATCTTATCAAGGACTTGAGTCCGATCCAGGAAGTTCCTTCGCAGTTGGGTCGCATGATTGACATCACGTACCATGAGATATGGTGGCAGAAGGGCGGGACAAAAAACTTGTCTTCACTCGCCGAATATGTCGAGCTAACCGTTGCACTCCGAACATAGTGGAATACAAGGCCATCGAAAGAACCAAAGATGTATTACCACTACCTAATCTGTTACTGAAAGATAAAACTGGAACAAACTCAGGAAGATGGTACCTGCGACGGTCGAGGTACTGCCCTCTGGCTGACTAGGATACTGAAACTGCATCTGAGACTACGCATATAACCGTGCTCTGCGCTGGCTGACCCTCTGAGCTCGAGATGGAAGAGGATGTTATGCCAATGGCTTTACTATTAGTATTGGCTCATCTTGGTCTAGCACTACAGGTTTTGATAATCGAGGTGACTGAAATATCTGAGATGGCAAACCGGGCGTAGCTGGTCGTTCTTTATACGACAATTACGGGCAATTTCTAACTGTATAACCTATAACTAAATAGTTAGAACATCGCATATTTATCTTCCAATAATCTGATCTAAAATGCCATATTTTCCTATAGTAGGTACATCCTTCTGGTTCTGTTGGATGCTGTTGTGGGTGATATTCTAGTATCAAAGTCTGGGGCACTGCTCGTCGTCCGGGTAATAGTCGTAGGCAGGAAGGAATCATATGATCTGGTGCTCCACATAGCAGACATGGATGATTAGCCATCCGACATGTTACATTGGTGTGTCATGCCTTCCCGTAGAAGGAACATACGATTGGAGCCTCTGGGCACTGATATGAAGGACTGTAAGCTGATACTGGTAAGGAATGCTAAAATGAAGAGTCTAACGGGGTTGCAAGATTCCTCTTATGACCCACAATTGTTGATGTGGTCCCTGTCACGCCCCGATCCCATAAGGGCCGATCGTCCTCGCTTGGTCCTTACAGAACCGATCGTCCTCGCTTGGGCGTGATGCCATGCAAGTCTAAGTTGCACTTGCACAAGATATTGTACCTGCATAAGACACAAGTTAGAAAAAAAAAAAAAAAAATATATATATATATATATATATATATATATATATATATATATATATATATATATATATATATATATATATATATATATATATATACTTGCACGAAATATAAAATACAGAGAACCAAATCTGAACACATTTGATAGCAACACAAAATACTTTCTTTATCGAATACTTGAAGATTAGATTACAAAGTACTTGTTTGACAGATACAAAAATATGCCATAGATGGCTTACAACTCTTTTTACAAACCTAAAACTAGCCACAATGCCCATATATCATATCCTTTTAGTAGGACCGATATTAAAACACCTAGCAGAAGAAGAGCTTGCATACATGAGAGTAAAGGTTTGGAAAGCAGAAGGAGCATGGTTCCACCTGAGGGAAGCGCTCCTAAAGCTTCAAAATACTTTCCAAACTCTCGCTACCAGAACCTGATGATTTTCCCACAAACGTGGGTCAGTACTACAATATGGACGGGTGAGCGACCATGGCAAACTCATCTAGCAATCCACACTAATTAAACATGTGAAGCTAGCATTACTATTATGTGATCTTTCTAGTTGTCTAGTTTTTTTAACAATTCATGCAAGGAAACATAAATAATAGAGTCAGACACAATATAATAAATCTTACCCACGGTCGAGCGGTTATCCCTTCAGTAGACACACAAGTTAGCAAAAATTTGTACATGAATAAACTTGTGAATCCGTGTTGGCCTCAAGTGTCAAGTGTTCATGAAGGAAAATCTAGCATGCGACCTAACTACATGATGGCCCATGAGTTGCCCCACCGATGGACAACAATACCCCCCAAGATCTCGTATGACCAGAACATCAGGGTGATCTCACAATCTCTTCCGGACCGACCAATTCCCAGTATCCCAGCAATCGTTCGAGAGACTATTTCCTTGTGCACAAGTTATCCAAGACCGATGCTTGACCTAAAACTTCTATCAAATAAAGATACTATATGCACAGTTCTGAACATCAAGCACAAGTTCTACCTTTTTCTTCTATCTTTCACACATAACACATGGCTAACCATAATAGGTTTCAATACACAATCTAGTGGTGCAACAGGTGACTAAGGAACATAACATTAAGTGAAGTAAAGAAGTAACTCTAAATATTTTTTGCATGTAGTTCATTTCTTTTAGCATATCATGTTAGTGAGTTAACATAGAACTAAGGAGCATGCAACTGAGTAGACTAACAATCATTTATTAGGCGTGCAGACTAAAGGATTCATCGAAGGGCCGAAGCCACTCACCGATTGAACCAACGAAAGGATGGAAAAGCCTTACACAACGATCACTCCTTGGTTATGCATCCTTAAATTGCAACAATAGTTGGTTATCATCCTTCGATCTTTTTTTCTTACGATTTAAAGTGAATTCGCAAGCGAGAAAAGCGAATCATGAAAACCAATCATCAAAATCAAGACAAAACACAAAATGACACAAAACCAAGTAGGAAACAACCAATGAAAACTCTTGGACTCATTTCAATAGAAGTCGTTCCATCAGTTTGAAGGATTCATTGTATTTTGTCCGTGTTTGATTTGGCGGTAAAGTTTCCCCGAGACTAGATTCTCAACCGAGTCAATGTTGCAAGTGTTCCATAAGTGAACCGCTAGAAGCGGGGCATTACATAATATACCACTAAATATAAGTTTATTCCTCAAAATTTAAGAGATCAAGGAGTCGAGGATCAAGGCATCAAGAGGTCAAAGGGATCAGACTTACCAATATCGTGCCCGCTCACGTCGCGCTCAATATTCAACTGACAAACTCTGGGCTTCCTTGTCTGATCAGTCAGCACGTCGCCTGTGGGTGGCCCTGGGTTCTGATTTTGCCCTCGCTCCATATTGCCAATTCGATTCTGCTATGCGGACCTCCTAGTCGAACAATCTTGAAGCTCATGGCCTGGTTTCCCACGTCTGAAGCACAACCTTTTGAAGAAATGACAAACTTCTTTAGTATGACCCTGACGGCCATAGAAATTGCACTCGTTTCCAGGGTTCTCAACTGTATCAATCTTCTTCTCGCCATTGCGGTATCTTTTTGCTGGAGGATTTCGAGGAGCCGATGCCTTTTTTGGAGCACTTTTTGGTATAAACTGCTCATTCTGCCTCGCTGTCTCAAAATCTTGTATGTACGATGTACACTTTCGATTCATAACATCCTTTTTCAGGTTGCCATTCAGGCCTTTTATGAACCGATGTGTACAAGCCCTCTCATTAGGAATCATTGAGCTAGCGAACTTAGAAAGCTTGGAGAATTCGGACTCATAGTCTTCGACTGACATGCTCCCTTGCTTAAGTTTGGTAAACTCATGTTCTTTTCTATGCCTGACAGCTGGCGGAAGATATTATACAAGGAATGCATCCTTGAACATCTTCCAAGAGATTCTACCATCCTGATGGTTTGTGGAGAGATCCAGCTTCTTGATCTGTCACCAGTCGTGTGCTCGTAATATCAGATGCATGACTGCACACGCCACCCTCTTGTTCGCAGGTATTGAAGCAAATTCAAACAAGCCCTCCAACTTGGCGACCTAGTCCATAACCTTATCAAGCACGATCCTGCCTTTGAACTCTGGAGGGTACAACTTCAAAAACTGGGCACCCCTAAATATAGACTTCCTGGCCGTCCATCGAGGCTCATCATCTTCTGCTAAACCTGCTCCCTGAGACGCAGTCGCGGCTGTCACAGGTGTTACGACGGTTCCCGATACACCACTGTTGGCCATCGGGGTTTTTACTATTTGAGTCAGAGAGTCAAGCTGATATTATTGTGCCAAGGCTCTAGCATCAGCCCGTTGCTGCTGAGCTTTGAACCGTTCCTGTTGGGCCTCATATCGGTCACTCTGATTTTTGAACATAGCAATCAGCCTATCGACTTGGTCATCGCTCACGCTCGTTGTGTGCTATTTCCCTTGATTACCTGTTATAGTCATCCTGCTGCAAAAGAGAGTATCTTGCATTAGTCCCATAACATATTATGGACTTATTGTAAGGGACGTTAGGTTTTCGTACTTTTCAAGATCGGGACATTTAACACCTTCGATTAACTTGTATATATTCGCAACCATTTTCAAAATTCAGAACTTTTGAAATTGCTTGAAAACTTATATCTATTTTGAAAACAATATTTGAAGAGGCCAAGGACGTAAACTCGTGCACTTTGATACCACCTTGTCATGCCCCGATCCCGTAAGGGCCGATCATCCTCGCTTGGTCTTTACGGAACCGATTGTCCTCGCTTGGGCATGATGCCATGCAAGCCTAAGTTGCGCTTGCACAAGGCAGACTAACTGCACAAGACACAAGTTAGAAAAAAAAATATATACTAGCATAAAATGTAAAATCCAGAGAACCAAAGTTGAACACATTTGATAGGAACACAAAATACTTTCTTTATTGAATACTTAAATATTGGATTACAAAGTACTTGCTTGGCTGATACAAAAATATGCCATAGATGGCTTACAACTCTTTTTACAAACCCAAAACTAGCCACAATGCCCATACATCATATCCTTTTAGTAGGACCAAAATTAAAACACCTACCAGAAGAAGAGCTTGCATACATGAGAGGAAAGCTTTGGGAAGCAATACGAGCACGATTCCGCCTGAGGGAAGCGCTTCTAAATCTTCAAAATGATTGCCAAACTTTCGCTACCAGAATCTGAAAATTTGCCCACAAACGTGGGCCAGTACTACAATATGTACTGGTGAGCGATCATGGACAAACTCACCTAGCAATCCACACTAAGTAAACATGTGAAGCTAGCATTACTATTATGTGATCTTTCTAGTTTTCTAGTTTCTTTTTAACAATTCATGCAAGGAAAAATAAACAATAGAGTCAGACACAATATAATAATTACCAACGGTCGAGCGGTTATCCCTACAGCAGACATACAAGTTAGCAAAAAATTTCATACCTGAACAAACTTGTGAATTCGTGTTGGCCTCAAGTGTCAAGTATGCAAGAAGGAAAATCTAGCATCCGACCTAACTAGATGATGGCCCATAAGTTACCCCACTGATGGACAACAACACAACCTAGATCCCGTAGGACCGAAACATCAGGGTGCTCTCACAATTTCTTCCGGACCGATCGATTTTCAGTGCCCCAAAAATCGTTCGAGAGAATATTTCCTCTGCACAAGTTGTCCAAGACCAAGTTGTCCAAGACCGATGCATGACATGAAACTTCTATCAAATAAAGATTCTATATGAACAATTCTGAAAAACAAGCGCAAATTCTACCATTTTCTTCTTTCTTTCACATGGAACACATGTCTAACTATAATCGGTTTCAATACACGATCTAGTGGCACAACAGGTGAGTAAGGGACATAACATTAACTGAAGTAAATCAGTAACTCTAAATATATTTTTGCATGTAGTTTATTTCTTTTATCATAACTTGTTAGTGAGTCAACATAGAACTAAGTAGCATGGAACTGAGTAGAATAGCGATCATTTATTAGGCGTGCAGACTAAAGAATTCATCGAAGGGCCAAAGCCACTCACCGATTGAATCAACGACAGGATGGGAAAGCCTTACGCAATGACCACTCCTTGGTTATGTGTCCTGAAATTGTAATAACACTAGGTTAACATCCTTCGATCTTTTTCTTTTATGATTTGAAATGAATGCGCAAGCGAGAAAAGTGAATCATGAAAACCAATCATCAAAAGCAAGACAAAACACAAAGCAACACCAAACCAAGTAGCAAATAACCAATGAAAACTTTTGGACTCATTTCAATATAAGTCATTCCATCAGTTTGAAGGGTTCATTGCATTTCGTCCATGTTTGATTTGGCGGTAAGGTTTTTCTGAGACTCGATTTTCAACCGATTCAAAGTTGTAAGTGTTCCATAAGTGAACTGCTAGAAGTTGGGCATTATAGTCCCCCTGACTATATACTCATGTCCTGGAGATGATTCTTGGGTAGACCGGGCTGGACATGCTGACTTACTGAACGACTGGTACTGTCCTTCTTCAATCCCTACTCCATCTGGATGCAAGTCTTTGGATTGGAATTTCTTTGACAAACCATGCCTGTTGAGTTCTAGTAACATCTGAAGACTCTATTGGATGGTACAATTTTGCTTTAGCTGGGACTCCTAGTAAAGCTGGAATACTTGTTGCTGGAGCTGAAGTTATTGCTACTGCTTCTGTGTCACCATCATGGTCCTGATTATCTCTAGCATAGCCTACGAGCTTAACTGCTCTGGTTGTGCTAAGGGAACTATTGGAACTGGTTGGCCTAGTATGACTGGCGGAGCTGACTGGTGATAAGAGGTTGCTAGCTCTTGATTATGACTAGGCAACAAAATCTGGTTCTGGCCTACTACTGGAACTGTTGGAACTACTGGAGTGATGGAACCTACAGAAGGTGGAGCAGGTGGAGTGTCCCTAAAGGATAAGGACACAAGGATATCAATCAGGGACGAGAATGGAACAATCATGTCAAGCAAGCTTGCAGTTCAAGAAGAGCGAGAAGTAAAAGTCACAAGTGGAGTTCAATCAAAGTTAAATAGAGGATTGGGATTCTAACAAGATGATTCCTACCACAAGTCTGAAAAATAGACATGCATTGGCCACCACTTAAACCTTGTCATGCTCCGCTCCTAGAATACGGGATAAATACGAGAACTGACATGGCCAACCGCACCTTAAAGAATACCGATGTAAGCCGCAATGTGTCCTCTAAAAGACATATGGATGAACTCTAGTATGCTATGACGTCATTCCTAAGGCCAAAAATTTCTAGTATCTCAATCCATCAACACAAGTACAAGAGTATATCATATATGAAAGTAAAAATGTGTCCCAAATTATATACCATATATAATCATGAAGCTAGTGAATACAAAATACTGCACTTGTAGAGTATAATTATACATGATCATATATACTAGCCATAGTCTAATATATACATCATATTGACCAAAGTCAGAGAAGTGATCTCAAAATAAGGGGCTAATACAGCCTCTTGCTAAAATACCACGAAATAAAGTAACACTACGAGGGGTGGAGGAAGGAAACCCACTCGCGAGCTTCAGCCGCAGTCCTACAAGTGTGAGCTATCTTACTGAAAGTGCAGTGGATCCTGGTTCTCCTCGGGATAAACTAGCCATACAAAACTAGTGCGATCAGAACCCCAACCAATAAGTATCACAAAGGAGCTCAAGGTGATAGACCCAACAAATCAAATCATAGAGCAGAAAATTGACATATAAGAATAAATGAAGGTCGACACTTGTACGGTACCAATGTACTTGTCTCAAAAATATAAATGGAAGAACTGATAACAAAAATTCTATAAAGGAAGTAAGGCGACGAGCGGCAAGAGGACATAGCAACTACTCTGGATAGGGACCAGAACCCTTAAACCAAACAAGTTTCGGGTTTGCAGACCTTCACTCGAGCAGAACTTAGCACCCTAACCACGCACCGAAGAATGATTTAAAAGGGGTGAGCTTAACTTATAGACAAACATTCATTGTACGGCCAAATATGCCTACAGCTTGCTATAATTAACTTACTAGGGTTATCAAAAACCTAGTTACTAACAAATCTATGCTTTGAAGAATATCGCTACCACTGGCACTACAGTTAATCTAGATGGCCAAAGGTACACTTGTCTAGTACTTATAGTGCACATCACAAATAATAATGGATAAAGAACTAAAGCAGATAACTGGTAGTATAACACAACATAAAGTAAGCATAAACTGGCTTTTGAAGATATAATTAAATTTTTGTAAATGAGTTTTGGTTTTATAAACATAAAGTGGTTTTGTAAGTGAAATTGATTTTTGTAACAAAAAAGAGATTTTGTAAGTGAAACTAATTTTGTAAACATAAAGAGGTTTTGTAAGTGAAATTGATTTCTGTAAACATAAAGAAGTTTTGTAAGTGAAACTGATTTTTGTAAACATAAACTGTTATGAAAATGGTCTTATAACATCACTGAAACTAAAACTTAACTGGAATGTATATACTGAAATACATAATATTATGAACCGCAACTAATAACAACAACTTGTAGTACTGCAGCACACGTAAACTTGGTCAGTCATAGAGCCCTTGCCTAGCAGGGTTTGTCCATGCTGCATGGGGTCCTTAGATAATATACTTTTGTCCCAGTGATATAGGTGAATCTTATCTTGTTTAATCATTTTTAAATTATTTCAAATTCTCGAGTCGTGGAAACTTGAGAACTTCCTAGAATTATGAGTCACGAGTATGAGCTTTTCATGAGTTATTGTATCCGCGACACGCGATACATGAGGCATTACTCACAATCGATTGTCCGATGCAAAAATGCAATGAATTATCATACACAAATATTTCCACGGTGTCGTGAGGATGAAAATTACGTGTTAATATAGGGAAGCACAACATCCAACTATGTTCCAATACTCAACTGGGCTAAAACAGTTTATGCATTAGAAAATGATACATTATAGTAAATTAAGGATAACTCTCACATGTGAACACCAAATGAGATGATTCAAAAAGATTTGGAAAGGCAAAACAGAGATCTACAATTTTCATGTTTTACATTTTACAAGATTCCATATAAAAAATAGTTTAAAAAAGCAAAAATATATATTTGGGTCACCATGCGCGCAACGCACTGCGCGGCATGAATTCAGTGCCCAGCGCACTGCTGTGCGGCCAGAATTCCATTTGCGGCTTACAGTGCAGCAAGGATTAATGCGTGTGGTGCATCGATGCTTGCGGCAATGGTGTGATGCGCGCAGCGTGATGCTGCGGCATAAACTTCATGCTCGGCGCACTGCGCGTAGCAAAATTTTTTTGCGCAGCGCACTACTGCGCAAGCAAAAAATGATGCACGATGTATTACCGCGACAAGAAAATTCATGTGCGGTGCACTACTGCACAGTAAGAATTCCATGTGCGGCCCATTACGCATAGCAACTGTTCATCATCCCTACCAGACAGGTCCGAGATCAGGAGTCTAGATCTTGTTTTGGCCATAAAAACATCAATTTAACTCCAAATTAAGCGATTCAAAAGCCAAAATATTTAAAATGAAATGATACATGAAATAGAACAACTAGTTTTAGAAAATAACAAGTTTTAATTGATAAAACCAAGAAAAAAAATCATGGAACCCATATAAAATTCTAAGTTGAAACTCAGATATACACAAATCTATACATCAAAATCCAAAAATCCAAGAACTAAAGTAGATAAGAACATCAAGGCGAAAATTTTCTACCAAGCACTTTTTTGATTAAGACAAATAAGAAATAATCCAAAAATCTAGGCTTCACCATTAAGCAAGATGTACTTGCCTTGGGTGGCTGCTAGCCTCTACCTCTCATGTTCCAAGTCACAGCAACTTTTTCCTAAGGTTAGGGTTTGGCTAGGGGGAGCTTGAAGGAGAGAAGGAAGAAGAAAGCGTCCATTCTACATGCGGGTGAAATAAGAAAATGAGTGAAGAGAGAGATATACTCATATATATACTAAGAGGAGAGAAATATGGTTTAGCCATGGGTTCAATCAAATGAATCGAACCAAGTGTCCATTCTACATGCGGGTCCTAAATCGGGTCTATGGCAATGTCAATGGGTATTCTATTGGTCTCGGGTAATCTCTCAACAATAATAAAATAACAATAAATAAAATGAAAGGAACCAACACTGAAAAATATAGCAGGAATACATTATCAAGAAAAATTAAATTCTAGAAATTCAAGAAATACCAAATCTGGAATCGGACGTGACACTAGAGGACTGTGTCGCAACATAGGCACCGAAGGATCTCGTACCATAGTACGTACCCCTCTAAAGAATACCAACGACGATAATCCAGACCTCGTCATCCGACGGAACTGGGTGGGCCGGGGGATGCAAGAAACTACTGGCCTCTCCCTTGGGACTTGTCCTAAAAAAATATGAGTCACTCGATAAGCGTACTTCTTACTATCGACTCATCATAAACAAAAATGTTAATATCTAAGCTACTTATTACTAAGTACATAGATATGTATTTGCATATTTTCTAAGTTATATTAAAATTAACAAAATATAAAGTAATATTTACGTAACTCTGCGTGGCCCTCTCATCGATGAACTTTCTGCCCTTTCGATACGTTGCGAGGAAGACGGTCACTGTATTAGCATCCTTACCCCTCTGGACTTGTTAAAAAGTATATTGTTTGTTACTATAATTAAATATTTTATCCTACTTAGATTAAAATAACATATATACAATGAAATACATACCAAGTGACAAAAATGTTCTGTTATCGGAATCTCGCCTGTTACCTAGGCTCTTTGAATCTCGCCTGTTACCTAGGCTCTTTGAATCTAGCCATCATCACAGTCCATTGCTCGGGCATGATCCAACCTTGGTATGGTTATTCCAATCAATCACGAGTCTTCTGGTCATTTATTGCATCAAGGACCAGTTTGGCGTTGACTATATGAAAAAATGCTCGATCAGCTCAACCAGGTATCGTGGATAGAAATAGGTTTGCTACAAGAAGTAATGTGGTAAGTTATATAATATGCATAAATTAGATGATTGATATTAAAATCAAATATACTTTTACCTTGAAGTGAGTAAACTAGAATAATTTTCTCTCGTCCGGGGCATCTGAGTAATTGATCAAAGGGCCACCATAGTTGAACAAAAAATATTCCAATGCCCTCTATACTGATGAGGGACGATATCTATACAGAGATAATTATATTCATGAAAAAGTATATATATATATATATATATATATGCGTAAGAAAATGTTAACTAATTAACTTACTTTGTAGGCCCGTAGGCCAAATCTCTCATCCTCGTCTCGTTCGGAGGCGCGCTCGGAGGATCGCTCTGAAACAGATATGACAAAGGTGCAATCGGCTGGGCCTCGTCCTTCTTCTCCTCAGTCTCCATGGTACCGTCAGCAGAACACTGGACGAAGGAGTAGGCTCAGACCTGAAACTGCTAGTTCCTGGAGTACTGCTAGGAGGATTGGCATCTTCCC
Organism: Iris macrosiphon; assembly: GCA_036927795.1. NCBI lineage: Eukaryota > Viridiplantae > Streptophyta > Magnoliopsida > Asparagales > Iridaceae > Iris > Iris macrosiphon. The sequence goes on along the minus strand of JAYESA010000004.1, from coordinate 59,914,900 downwards.
ATATCGTGTATCTGAACCACCTTGGCAGTTTACTAGCCTTTTGCACAACGCGGCACAAAAAGAATTTATGTTCATCCGAAATGGATGATCCTTTGGCAGAAATTATTGATGACAATCGAAGAAGCACGATTTTCTTCGTGTTTCAAATGGAAAGCCTTACTACGGTCCATGCAATACGAACATGAGAGACGACCATGAGTGCTCCATCCAAATAATATTCCAAGGCCAGAAAGTTATTAATGGTCCGCATAAGTGATGCCCTAATCTAAAAATTTTGCTTTCTGGAATCATCATACGTGTTGGAGTCTACTTCCTATAGATGATTAAACTCATCTATCAACGGTTGTAATTATATATCAATGTTCCTCTTCGGATTGTTCGAACCCGGGATAATGAAGGTTAAGAACATATACGGAGTCTTTATGTACATCCAAGGCGGTAGGTTCTACGGAGTGACGATCATAGGCCAACAAGAATATTAGGAGCCCGAAAGTCCGAATAGGGTAAAATCGTCGGAGGAGAGCCCCAATATTACATTAGGAAAATCTGTTACAAAATTGGGATACTCTCGATCAAAGTAGTTTGATGCTTCTCCATCAGATTGATGATCCAACACTCCTTTGATCTATTCTCGCTTGTGTTTTTGGCGGTCTCCTTCACCATAAACAACCTCTGCAACCGCGGTGTCAAAGGCAAGTAGTGCATCAAATCGGTCAAATCTCTTCATCCTTGTCGTCCTTGTTGTATAACATGCACCCATCGTGACAAGTATCAACTTTCTCGTATCCCATCTAGAGCGATCTCACTATTCTCTTAGATCGGTAAAAGTCTGTAGGTAACTTGGCACCCGCCTGCAAGATCTCTATAATCAACTCCATCAGTCGGTTGTAGCATTCTTGCCACATGTTAAAATCAAACTTGATGCTCAATAGTCTTATAACCACCTCCAAAGGTGAATGATCCTCACAACCAGGATATAATGGAGTCCTTGTATTCTCTAGCAACTACATGAACTTTACAACATTGGCATTCGATGCTTCCTTAGCTGCATCATGATTGTCCGGATCGAAACTAGGTACAACAGCATCAAAAACCATATTCACCTATCCGTCATCGTAATCAACATGGTCGTAGACCTCAATATAAAGCTCCATATAAGGCTCTGGCTCCGAGGCTAAAGGAACAAGTTCTCCGTGTGCGGTCCTCTGATAGTAATTTGGCGTGAAACCCTTCGAGTACAAATAAAATATCACATCCACTTCTAGATGATATTTCAAGTTATGATATCTCACAAACGGATAATTAATTTTGGTGTCGTCCATGTACTGAGAGAATCCCTTATCGAACAGTAGGAACTGCTCTACCCCTTATATTAATTCATTATGCGCACTGCACATGTAATTAGGATGACAGTTGTACATTCACGAACGATACCCCAAGTAGTAAATCATATCCATTTTTATATTTTCTACAAAGATGGATACACATTGTTCAAGTGTATTGTTCAAATGGTTGCAAAGATGGATACACTTTTCAAACCTAGTAGACATGTGGACAACTCCAATTTCAAACCCCATTAAATGGATGGCTCAGAATAGTAAACAAACCTCTACAAGCATAATTTTAGCAAAAAGATACCTATTTAACAAAAGGTTGGAAAAATTTGCTCTTCGAAAAAGGAGACATTGATTATCGAGACAAAAAATTGTAATATTGTCATACGAGTTGATATTCTAGAAAGATGACTCAATAATATTTGTGCTGGTAAATTTAATTTTTCTTCTTATTTTTGTAGAACTTTGGTGGCTTATCAATAACTTAAGAATTTGGGGATCCTTTCATACACTATGTATTAGAGGATTCACTTATCATTAAATTACTAATACATAACAAAAGTTGTGCAAAATTAAAAAAACTATATTTATCAACACAATAATATTGAATTAATTTTTCTTCCTATAACACCAACTCTTACGATATTATTACTATTTTCTCTGGCACGAAAACCTACTTGTCTTATTCTTGCAAAATTATTTTTTTGTCAACTTATTAAATAGGTAACCATTTAGTAAATTTGTGCAGGTATAAGTGCACACTAAAAAAGCGTGCCGGATCCATACATCATCATTGCTAATCGTGGAGAAGTAGGGCCAGTGAGGAGAAGGAGGACCACAAGAGGGGAGAAGGATTACCGAAGGGGAAGGGGAGCAGCATTAGGGGGGTTTTCAATTTGGGAGAAATTTTTGAATGGAGGAAAGTGAATTTGATCGGTTGTATGTGAAAAGATTTAGCAATGTCAAATAAGGACATCGCTAAATGTCTCTGATTAAATAATATACTATGAATTAAATAAAAAATCGCTAAACATTGTTGTAATGAAAAAATTAGCGATGTCCAGCAACTCCTAGTGATATCGGTTTCCATAATAGTGTCTGTAGTCGCTGAAATTCGCCAACTACGATGTCTTGTGAATGACGTTGCTAAATTCGTAAAAGCTAGCGATATTTTGATCTGACGTCGCTAATAATGTTGATAATTAACAAATTTTTTGTGAACAAAATGCTTGAAATAGAAATCTCCACATCTCTTTGAAATTGCAATTGTAAAACTTAGTTCGAAAAGAAATGAAACATAAAAATAAGAAGAAGAAACTCCTTTTTTGGCTGATGACGATCACCATTGCTCAAAGCAAAATTATTCTCTTTCCACGATCTGCTCCCAGAAACAAAAGTTTAATAGATTGTACTTCTGGAGTGCCCTTGTCATCTTTGTTGTAAAACTCGAACAAGACGACTCAACGAACATATAGCTTTTTTATAGAATTTTGTGGCTGCTTCCAACTTCTCTCTTAGCAGTACATTCTCTCTCTCTCTCTCTCTCTCTCTCTAATCAGACGATAAGAGAGTATATATAAGGGAGGCATACGCTAAACCCTAATCAACTCTAACCCCCTTATCCGGAGATAATTTCAAAGGATAAGGGCGGTTAGAAACCATTGTCTCTGATTCCCAAAATATAAGAAGCGATTTAAAAAGAATATCCACTAAATCAGCTAATCAACCATTTTTGCGTAGAACTGTTATAACCTCCGTTTTCCAAAATCAGTAATTGGGAATTATTTTTGTCAACTTAATTTAATTACTATATAGTGTTAGTTATACTAATTCAATTAGTTTGGTTTAGTATTTAATTATACTTTAGTCACGGATAAAATATTCTTTTTCTAACTAATTAGATTCCCATCCTATCTAAATGATTTCTTTCCCATTAGATCTAGAATTTTAAATAAAATTAGAGGATGGCAAACTAGTAATTTTTTAACCCCCAATTCTCCTACATGTGGCCGGCCCCTTCTCCCTTTCCCTCCATTTTATTTCGTCTCTAACACTATATACCTCTAATTTTCCACTAAATTCTCTCAAATCCAAAACATTTCTCCACCATTCCAAACTACACTAATTCACCTTCAATTCTTCTTTCCATGGAGAGCTAGAGCTTGGGAGCACAAGATGAGCTTTGGAAGAGTGCAAAGCAAGGAGGATCGTGTTCAATTCTTCTTTCTTGTGTCCTCAATTGGTAGATCTTCATTGGAAAACCACATCCAATAGGTAATTCTTATTTTCTTTAATTTCTATGGTAAAATTCTAATTATGTCTAGTAGGAGACCCCCAATAGTTAGATCTAACCCTCTAAGAGTTGAATTAGGTTGTAGAGGACCAATTTTTATTAGATCTAGAAGTTAGAATAGTAAATTTGGGACAACTATGAATTTGTATCCACCAAGTGTTTGTATTGTGTCCCCAAAGAAATTTTGTGTCTAATTTTGGGTAGAGATTGTGTCTACCCATATCTAGATAGGATACATAGTGTTTGTGTCATGATACATTACGATACACATTAGTAGAATTGGTAATTCATAGAGCATGGTGTCCACAAGTGTCAAATTTGCTATATTATTCAATTAGAAGTATCATTTTACCATATGGACATATGTGGATATTTATGGGTTTCATGGGGATGTGGTTATTAGTGTGTATTATGAATATGGTGCTTGTGTGTCATGGATTGGAGTTGGTGTCATGGTATGGATTGGTTTGTTTTATTGAAAAGTGAGTTTGGGTGTGTTATTGTGTGTCTATGTATCATGAGGGTGCATCAATTGTGTGCAACTATATCAAGTGAGTGTTGGTATGTGCCACTTATTCTTTGTAGGTAACGTGCACAGAATTTTGAACTGTATGTATCAGGCATATGGAGTTTAGATGTACCCAAGTGTTGGAATGTTAACTGTGTATTACTGAATACCCAAATGTGAGTGTTGTGAGGGTGCTATGGGTGTTAGAGATAGTGCTCGTGGGTGTAGTATGTGCACTAAGTTGTGAAACTGCAGAACTATGCAGTGGCAACTGCTCGAGCTTCTGTAGTGGCAGTAGTACACAAGCGAGGAAAAGCTACAGACCCTACAACAGAACTTTAACATGTAGTTGGCTACTGTAGTTAGCTGCTGAACTGAACTTGCTATGCAGTTGCACCAACAACTGCATGTGAACAACAACAGCAACAATATGCTATATTGACAGCATCTCGAGAAGCACAACAAGGTGCAGGTAAGTGAGAAGGGTTTTAAAATTGTGTATAGCAGCAGTAACAACTACAACATATGTGTCCAGTGATGACAGCCCCATTGTGTATGTGAACTGGGGATATGGGTAGAGTGTACTCATGTGTTTGTGTACTGTATGTGATACCTATGTATTTATCAGTGTTGTATCTGTGTTAGAGTTGCGTGTAGGATCACCCGTAGCCCATGTGATTAGGTAAATATATTAATAGCAGTTTCTAGGTGCACATATGGCAATGTCAAGTGTGTATCAAGGAATTAAAATTGTTTAGCTAGTGTATAGGACAAGTGTGTAAGTATCCTACAATGTCTATCTATATGTAAGTGAGTGTCAATATGTATGTTTGTATTATGAGTATCAAGATACCAAGATATCCAAGTGACTATCTTAGTATCAATGTAATACTTGAGGATAAAGGAGTATCTTAATTTTTAGTATCCTAGGCTAGGTATTAGAGTAGTGTAAACCCCCTCACCCAAAATTAGGCCTACTTTGCTTAGATAGTGAAACTAGGGTTAGTTTGAACCAATTAGAATTAGAACACGGCATTTATTTAAGTATACAATAATTTATATCATGTAGCGTACCTTACCGTTGCTTCGATAATTGGAGCACCCCACTAGCCATTACCTATCTACAAATTTCACAACCTCATCCTAGACATGCCCGCCTTCCTTTCTGACCTTTGTGTAACTTATAATATTGCTCTCTTGTGCTATATTTTAGTCGCACAATAAACGTCGTGGACGTTATTATTATAATTCTAAATAAATTACGACCTTGTACCCTTGTGCGTCCCAATCGAAATTGGAGACACAATCTTGACCGTTTTGTGCAACCCGAATTTTATTAATATTCTATACTATACCATCTATGTCCCTACACTTGTGTCCTATTAAATTTCTTTTCCATGTACTTTTAATTAATTCTAGAACATCGTGCGCATTCAATTTAATAAATTAAAATCTAATTACCGTCTTTGTGCAATTTTCCAATTGTTGGGTGTCTTTATGCAAAAATGTATTGAGGTGTCCCCACCATTGGACAATTCATAAAGAAATCTAATTTTTCCCTTCACATAATTTTTTTCCATAATTTTTAGAATGTGCAAACGCACAGCATCGATCCCCCATTTAAACCCCATCCTTGTATTTTAAACCATGTAAATTATAGCCCCGGCATCCTCAAGCAAGCCCTAGGCCCATCCCAAGGAAATGTTGACCAAGCCCAAACCCTAGGTCAAACATCAAACCCTAGGTCAACCTCAAATTCCACTCCTTTACATATAAATATACCTTAAAATTCTTTTCATCTAAACTAAACCCAATACAAAAACACCCAGCCGACATCCCCATTACTGTTCTTCTTCTTCCTCCTCCTTCCTGGCCGTAGCCCCGACCACCGGAGCAGCGTCTCCTTCCCTCGTCAACGTCCCCATTGCATCCTCCTCCATTCCCTCGACCGCTCCCGTCGCGTCCCTCGCCGCGAACAAGTCCTCCTCCTTCCGCGGCCACTGCGGTGCCCTCCTTACCTCCGCGCTGCTGTCCCGCCTATAGACCCTCGTTGCCCTCGCCCTCATGGCCGGGGTCCTCCTCGGCCTCCTCTTCGGTGCGGCGTTCTTCTCCTACAAGCTCAGGATGGAGGGGAAGGACGCAGTGATCTCGCTCAAGTCGCATGTCGAGAGCAGCAACTACTCGGAGAAGATCGGTTTCAAGAGCTGGATCGAGGAGAACGATGTCCCCGAGTTGGTCGACCATTACTTTGCGAAGGTCTTTGAGACAGTCTGGGACCAGGAGGACCATCTTGCGAGCAGTACAACCTCACCGAGTTTGCCAACGACCTTCGCCACTTCTTCGTCGTGAGAAACTCGGTGTGATAGGCCACCACGGTCGACTTGTCCCCAAGTACCCCGACTATGCATCACCGACGATTCCTACGCCACTGCATATCTCGACCCGCCACCTCTTCCCGACTGTCCTCGACATCCTTTCCTCGCTAGAACCCGGACCACCCTGCCTGTCGACTTCCTAACCGACTGAACACAGCTACCACATCCTCGCCAGACTTCCCTATCACCATCACCACCATGGCCATTGTCATCATCATCACCCTCTTCCATTAACATCATCATCTTCACCATCCCCGTGACTCGCTGGAGAAGCTTTCCTGGCCGGACTCCGGCAGTCCACCGCTCACCACCACCATCATCATCATCTCACTTCATCATCATCATTTCATCATCATCAACACTTCATCGTTGTTATCATCATCACCATCTTCTATTATCATCATTATTCCATCATCATCATCGCATCATCGCCATCGTCGTCTTTATCATCGTCATCATCTCACCCTTAATCATCATCGTATCAGCAGCCCTCAACCCCAGCATCATTCTCAATATGAATACCTCATCATCACTACCAACACCAACCCAAATTACTTATTTATTGTCCTCATCATCATCATCTCCATAGTCGTAATCATCATCATCATCGTTATCAACCTCACTGTCATCTCCGTACGCGTACCCCGAGGTACGAACTTGTTCCCTACCTTTCATATTGTTATGTATGTGCCGGTGTATATGTCAGTAGGATATTAGCATTTCTCTATGACTGTTAGCTGACTGCAAACCCTGAGTCGGTAAACCCAATAACTTGTACACGTACACATACGCGTATTAGAAATTAAGTGATATATATATACAAATATATAGATGACTGTATTATATAAGTAATTATATGCTTATGACTATATGTTTGTTTATATTGTACGACCCTAGGACACTGTGGATTATCCCATGGTTACCTTGACCATGTTGACCCTAAGAACATGCTAGATGACTGTCTTGTGTACATTTATGTACTGGCCTAGACATATGTTATTTTGACTGACTGACTATGATACAATATTTAATATAGGACACCCGTGTAAGTAGTCGTGCAATTGACTGTGTTAGATGACTAGTACCACCCCTAGTGTACCCATGAGTCTAGTGTAAATATGGTTGTGTATGTGCTAATGTAATGACTAATAATTTTATTGTATTATATTATATGTACATAGGATATTGGATTTGTTCTGTACGACTTCTGGAGCAGGTTATTGGTACATCGCAGCTTTCTTGCCAGACAAGTATACCTTGCCATTGTACTGTTATTCATATTCTATATCTTGTATGCATCTTTATTTTCTGTCTTTAGTTCATATATTTTAATTGTTATATAAAATATAGCGACGGTGCCGTCGCGATATATTTTTATTTATGTATTTACATTGACCTTGTTTATGAGACTACCCCATTATCATGTAGCATTATTAGGTTCATTGGCTGTGACACAGTTGTTACATGAGTGTGAGTCTCATATAGATCATGGACTGCATGACAGGTCTGGCCTCCTGTACGTATGGGTCGTGCGTTAGGGATAACTGCTGTTAGAAACTTTGTATGCTAGAAGACTTAGCAGTTATTAGAGGTCTATGGACATAGCATATTGTAGTACGGTGGTCCCATCCTTGTCCTTGTTTGGTTGCAGGATTGGGCTAGGGTACTAAGAATAGGCTATGAACCAAATTGTGTCATGGATGTGACATGCTTAGAGCATGGGGTGGGGAGAACAACAAATACCGCATTTGAGCTCCTTTGCATTTTTCTCCTGTGTGTCCGGATTCTCCGCTGGAGATACGGGTGGTGATGACCACTATATATTATGTATTATCAGGCGGGCCTCCGCCGTTCAAAAGATGACGTGCCTTTTAGGCCCCTGGATCTCCAATAGAGAACCATGCCAAATTCCAGTTTTCAGCCAGATAGCTCACTTGTGGGGAAAGTTGTTCTTAACTGCATTCACTTAGACGGTTAGGCGATCCATTAGATATTTATTTCAGTACTTTATTTGCATACTTTTATGTATCATATTATGTCCCTCTGAGGACCTGGCCCTTCCAGGTGTATCTGCTCTTGAGTATTCGCAGGAGCGCAGATTCGGATGGCTACATATGTTCGAGGATGTCTTCTCTTCGAGCCCTGATTATTAGCTGGTAATCTTATATGGTGTTTGTGGTGTTGTCCTTATATTATATTTTCTCTTATATTCTAGTTGGTAGTGGATTTATTTCCACCCAACTATCATCCTTAGATACTTTTTTTTGAGATCTAGTTTCATAGATACTGGTTAATTATTTATACTTGATTTTCTGTGGATGAGATTTAGATTATACCCTGTGACTTATGACATATGTTATACCACTATAGATTTGATATTCATATTACAGCGTATGTATGGGTTTGGTTTCCATATATTGGAGTTGCCATACCCATGCGGCTGGCATGCTTACGTGTCCTAATCCTACTTAATTTTGGGACTGGGTGTGACATATTTTTGTGGTGGCCCATGCAGGTCGAGAGCATATTGTCTCGGTTACGTTACTGTACCGAACAAGCCTGCACCTAGGACTAGAGTATAGGATCTCATCCATAATTGACTATGATTCATCTTCCTCCTATCTGTTCTATTTGAACAATTATATCCTGCTTGATTCCTGTACTTTTCTAATAGTTCTTTGAGTATAGCCTTCTGCTAGAATTTAGGAACCCCTGTTATTAAAATGATAAGTAGGGTAACCTTCCTATTAAGAATACAACTAGAGTGCTGACACACCACTAAGTTTAGAATATCTAGTGAACCCTAGAATTCCTTATCTATAGATTGGTTTACCATTATCCCTTGATGTATTATGAAAGACTTGAGAGTAGTATAGACACTACTAGAGTTAGTTAGAAGTTTACCATAATGTTTGACCCTAGTATTGAGGAACCAATAGAAAACCAAAAATTGAATATTAGGACTGAACCTAACCTTCGCAGTTAGATAAGTATTGGAGAAATATAAATTTAGATTCTTGTCTTGAGATAAGCAGACAGTACCTTAGAAAGCCAAGATCAATGCATAGAATATTTTTCTAATCATACCTCAAACACAGAGACTAGCATACCCCTTTCCCTTAGAAAACCATGATGCTACCTAGAGCCCCTATTTTAATTTCATATATTGTTCCTCTGCAACCCTAATGATCGTTAATTGCACGACGAATAAATTATCTTCTTCTTTTCTTCATCTTTCAACTCGTGCCACTTGATACCTTTAATTATAGACCAAGTGATTGTATTCTATGATAGGATATATAGTTTGCTAAAGTTATAGTTGTGACCTTTAATTTTGAATTGTGTGTCTTGTAGTTAGAACCTGATAGTTGAGTTGTTCAATTAGATTACGATGATTACCCCTAGTTGTATATCACGTAATTTGTACCCCCACCTCGATATAAGTTAGATCCCTTTCCCTTGACGGCCAGTAACTCTTCTATCCTTACCTATTGATACTTGTTCTATAAGCACTATGACTAAGATGTAAGATGACCATGACCTATGTAATAGAAGAGAATAACCTAATAAGTACCAAGACCCTTTCTCGTAGACCTTAACTGTCATGACACGCACCCGAAAAATCGGGCATGAGTCGTGGGTACGTCCAGCCTACGCCGCAGCATCGGCGGTAGAACGCTGTCTAGGTCAACTATCTAGATAACAATCTCACGCAATCAATATATAAACCTGTAAAGATCTCAACTCCAAACGGAGGAGCAATATCATAATGATAATCTCAAGTACTCAATCACGAATCTAAGCACAATAAGATAACAAAGAAGACTAACAACTCCAAAGTCTAACCAACAACAACTACTACAACAACCATAACATCAAATAGTAATACAATAATATCCAAAATAATATACAAACAAGGTCTCAATCCAAAATCGGAGACAAATCCGGTGCTAAAAGCTAATAAAAACAATAACAAGGTCCTAGTGATCCCGGCTACCAACCCGGAAATTATCCATAAACTAGAGGGTCCCTGTCTGCACCATCGACAGTCTCAGGTCCAAAAAATGTCGGACACCAACCCTCCGGATACTCTGAAAAATATGTCCAGTCAGGACTGGAGCAAGTACATCTCTAACAGCAGTTCCATTTAAATGATAAAAACTATAAAACAGTTATAGCAAGTAGCAAGAAGAATAAAATAAGTATGAAACAAAAAATATATAAATCACTGGTGCATAAAGGTAAAGATGCAGGAATATCAGAAACAAGATAGTAGTAACTGCAAGATACAAGAAATCTAAGCTAAGAGTAAGTCCATGCACAAGAACGTGTAGTGAGTCCAGCATGAAATACATGTAGTGAGTCAAGTCCAGAAATATGTAAGTGAGACCAGCAAGAAATGCATGAGAGTCCAGACTATAAAGAATGAACTCGGTGTCTTTGAAATACTTGTTTCGACATGTAAACGGCTAGGGGTAAGTACGGCTCACCGCGCACTGGGTGCGCGACTGCTATCATTCCAGATTAGACCAGAGGGAGTAATTCCTGATGATTCCAGATGGAAATGTTTATATGTCTACTCGAGTATTTCCCCACCCCGACTAATATAATTGGATCCAAGACCCGACACGTAAATCAAGATGAGTCCAGCCTGAAACATGAGTGATGCCTGTAGTGATGCCTGTAGGTGATTCTAAAATAGAGGCCACGTATCGTAAGTAAATGAATTCAGAAATACCAGTTAGTGTCCCGTGTTGTGCCAGAATAATCAGATGATACTATACTAGAAGTTGAATCATAATAATTATCAGATAATGAAAACTATTAGAGAATGTACTCGCTTGACGTCCTGAGCAACTGGCGATCCGAACCGGTGTCACAATGACCTATTGCAAAAAAGTAAGGTTAAACAGGTTTCTAATGAGTTAAATAGATATAAAATAACTAAAAATAGGCTTCTAGGGTCGTTCTAGGTCAAACGGGTCAAACCGGTAAAATCTGGGTGAAAAAGTCAACTATGGGTCCAAAAAGTCAACTCTGGGTCAAAACTAGGTCAAAAGTTGACTTTGGCGGTCAACCGAGTCAACTACGGTCAAGTCTAGGTCAAACTAGGGTGCTCCTGAAATTCTAGGTCAAACCGAGCTTATTAAGCTAGAAAACTCTCAAACTCGCCTCCTTGAGATACCGGGATACCCTCGATATCCGATACCTCACCCTACGCTATACGCGCCGCCTAAACCCGCTAAAACCTATGCTAGCACGCATAATTATATATACATAAGCATATAAAAATTACTCCAATACTATTCCTAGGCTATTGCTCAAAAACTCCGCTCGAAACTCAATACCTTGGATATCTCAAGGTATTAAGATACCTCGGTATCTCAAGGTATTGAGATACCTCGGTATCTCAAGGTATTGAGATACCGCTCTCAAACCCCTCTAACTAGCTATCTAGTAGCTATCTAAGTATGTAGATATATATATATATATCTAGCTATAATCTAGGCTAAAATATAGATATCTAATACATATATGCATATACCTAGGTATCTACATATATATCTCACATACACACACATACACATACATATATACCTTACCTTACCTATACATATATATATATATCTATATCTAGATATCTAACTATCTATCTAGCTATGTATATATCTATTTATAAATCTATCTATCTCTCTCTAGATATCTATAGATATATATATAGCTATAGGTATATATATATATATATATATATATATATATATATATATATATATATACCTTAGATATTTACCTATCTAACTATATAACTATCTATATAGATATCCATTTACCTAGATATCTATCTACCTATACATGTATCTATCTATCTAATACCTATTTACCTATCTATCAACTATCTATCTATTTATTTATCTATGTATTCATCTATCTAACATCTATCCATCCATCCATCTAGCTATCTATCTATGTGTCTATCTATTTATCTAGCTCTATAACTATATATCTATCTATCTTGCAATCTAACTATCTATCTATTCATCTATATAAACTATCAAACCATCTATCTATAATTTCTATCTAATAATCTAACTACCTCGCTGAACATCTGCTGCTGCACTTGCTTGCATTACTGCTGCTGCTGCCCCTTAACCTTGCTGCTGCTGCTGTGCATCAAAATGATGTTGCTGCTGCTGCCTGTGCTTTATATTGCTGCTGCTACTGCTAGCTTCTGCTGTTGTGCTGCTGTTGCTCTATATGTTGTCCCCCCTCTTCGCAATCACACACAGACACACATACACCTATATACATATATATATATATACCACTATATATATATATATACAATCATACATATATATATATATATATATATATATATATATATATATATATATATATATATATACACACACTCTAACATATAAATATATTCTAACACACACACACTAGCATATATAACTACACACACATACTTATGTATAAATACACACACACACACACACAAACACAAGCACACACATACTAATACATATATAGACACGTATCTATATATATACACACTAATATATATATATATATATATATATATATATATATATATATATATATATATATATATATATATATATATATATATACATATACACACACACACACTCAAACATATATATATATATATATATATATATATATATATATATATATATATATATATATATCCTTACTCACACACACTCACTCTCACACACCCTCACACACACACTCTCACACATACTCACTAATACATAACCACACACACAAATATACATAAATATATATACATATATACACACAACTCATATACATATATATATAAATACTCACTCACACTCACACACACACTCACCTACACACATACACTAGCACCAACCCACACTCACACAAGCACTCACTAACACTCTCACACATACATAAAAACACACATAGATATATAAATATATATATATAGAAACACACACAAATATATATATATACACATATATATATATATATAAACACAACACACACGCAACACACAACACAACGCAGACAACGCCCACAACGCTCACCAACGCACGTCCAACGACCCCGACACGCACAAACATCTATAAATATATAAAATATAGCCCGAGAATTCTAGTACACACTCCCCGAAGCTAACCCAACGCGCGCACAAGCCCGAAACTAGAAAACCACGCCGAAATGGCCGTTCGGTCATTTCGACGAACACGCGGTGTGCGGTTCAGAAAACCTCCTGAAACACACACCAAACCAACTCGGAATCGGCCCAAAATTTACTCACGGGTTCTAAACGATGTCTAGGTCCTAGAAAAAGTGCTACCCCATTGATTTTAGGCCCGTGGTGAAAATGCGCACGTACTTAGAACCGGCGATGACGAAAATCCCAAAAATGCCCGAAACGCCCGTTTCTCCGCGACACGGCTTCCCGTATCCGAACGGAGACACGCACTCACCCTCAAGACACCCGACAACGTCTACCTAGGTCTGTCTAACCTAGGACATCACCCAAAATTGGGCCAAATTCGGATTCCACCCGAAATTGACACAAAATCTAGTGTTAAAGTCTCTAAACACTACCAAACTAGTTCCAACTTCCTCCCACGGGTAGCCTAAGGGTCTAGGAAGGTTCTAAACTATTAATTACACTACATAAAAGTAATTACAAGGGGAAAATTAGGGTTTACCTCTTGGGAGTTGGAATCCCAAGCCAAAGTCTCTAAAAAGCTCTAAATCCACCAAACCAAGCTTCCAAGCTCCCAAATCTAGCTCCAACACCAAATCTAAGCTCTATCCACCTAGGTTGGAGAAGAATGTAGGGTTAGGGTTCACATAAGTAGAAGAAATGGAAGAAAAAAGAGAAGAAAGAAAGACTTACTTGAAGTGGGAAGGAGAAAGGAAGAAGAAAGAGTGGAGAATGGAGAAGAAGAAGAAGAAAAAGAAGAAGAAGAAGTGAATGGGGAGGGATGCTGTATGCTGGTCGGGTAGGGGTCTGGGAATGAATTAGGGGCCGGCCACTACACTAATAAGGGTTTCCCTAAGTCCAAAATACCCAAAATGCCCTCTCCTAACTCGGTTTTGGGTTTCGGGTTCCAAAAGCACTAAAACTAACTCCAAATCTCTCCAACTAACCCACTAAAAATATAATAAATATTTTTAAGCCCCAAAATAATCCTCACAATGGTGTTGGTCGGGTCGGACATGGGTCCACTAGGGTCTGACATGGGTCCAGGCTAGCCAAAATCCTAAAACAATCAATATAAAAATAATACAATCATTAATTAAATATAAATACAATTAATTATAAATAATACACAATTAACTAAATTAAAAAAAATACCCGGCTCTGGAAATGGGGTGGTGACATTAACAGGAGCTTCTACGGTATCCTTAAGACAATTGCAAATAGTAGTTCAATTGTTATAAGTTAGGTAGTATACCTCACAACCTAGTATTACATAGTTTTTTGACCCATTAATGAAGTGTAACTGAATGGCATTAATCGCATGCTAGAAAAATACGACAATGTTTATTCAGACAATAGAATTTAGAGGTCCTTGCCCCTATTTGGTCGACTAGCGACTTAGACAAGGAGGTTGTATGATAACTATAGAGATTGTAGAGTCTTTTATTATTATTGCTTATTTTATTTTTGTTTTTGTGAACTTAAATTAATTTGTACCTCCTTTCATCATCATCTAACGTACTTATATTTGTTGTACGACCTTGACTTATGCTGCTATTATAGCCTAGTTTTGAAAGCTTACTCTTCTATCGAGCTTGATCATGATATATGTATTAGTGGGTTAACATACTAATATATTTCAGAATCAGTGTACTACGGTCTGATTAACCATAGTGCGCTTGGTTCGCCCTTTTGTATAACTACCGTACATGGATTGAGATATATAGTAATTAGTAGACAAATGTACTTGTCCTCTAGATATGTCTGAGTATATCGTATCCGTTATATAACTGTAATGATGCGAGCATGTGAATAGAAATTACGAAAATATAATTTCAATCCACAACTGCCTTGACAATTCCCATTTGAATTCTTTAAACGCCTTGATCCCGATTCTTCTATTCTATTACAACTCTTTATTATTGATCTTCGTCTTCTCTTATTTCGGAAAGATAAAATATCTTGCTTGGTATAAGTTTGATATATAGATAGTACTAGATATACCCCACAGGCCAATCGCATTGTTGGTGACTATTTTTTATAAATGATTAAGGGCATATCATAGATGATATGTTTGGTGTTAAAAACTTTGAGGATTCAATAACATAATTAAATAATTTAGGACATAACTTTCTTAGATGCATAGCCTTAGATAATAGATGGGTAAATTCTAAGTTGGGTAGAGACTGCAATGTTAACTTGAAGGGAATTTCTTAGACTGTAACCAAGTAAGATTTTATAGAGAGAACCCTACCCTATTTTAATTTCGAGGACGAAATTGTTTTAAGTTGGATAGATTGTAAACCCTCTCACCCAAAATTAGGCCTACTTTGCTTAGATAGTGAAACTAGGGTTAGTTTGAACCAATTAGAATTAGAACACGGCATTTATTTAAGTAAATAATAATTTATATCATACAGCGCACCTTACCGTTGCTTCGATAATTAGAGCACCCCACTAGCCATTACCTATCTACAAATTTTACAACCTCATCCTAGACATGCTCGCCTACCTTTCTGACCTTTGTGTAACTTATAATATTGCTCTCTTGTGCTACATTTTAGTCGCACAATAAACGTCACGAACGTTATTATTATAATTCTAAATAAATTATGATCTTGTACCCTTGTGCGTCCCAATCGAAATTGGAGACACAATCTTGACCGTTTTGTACAACCCAAATTTTATTAATATTCTATACTGTACCATCTACGTCCCTATACTTGTGTCCCACCAAATTTCTTTCCCATGTACTTTTATTTAATTCTAGAATATCATGCGCATTCGATTTAATAAATTAAAATCTAATTACCGTCTTTCTGCAATTTTCCAATTATTGGGCATTTTTATGTAAAAATGCCTTGAGGTGTCCCTACCATTGGACAATTCATAAAGAAATCAATTTTTCCCCTGCACATAAATTTTTCCCATAATTTTTGGAATGTGCAAACGCACAGCATCGATCCCCCATTAAAACCCCATCCTTGTATTTTAAACCATGTAAATTATAGTCCCGGCATCCTCATGCAAGCCCTAGGTCTATCCCAAGGAAATGTTGACCAAGCCCAAACCCTAGGTTAAACATCAAACCCTAGGTCAACCTCAAATTCTACTCCTTTACATATAAATATACCTTAAAATTCTTTTCATCTAAACCAAACCCAATGCAAAAATACCCAGCCGACAACCCCATATCCCCATTACTGTTCTTCTTCTTTCTCCTCCTTCCTGGCCGTAGCCCCGACCACCGGAGCAGCGTCTCCTTCCCTTGTCAACATCCCCAGTGCATCCTCCTCCGTTCCCTCGACTCTCCTCGACCGCTCCCGTCGCGTCCTTCGCCGCCAACAATCCTCCTCCTTCCGCGGCCACCGCGGCGCCCTCATCACCTCCGTGCTACTGTCCCGCCTCTAGACCCTCTTTGCCCTCGCCCTCATGGCCGGGGTCCTCCTCGGTCTCCTCTTCGGTGCGGCATTCTTCTCCTACAAGCTCAGGATGGAGGGGAAGGACGCAGTGATCTCGCTCAAGTCGCACGTCGAGAGCAGCAACTACTCGGAGAAGATCGGTTTCAAGAGCTGGATCGAGGAGAACAATGTCCCCGAGTTGGTCGACCAGTACTTGGCGAAGGTCTACGAGACAGTCTGGGACCAGGTGGACCATCTCGTCGAGCAGTACAACCTCACCGAGTTCGCCAACGGCCTTCGCCACTTCCTCGTCGTGAGGAACTCAGTGTGATCGGCCGCCACGGTCGACTTGTCCCCAAGTACCCCGACTGTGCAGCACCGACGATTCCTCCGCCACTGCATATCTTGACCCGCTGCCTCTTCCCGACTGTCCTCGACCTCCATCCCTCGCTGGAACCCGGAGCACCCCGCCTGCCGACTCCCTGACCGACTGAACACAGCCACCACAGCCTCGCCAGACTTCCCTAACACCATCACCACCATGGCCATTGTCATCATCATCACCCTCTTCCATTAACATCATCATCTTCACCATCCCCGTGACTCGCCGGAGAAGCTTCTTTGGCCGGACTCCGGCAGTCCACCAATCACCACCACCATCATCATCATCATCTCACTTCATCATCATCATTTCATCATCATCAACACTTCATCGTTGTCATCATCATCACCATCTTCTATTATCATCATCATTCCATCATCATCATCGCAACATCGCCATCATTATCTTTATCATCATCATTATCTCACCCTTAATCATCATCGTATCAGCAGCCATCAACCCCAGCATCATTCTCAACATGAATACCTCATCATCACTACCAACACCAACCCAAATCACTTATTTATTGTCCTCATCATCATCATCGCCGTAGTCGTAATCATCATCATCATCGTTATCAACCTCACTGTCGTCTCCGTACACGTACCCCGAGGTACGAACTTGTTCCCCACCTTTTATATTGTTATATATGTGCTGGTGTATATGTCAGTAGGATATTAGCATTTCTCTATGACTGTTAGCTGACTGCAAACCCTGAGTCGGTAAACCCAATAACTTGTACACGTACACATACGCGTATTAGAAATTAAGTGATATATATATATATATATACATATATAGATGACTGTATTATATAAGTAATTATATGCTTATGACTATATTTGTATTTATATTGTACGACCCTAGGACACTGTGGATTATACCATGATTACCTTGACCATGTTGACCCTAAGAACATGCTAGATGACTGTCTTGTGTACATATATGTACTGGCCTAGACACATGTTATTTTGACTGACTGACTGTGATATAATATTTAATATAGGCCACCCGCGTAAGTAGTCACACAATTGACTGTGTTAGATGACTAGTGCCACCCCTAGTGTACCCTTGAGTCCAGTGTAAATATGGTTTTGTATTTGCTAGTGTAATAACTAACACTTTTATTGTATTATATTATATGTACAGAGGATATTGGATTTGTTCTGTGCGACTTCTGGAGCAGGTTATTGGTACATCGTAGCTTTTTTGCCAGACAAGTATACCTTGCCATTGTACTGTTATTCATATTCCATATGTTGTATGCATCTTTATTTTCTGTCTTTAGTTCATATATTTTAATTGTTATATAAAATGCAGCGATGGTGTCGTCGCGATATATTTTTATTTATGTATTTGCATTGACCTTGTTTATGAGACTATCCCATTATCATGTAGCATCATTAGGTTCATTGACCGTGACACAGTTGTTACATGAGTGTGAGTCTCATATAGATCACGGACTGCGTGACAGGTCTGGCCTTCTGTACGTATGGGTCGTGCGTTAGGAATAACTGCTGTTAGAAACTTTGTATGCTAGAAGACTTAGCAGTTATTAGAGGTCTATGGACATAGCCTATTGTAGTACAGTGGTCCCATCCTTGTCCTTGTTTGGTTGCAGGATTGGGCTAGGGTACTAAGAATAGACTATGAACCAAATTGTGTCATGGATGTGACATGCTTAGAGCATGGGTTGGAGAGAACAATAAGTGCCGCATTTGAGCTCCTTTGCACTTTTCTCCTGTGCGTCCGGATTCTCCGTTGGAGATACGGGTGGTGATGACCACTATATATTATGTATTATCAGGTGGGCCTCTGCCGTTCAAATGACGACGTGCCTTTTAGGCCCCTGGATCTCCAATAGAGAACCATGCCAAATCCCAGTTTTCAGCTAGATAGCTCACTTGTGGGAAAAGTTGTTCTTAACTGCATTCACTTAGACGGTTAGGCGACCCATTGGATATTTATTTTAGTACTTTATTGGCATGCTTTTATGTATCTTGTTATGTCCCTCTGAGGACCTGGTCCTTCCAGGTATATTTGCTCTTGAGTATTCGTAGGAGCGCAGATTCGGATGGCTACATATGTTCGATGATGTCTTCTCTTCGAGCCCTGATTGTTAGCTGGTAATCTTATATGGTATTTTGGGTGTTGTCCTTATATTGTATTTGCTCTTATATTCTAGTTGGTAGTAGATTTATTTTCACCCAACTATCATCCTTAGATACTTCTTATTGAGATCTAGTTTCATAGATACTGGTTAATTATTTATACTTGATTTTCTGTGGATGATATTTAGAATATACCCTGTGACTTGTGACATATGTTATACCACTGTGGATTTGATATTCATATTACAGCGTACGTATGGGTTTGGTTTCCATATATTGGAGTTGCCATACCCATGCGGCTGGCATGCTTACGTGGCCTAGTCCTACTTATTTTTGGGACTGGGGCGTGACAAGTAGTGTTGTTGTTGTTGTTGTTGTTGTTGTTGTTGTTGTTGTTATGTGAGTGTGTATATGTGTGTGTGTGTGTATGTGTGTTTATATATATATATATATATATATATATATATATATATATATATATATATATATATATATATGTAGGTTAACAGTTTCCAAGCCAAATAGATATAAAATAAGGTATTGATATAGGCTATAGATTTAAGATAACTATATATAATACAAGTTAGGTATTGGTATAAGATATATGTCTCACAAGTTGGAATAGTGAATCAACCTATCTAGTATAAACCCAAATTGATTTAGAATTGACCTAGAAACCTAATAATCAAGTAGATATGATTGCTACTGATTTTATTTCACTTATTGACATTGTCAACGCATAATATCGGTTACTTGGACTTCGATAAAGATTCTGACCTGTACCACCAGCTCATGATGACATGCAAGTATATTCTCTAATAGTTTTTATTATTTGATAGCTTTTATAATGCATATTTTAGTAATATTTTACTTGATTCCTGACACGCTTGTTACATAGACTAGTATTATATGGATCTCTAGTCATGATATGTTGTTGTTTATGTTTATCATATAGTTCATGATCATTAAGCTCGTATGTCTCATGTAATATGATCTTTGTTTGTGACTCAGATCCATGCGTACTAGTCAGGGGCAGAGAATTACTAAGTGGATATGTGATCAAACCCTATTAGATCGTATTGATAAATAATCATATATTTCACGTATGATTGAATTATACACTATTAGACCATATTGATAGCTAATCATACATTCCACGTATGAATGAGTTGTACCTATTAGACCATGTTGATAACTAATTATACATTTCACGTATGATTGAGTTATATCTTAGTTAGACCGTGTGCAATATTTATCTTAGCCGATCACATATCAAAAATAGTACTTTAAAACACTTAGATAGTTACAGTCTTTCTTGTTTCACTCCATTATTGTTGTTATATGCTATATTTACTCATAATTATTTATTTTAATCTATTTGCCATATCATGATACCAATTTTACTTGTTCATCATATATTTTATTACTATTTCCTATTTTATAGTCTCTATCATGTATTGGAAATACTTTCAGTGTTTGTACTCTTTTTTCTCTGACTGGATAACATTTTTAGGTGACTGTATTGAGGACTGGTTCCCTACCTATTATGGACCACAAGAGGCTGAGCCTGATCCTATTATTTAGGAGGATGAGAGAGAGTTCAAAGTGGAAGTTCCGGCTACGACTACCTAGTCTGGTTTTAGTTTATACTTTGATTTGATCGATTTTTTTCGAATTTTATGAGATTTATGGGATATATTTGATACTTGGATGTAGTACTATATTCATAACTTTGGAATTGTGGCTATTTTGTTTCTCCTCGTTATATTTCTATCATGCATTCATCTTCTTTAGATCATGTGATTGAGTATTATCATTGTTTATATCATTGTCCTCCTTTAGAGGAAAGTCATATCGTTATCCTTAAGTTTTTTTCACATTAACTCAAATAAATTATATTATTCTTCTAAAAATTCTTGAAATTAAAAGGCCTTAAATCTCTTAATCTTATCTTACTTGATTACCTTCAACCACCATCAAAGAATTTTACCTTCAATATATAATCTTTCTAACTATAATTTGAATTTATTAATACAACTTCTACCAAATTTATAATCTACCAATCTTTCACACAAGACAATATCTTTAAGAAAATTTTTCTCAAATCATTTAATAGTATTCTTTAATCCTCAATTCTTTTTATGTTCCTAACTTAAATGATATCTCCTTTAATACATCCTTAATTGCCAAGTAATCTAACTAACAATGTAATTGATTTATGGGGCATATACCTATTACTACCCATATTTCTATCTTATATCAAGCACGAGCATTCGGCTTTTCGAAATAGAGGAAGACGAGATACAATAATAATGGTTCAAGAAATATATGATCGAATATAAATATTCAAGGGAAATAGTAGTATTCAAAAGAGTGTTGTCAAGGCATTTATGGATTGAGATCCTATTTTAGTCTATATCTAATTATAGGCTCGTATCAGTACAGTTACATAATCGATACGATATGCTCTGACCTGCATCGGCCACCACCAAAATATGTCACATCCCAATACCAAAAATATGCAGGACTAGGATACGCAACCATGCCAGCTGGTATATATACGAAGGCTACTCCAATATATAGAACCCACGAATACATACGTATGATGTATAATGATCATCTCAAAAATAGATAAATCATAGTCATGGGTATACAATATCTCATCCATAGAAAGTAAAATAAATGCTAATCAAATAGATCAAAATGATCAAGTACGAAATAGTCTAAGAACTAATAGTCTGGTAGAGACAAATCCACTACCAAATGACTATATCAACTAGAATAAAAATATAGTCTGACCTCTAAAATAAATAAAAAATAGAAGCAACTAATAGGTTCATCAACTGAAGAAAATTAAATAACTCAAAGGGTAAAACCTCCTCGACAGATAACGAAGTATCAAGTCCCAGCCTATACTCCTGCTGATAGTCCTGATTGTCTACACCTAGAGAGATCACCAGGTCCTTAGAGGGGCGTAACCAGATATATAATAACATGCCATAATAATATTGCAATAAATATCCATAAGGTCTCCTAACTATTCTGTGTGAAGTGCACTTTTAAGGACAACATTCCAAAGCATGGGCTATCTTGCTAAAAATGGGATCGACATAAATTCTGCTTGGAAACTAGGGGCCTAACATGCATAATATCCATAATAATTATGACCCATCCCTTTAGCCAATTTAGCCCTTAATACAGTATCATTCACGTCAGGTTTCTTTGTTATTAGGATAGGTGAATTCTTTTGGATCCACCCCTCGAAGGAACCGAACATCAAACGTTAGAGTTCATTTGCAAAATAATATAAGGTTCATGTCACCCACGTCTCCGGTGGAGCTTACGGGTTACAAAGAAAATGTACAAAGTAGCCATATGCCTAAAAATTGTCCTCCCCATCCATGTTCCAATCCATATCATATCCACAACACAAAATCTCTTTTAACTGCTAAGTCTTATAATCAATGAATCACTCTTAGGAGTTATGTCGTATCCGTCGTACGTCACATACGTACCGATGGCTAGTCGAATACGCAAGTCTGTCCACTATATGAGACTCATAACTCGTAGAACAGATGTGTTATGCCAAAGAAGATATAAGGATATCTCACAATTATAGGGTGGTCTCATAAATCTAAGTCAACATGCAAAGTAAATCAAAGCCAATAAACGACGCATTTCGCTGTTGCACCTAAGTTTATCTTGGACGCACTTTTTAATATCATAAATAAATAAGAAAATAAATGACATAAAGGTAACATGCTGAATTAAATATAAATAGACAGTAATCGTTTAAGGTATACTTGCCTGGTGTTCGTCCAAGCATGTGGAGTTGCGATACCAAAGTTTAACCAAGATCTATCCATGAACCAACGAGCAATGACCATCATGAATATCTACCAAGTCCAAAGAACACACAACTAAATATGATACACAAATACAATTACAAACAACCACCACTAACTAAGAAAGTGAGACTAATCTAAGTCATCTATCATTTGTCACCTAAGCCATTTATTAGGTATACTAACTAGAAATAAGTCAAATTAGTGTCAATAATCAATATTTATTTATAAAATTTTTGAATTGCAAACTAAACCTAAAAATAAATCATGCTTGCAACTTTCGAGTTTCGTGACACGTAAATTAAGGCATTCTATTGACCAAAAAGTCAACCAAAACAAAACTAATTTTTTTTTGCATAAACCTATAGATTTTAACACTACAAGAATATTTGAATTGACGGTTTGCACGAATCTAGATTTGGTTACAAGATATTGAATTTACAATTTACATATTATAATTATTGTGGTTCACTAGTCATCTATAATTTCTATGAATTAAAAAGAATAACAAATTAATCTACTAAAATTTTAAAATTAATTATATTATATATCTCGGTGTCATCTTTTCAAAATATTAAACGAATAGTAAAATGAGTTCGAGATCTCCCTAAAACTCAAAAACAGTGAGACATGGTCGTATTTCAGATGACTGATACTAAACCAATTTTACAGAATTATTGACTTAGAAATAAATCTATTAAAATATGTATTATTAAAGCCTACCTCGATAAGATTATTACAAAGAAAACTGAACATGAATCGGAATCTAGAGGTAGAAGATATGGTCTTTCCAAGTTGCTATAGATAATGAATAATGAGGCTAATTTTTGTGTCAAATTTTAGGGATATTTTTGGACGGAAAAGAGGAGTGCATGGTTTTTAAGAGAGGAAAGTTCAAATACTTATATACTTATATATAGGATTAAGATGGGTATGGATTATTTGATTTAGATATGATTTGGGTTTACTTAGTGTTGCTTAGGATTTGTTCAAATAAGAAAATGTGTAAATATTCAATAATATGTCAAATCTTCAATATATGATTTGAATAGGATATTTGTCATACATAATTATATATACCCAGGATTTATTCAAAAAATAAAATGTATAAATATTCAATAATATCTCAAATCAATAATATATTATTTAAATAGGATAGGATTTGTTCAAGTAGAAAAATATGTAAATATTCAATAATATGTCAAATCTTCAATATATTATTTGCTATATATACCTATAATTATATATTGTAACATATATAATATAATTTTTTTATTCATATATATATATATATATATATATATATATATATATATATATATATATATATATATATATATATATATATGTAACCATACAATATATGTAATGCGTATAAATGTATCCATATATTTATTTAGTATATACACATACATGTAAATATATCTATATATGTACACATATACATATATATAAATAAAAATACATATAAATATATACATTAAAAAACATTATTATATTATATTATATATATATATATATATATAACATAAGTATAAATTCTTATTTTATTATAATTGTTATTACCATTTGTATTTAAATAAAATTTAAAAATTGAGGGTTTTACAAGGAGCAATACCCATATTAAAGATCTGTTGAGAAATAAGTATCCCTCTCTTACCTTGTACAATCTCGAGTCCAAGAAAATAGCAAAGATAGCCAAGTTCCATCATCTTAAGCTGCTGATGAAGGTACCTCTGAGTAGATACAATCCTCGCTGAATCTTTGTAAGTCATAATCATGCCATCTACATGGAGTAAAAGAAGAACTTACCTTCGCGGTGATGATCGCCCAAACAAAGAATGATCCTGAGAGCACTGTTAAAATCCTGCCTCACAAATAACATACTTGAAACACTCAAACAATGCTAGGGGAGCTGCTTGAGTCCGTAGATAACATGACGAAGGCGACAAACATGTCCCAACGTAGTAGAAAAACCTATAGGAGGATCAATATAGATAACTACGGATAAAGAACCATGAAGAGAAACATTCTTCATATTCATCGGATAGAGTGTCCACTGACGAATGACAACAAAAGCTAGTTAATTGGGGAAAAGGTTATCACACAAAGGTCTCATCATAATCAACTTTATGCTCTTGTGTAAAACCTCGAGAAATAAGACGAGCCTTGTGTCGCTCAATGGACCCATTAGGTCGATACTTTACCTTAAAGTCCCACTAATAAGCTTGACTCTGTTTGGAAGTGGAACGATATCCGAAGTATCAGTATGCTGAAATGCTTTAAACTCCTCTGCCATAGTATCCTTCCACTCAGGGTACTGAACAACCTCTTTATAAGAACTAGGCTCTCGTGTAGTATTAATAGCCGTACAAAAACAATAAAACTGTAAATAATATGATTCTAATATATCAAAACCAAACCTGCCCGGTAGACCAGAACAATCAGGAAATGAACAGGAGGTCGATAAGTATGTTAGGACTGGCAGAAAGGTTATGGTGGAGGCATAGATAGTGAAGATGATATTATAACGAAGGATGGGGGAATATGTAGAGGGTACTGATGAGGCAGCGATGGAGGCATCGTTGGAGGAGCTGTATCAGGAGAAGGGAGCACATGAGTAAAATCAATGGAAATACTAGATGTTGGAGCTGGGAAGAACAAGAAATAAACATCCGACGACGGGACAGTGAAATAAGAAGAGTCCTCTAGAAAGGTGACCTAGAAAGATAGACAAAGACGACGGGCTAAGGGATCATAACAACGCTATCCCTTGTGCTCGAAACTAAAATCTAGTAAGACATACTTGGTTGATCGAGATATCAACTTCTTATGTTCAGTCTTAATAAGAAGAACAAAATAAGTGAACCCAAAGGTGTGAAGCATACTGTAATCAGAAGGACACAAAAAAAAACTCTCATGAGGTGTCTGACCAAACAAAACAGAGGAAAGAGTGATATTGATAAGATTAACAGAAGTAATAATGGTCTTTGTCCTGAACCTTTTAGGAACATAACAGGATAATAAGAGAGAATAAGCAGTCTAAAGAATATGATGATGTTTTCGTTTGACTACCCCATTTTGTTCATAAGTGTAAGGGCAAGACTGCTGAAAAAGAGTATCGTGAGATTGCATGATAGATCTCATCTTAGTAGAGAGATACTCATGAGAACAAAAATTTTTAATCCTAGTTTTGAATTAAGTATGAATCATAGTAGTAAACATCCTATAAATGGTAGGGAGCTCGGAACGGTGACACTTAAGATTAAACCAAGTATAACGAGTGTAATTATCAAGAAAGCTCACATAGTAGAGAAAACCTCACATAGATGGGATGGGTGCAGGTCCCCATATGTCAAGGTAGACTAATTCAAAAATACTATTAGATTTTGATAAACTCTTAGGATAAGTTAAGGCTAAGTGTTTTACCAACTTATAACCCGTACATATGGATAGAGAAGATAAAGTACCATACCAAGAGCTCCACTATAGAATAAAGTCTTTAGCCGAGGCACTATAATATGACCTAAACATCTGTGTGATAAGTCGGTAGAAAACGTGATGATAGTAGCATGACTAGAAATCAAAGGTCGAGTTGATGGAAGATGAAGAAACTCTAAGTGGTACAATCTCTCCATCCTACGAGCATGGCCAATCGTCTAGGTCATATAAGGATCTTTCACAGTACATGTAAGGGAATAAAAAATAATAATAAACCCACTCTCACAAAGACTACTAACTGATATGAGGTATAAAGTAAGATGAGGAACATGTAAAATGAAAGGAAACTCAATGTGTTATAAATAATAGAACTAGATTGGGTGATGACCAAGTGAGAACCATCATATAAGTGTAAAGGGGGAAAGTGGTATGGTAAATGTGTAATACTAGAAAAGAGACTAAGGTCAGAAGTCATATGATGAGAAGCATCAGAGTCTAATATCCAAGAATTAGATGTATTAAAAGAGGCAGACGCAGAGGAGCCAGCAAAGATAGGCTGGCGTTGGAGCCGGAGCTAGAGCTTTAACTGAGTAAGGCGATGTTGAATATCTTCCAATGTTTATGTAATATCAACAATGTGAACCTGAGGTAACGGAGAGGGAGTCGAGGAAAAACCCTTTGTCTTTATCCATTTGAATAAATTAACCTTTAAATGTGGATGAAGAAAAATAATTATCCACTTAGTGTCCAGTCTTCTGGATGAGAACAAGTCAGACTAGACCACTAACAAATATAACAGGTGGTAGCATAATAACCATACTTCCTACAATAGGTAAATAGATGACATTTTTATTTTTATTTTTTTTACAACAATAAAATTATTCAAAAATTCTCCAACCATAATCCAACTCTTGTTGACTTGATGCACTTAACAGAAGATGGACCACAAACAACTCTATATAGTTTTGGAGGAAAAAACTAACTCTTGTTGACTCTCTCTCTTATACTAACTAACCAGTCCTACTACTACTACTACTACTACTACAACATATTCCTTCTTCTACTTTTTCATCTTTATATTGTTTTGGAGGGTAAAAAACTAACTCTTGTTGACTTTCTCTTCTACTAACTACTTCTACTACTACTGCAACATATTCCTTCTTCTTTTTCTTTGGTTCCCCTATCTAGTTGTGGAGAAGGCTCTGGTTGATGCTGATCTCGATAGCAGAGGTGGTTGAGGCTGAAGAAGAAAATAGAGGCTTGGTTGACGTCAGATGCACACAAGGAGTAATGAAGGCTTCGACTTTTATATATATAAAGAAAGATGTAAAGTCGGTTGCACCAAGTATTATTCTTCCGAATTGAGATTAACGAGAATTGAAGACACTACCAAATATTGTCCAAATAGCGATGCTTTTAGTGACGTTCTTATAAAATGTCACAATTTTTTTTTTATTTAGCCACGTTATTATAAAATATCGCAGGTAGTCGCTAATAGCGACGTTTGGCATCGTTCAGCGACATGGTCTAGTAGAATAAAAATTGATGTCACTGGAGCACCACTAAACGTCACTAATATTTTAATTATAGCGATATTTTTTTATTCAAGTAATAGTATATTAATATATTAGCAACGTTTAGCGACGTCTATTTAAGACGTCGCTAAATTATTTCATGATTTTGTTTCCCCCCATTCTCTATATCCAATCCCCAAAATTTCAAACCCTCCTTTGTTGAAGTCCCCCCCCCCCCCCGGGCATCCTTCTCCTTCCGACGAAGTCCCCCCCTCGCGTGGCTCATCTCCTCCATCGCATATGTTTCCTTCCTCGTCCTCTCCTCCCCCAGGCGTGGTCCTCCTCCCCCTCTTCCTTCCGACGTGTCTACTCCCCTCCGGTGAGACTTCTCTCCTCCGACGCGGTCCCCTCCATCGACCCCTCCCTCAGGCTCTCCTCTCCTCCTCCCCGCTCGGTAAACCCTAACTCTGACCCAGAAACAACTAGGACACACACACAGAGGACAAAACCAGGACACATGGACATATAGACACACACACACAGAACACAACTATAATCCTAACGAATATAGTACATGGACAGACACATACACATGACACAATCCTAAACCTGACACATGGACAGACACACACACAAGACAACCATTTTAATTAGTAAAATTAGATAAGAATATATTTATAAGAAAAAAATACGGGAATCTCATTTTTAATTATATAGTAGTAGTGATAAATATTAAAGTTTCTACCATTATTCAAATATTATGAACTCATATTTATATTAGTATAGAATATTTAATTTATTTTGTATTTGATCCATTTCCCGTACTCAAAGCGAACAAATTGAAAATATTCCTCATGGTTTGAGGGAGAGACATTAGTATATTATTAATCATGTTCACTTGCGTATCGCACTAAAAAGAAAGCAAAGGTAATATATTTTAATACATTATTAGACATTAGTACATTATTAGTACTAATAATTAGTACTTTATTAGACATTAGTACATTATTAGACATTAGTACATTATTAGTACATTATTAGTCATGTTCACTTGCGTATCGCACTAAAAAGAAAATAAAGGTAACATTATTAGTCATCTATGATATTATTAAAAAATTAGATAAAAATTTAAATTATATTAAAATAGTTTTAAAATAATTTTAATATATTTTAATTAAAATTTGTTATAGATATATTTTTAGAACTTTGGACATATGTTTAGATAATATCTTATAGTTGGGGATATGATACTATGGTACTCAAGTATCAGTGAGTAAATTTGTGGGTAAGTAAATATAGGTATTGAGTTACCAATGCAAGTATCATGTTATCATATTGCCAATATAAATTTGTGGGTAGTAAGCGATACATGGGTATCATAGTGATATGATACTATGGTACTCAAGTATCAATGAGTAAATTTGTGGGTAAGTAAGTATAGGTATTGAGTTACCAATACAAGTTACTAAGGTATTTGATAAGGGTAAGAGATAATTTTTAAGTTAAGATACCAAGTATGGGTTAAGGCATGGGAGTTGAGGGCAATGTAATAGGTAAGTGTCTAGGTAATGGATTAAGATACTAGTAATAGCTAAGGTATTCTAAGATACTATTATATATAAGTTTATATATAAATATAGGATAACTAATATATCTATATCGAAGGCATCGGCCAATAATGAACAATATAAAAAACTAGAATTAAATGATGAGGATACTAGATAAGTTTTGTATATAAAGTTACATTTAATTAGAAAATAAAAGTATCAACCAATGTTGAGAGAGTTATATGCTAGTGTTGAGTATCATGTGTTGGTACGTAAGTATAGATGTTAGCAAGGGGTGAATGATGTATCTTAGTATAACCAAGTTTTGACCTAGAGACCAAGTTTCAAGTTAGTGTCATGGGTATTTGAAACTATTTTCTAGTGTCAAGATGCAAGAGAGTATCAATATGTGATATTATGTACCATGGTATACGATATCCACACGAATGGCTAATAAGAAATACATGACGACACCCATATCCTTAAATCAGAGTTGTCCACATGTCTACTAGGTTTGGAAATCAATATAAAACTTATCTATTTACTTATTTTATGGATAATTATGAGTCACGATATGGATACTCACGCATCACAACTCGAATACTAACAATATGGCCTAAATACTCACTTTGATGAATATTTGGATAATATACTTGAACGATGCCTATTCATCTTTACAGAAGTATCAAAAAATAGATCTGAATTACTACCTATGTCATCGTTCATGGATATACAACTGTCATCCTGATGACATATGCGGTATGCGGGATGAATACATAGAGGGATTAGAGCAGTTCCTGTAGTTCGTCAAGGCATTCCCTGAGTACATGGATGACACAAAAATTAAGTGTCCGTGTGTAAAATATCGTAACTTAAAATCTCATCCAAAAGTGGATGTGATATATCATTTATACTCGAAGGGTTTCACTCCGAATTACTATCAGTGGACCTCACACGGAGAGCTTGTGCCTTTAGCATCGAAGCAGGAGCCTTATGTGGAGCCATATATGAATGTCCACGAGCATGTTGATTTTGATGACGGATACGTGAACATAATTTTCGATGCTGCGGGGGCCTAGTTTGGATCCAGACCATCATGAAGCAGCTGAGGAGGCACCGAATATCGATGCTATAAAGTTTATGGAGTTGTTGGAGAATGCAAGGACTCCATTTTATCTTGGTTATGAGGATCATTCATCGTTAGGGATAGTCACCCAGCTGTTGAGTATAACGTCTGATTTTAATATATCGCAAGAATGCTACAACTGACTGATCGAGTTGATTATAGAGATCTTTTCAGAGGGTACCAAGTTACCTACAAACTTATACCGATCTAAGAGAATGGTTAGATCGCTATGGATGTGATATAAGAAAATTGATTCGTGTCACAATGGGTGCATGATGTACTATAAAGAAGACAAAGATGAAGCAGTATACAGATTCTGTGGTGCTGATCGCTATAAGACAACTGGTACTGGAAAGACTTTCAGTATAAGGAAGCCGAACGATCTGATGCACTACCTCCCTTTGACGCTGCGGTTGCAGAGGTAATTTATGGTGAAAGAGACTGCCGAAAACATGAGTTGGCACAAATGGGAACATATCGAAGGAATATTGGATCATCCATCCGATAGAGAAGCAGGGAAGCACTTTGACCAAGAGTATCCCAATTTTGCTTTAGATCCGAGTAATGTCGGATTGGGGCTCTCCTCCGACGGTTTTACCCCATTTGGACTTTCAGGCTCCCAATATTCGTGTTGGCCTGTGATTGTCACCCCGTACAACTTTTTGCCTTGGATGTGCATGAAGACTCCGTATATGTTTCTAACCGTTATTATTCTGGGTCCGAACAATCTCAAATAAAACATTGATGTATATTTACAACCGTTAATATATAAGTTGAATCACTGTGGTAAGTAGGCGCCAACACATATGATGTTTCCAGAAAGTAAAATTTTCAAATGAGGGCGGCACTTATGTGGACCATCAATGACTTTTTGGCCTATGAAATATTATCAGGATACAGCACTCATGGTCGTCTCTCATATCCGTATTGCATGGACCATACTAAGGCTTTTCGTTTAAAATACGAAGGAAAATTATACTTTTTTGATTGTTATCGATAGTTCCTGCCGAAAGATTATCTGTTCCTGAAAAACAAGAATACCTTCAGTGTCGGCGTTGTGGAGAAGGCCTATCCACCGCCAGGGTGGTCCGGAGACACGATATGGAAGGAGGTCAAAGATTTTCCATGTAATATCGAAGATCCTACAAGGGGGTACAAGTGTGATGGATTTGGTCGAACTCATAACTGGATGAAGATGAGCATATTCACTACTAAAATACAGTGATTTTGCGACAGAAAATTGGCTACGGTCACTATCCGTTGCAAAGTAGCGATGGTTCACCTTCGGTTAGACGACTAAAAGCTATAATTTGTGAATTAAATAACTATTCGTCGCTAGGACGTCGCTAATTATAGCTAGATTGTCACCAGTTTGTGCGGTCAAATACGGGAACAATGCGGATAATCATGGCGATGGTCTTACGATGGATATTGAGTCGCGGACACATTGCGTAGATTGTTTAGTTGTGGCAACGGATATGGATGCCGCATATCTGTCATCAAGTTCTGTTCCCTAAGTTATATTACTTAGGCGGTCAATCAAATTTTTTTATTTCAATCGATCTTGCCTATCTCTCCTCTCTCTCCTCTCGCCGACGTGCTCCCCTCTGGCCCATGCTTCCCTTTCCTTTGTTCCCCTATCGCCGGCGTTCCCTCTCCTCCACTCTCCTCTCACCGTGCTTCCCTCTCCTCCGCTCCACTATAAGTCTTCCTCCCCTCTCCTTCCTTCGTTCCCCTCTTTGGTTTGTACTGTTACTGCCCACACTCTAGGTTATACTATTTGGGGATTATTTATGTGATGATTTCTTATTATTACTCTACATTTGGGGGTAATTTTTGTGATACTTTTTGTTACCACTCTAGGTGTTTGTGTTAAGGCTTATGTGTATTTTAGTGTATATGTTTAGGAGTTTGATAGTATGGGAGATGTATTGTGTGTGTGTTTGATAGTATGATTGAGCGTTGGGGAGTTTGTGCACATGTAGGAGTGTAGTGAAGGGAATTAGAGGGGTAGTTTTCTATGCACATAGGTTGGTACAGAAGTATGGGTAGGTACTAGCTATTGGAGGCTTGGGTTAGGCCTTGTGTAGTGAGTATTTAGTAGAAGTCAAGTTCAGACAAGGGGTACAATACACTTGGACACTACAAGTGCAGACCTGTGCACATGTGTGCACAGGTGAAGAGGGGAACAATGCTTAGTCAGGCAGTTGGTTAGGTACTAGTTGGGGGCAGTAGCTTGTTGATTGCAGTAGTGTATTAGATCATAGTGTATCAGATCTTAATGACTGATTATTGTGATGTATCACTGGTAGAAGGGGGTGCACAGGCAGTTAGATGTAAGGCTTGGACTGTGAGGTTGAGCATGTGCTCTATGAGTGTATCAGTAGTGTGATACATATGAAGGAGAAGGACAGGAAGGATAGTACTCCTGTTATGTGTACAAGCTTGGAACTCGGGTTCCAATTAAGTATAAATGCACTGATGTATGGGGAGAGGAAAAGATCTATAATACCCTCTAACTATAGGATACTCCATGATACACATTCTCTTCATCCCCAAACATAAATAAAACTATGAGAACACATCTAATATATATACTATAGTATAGATAACACAATTAATAGCTCCTACAAAGTGATATAGAGAATTTGGATTACTTCTCTAGGAGGCAAGTACTTGGCCCAATAACGGCGAGGCATAGTCTATGCAGCCATTTGACTGGTGAGGTAGAGACCATGCAGTTGTAGATAACGTGATCCCGATATTACTTTGCAGTATATCAGCTGTGATCGAGGTGGTCGTGATATTATACTACCCGAGGATGGATTATCTCCTCGATCACGTGATCCCGATATCCCATCGTCGGTCGTAGGCACCTCTACTCTTCCATCGGCTACAGGCACAGACATTTTGCCATTTATCGCATACGTCCTCGATGCTCCATCATCGGCATCTATGCCCCTGTCATCATCTGATGCAGATCCTGGCACCCCATCGTTAGTTCGTCCACCAGATACTCCGACAGCTGTACGATGAGCCCCAGAGTATCTGAACTTAGAGTATGATGCTAGTGGTCGATATATCCCCCGATCGGGTGGTCCTCCGACACAAGCAGAGAGATCGGAGGGGCAGTCCAGAAATGTGCTTTGTCCCGCGATCAAAGAGTTGTAAGTAAATTTATATATTTTATCTGATGTACTTAATTTTATTTATTTTATTTATTTATTCAACTAAATAATATGGTATTATTTCTTTGTAAGTTTTTTTCCTACAATGATACTCTAGCACTAGGAGAAATCATTAGGGGAAACTACCACGACCCCTACCTTAGATTCTCCGATATGCTACCCGATATGTAGTATATATGGCTTGACCAGATGAAGGTATATGCAATCTTTTTTGTTATTCTATTTATTAATTATTTTTTAATCTATTTATATTAATTGTTAATTGAATTTTTATGTCAGAAAACCTATTAGTGGCCAGAGCATCGCGATGCGGAGATCATGAAGACATATCGCGGCGCCTGCAGCAAGAAGATGCGGGATGCGAAGAATGATATGCAAAAAGGCTAAATGCTGGTAAGGGCAAGAAACCTTAGATCTGTGATAATTTTTAGGAGAAGATGTAGAAGGGGCCAAATTCTCCTGAGTTCAAGAAGAGATCCGAGCAAGGGAAGAAGGCGCAATCTCATGGGAGTCTGCATACTGGTGGATCGATCCCCATCACTATGCACCATCGAAACCTGGTAAGATAACACAAAGTACTTAAATATTTTCATTATATAGTTAAATAATATTAATTATCAAGATAATATATTTTCTTAATGTTTCGTACACAGGTAGAGAAGATGACGAAGGAGGGGAAGATCCCTCTAGTATTAGTTTCGTCGATGTTTTTGAGTATACGCACAAGAGGAGGAAGGACGGGAGCTACGTGGCCGAGAAGGCCAGTAAGACTGCTGTAAGTATTTCAATTTATATTATAAGTTAGAATAATATGAGGTATTAGAATTTATATTACAACTTAGAAGTCCATTAGAAAATTAAGCATGGGTCATTGGATAGGCTGTGTTCCAGTCTCTACAGAATGAGAGCGCCTCTCGGGTCACTCAGGATAGGGTGGAAGAGAGTGTTGTTGAGTCTTCGCCTGCCATAACGTCCTCTTCCATGGCCGCTCGGACGAACGACCTTTTTGTATAGGCAGCTTGCGGAAGAGGGAAAGGCAGATACGTCTACGGCATTGGCTCCTTGGCTTCGTAGATGTCGGTATACTAAAGACCTCCACCGCCGACGTCTTCTGCTATGGCACAACCTGATAGGATAGAGCAAAATTTTATGGCGATGACCAAATTGTAGGTTATAGTGGTGGGTATACAGGAGTCGATCAGCAGCATATAGGCCTCCATGGAGCATGGTTCTTTCGGTATTCGTGCTCCTTCCATTGTTGTCCCTGGCGCCACGGCATATGGTCCTTCTGGTGCCTCTGCTCCTCCCACTGCTGCTTTTGGCCCTATTCTATCTTATGACGCTATGATGAGACTCCTAAGTTTATTGCCGGCGGAGGCGTTAGGTTCACTACTATGTGAATTAGTGAATATAATTCTTTCGTACGTACTCGAATGTTTTCGTGACCAGGGAACACCGCCAAATCGGTTATTTTCTTTATATTTGATATTTATTTTTGTAGTAATCGCGGACTTGTGGATATTGTTTATTTGTGTTGTCGTGGTCGTGGACTTTTGGATTTTGTTCATGTACTTTGATTATTTTATTTGGACTTATGGTAGTGGACTTGTGGATGTTGTTTATGTATGCGATTAATTTTATTATGTTAATTATATGTCTTTTCTGAATTATGTCTCGTGTGTGTTTCCATCGTGTATTTATGCCGTTGAAGGTCCGATTGGACGGGAATTTTATAGCAGGTTGCGTTGGGTGGTTGATATATTGATAGTGTTTAACAGGTTTTATATAAGCCAAACATGCTAAGATCTCTGTATTTAAAAGTTTTTTTTGTAGTTATGTGCATATTATCGATATACATCCGTCGACTAAGCGGCTACCTGCGACATACTTGTGACACACTAGTGACGGATACAACCGTCGCCAAGTAAATTTTTATTCTTAGGCGACGGATTACCGACACACGTCGATGGACAAACGACTTGCTCCCGACAGTAAGTAATGTCGTTATTCCGTCGCTAACATGAGTATAAAACTTTTTTCAGTATCAGGAACATAAATAATATCGCTATAACGTCGCTAACCCGATGCCATTTTTGACGCAAATCTGTCGTTATCTAGACATCATTATAAACTAAATTACTATCACATATACGTCGCTAAAGTGCCGCTTAATGAATCTGTCGCTGAAATATCGCATAGACGTCAACTAAATCGACGTCGCAACTACGCAAGTTTGTAGTCAAAATTTTGACTGATTGGCGAGAGAATCTTTTAGCGATGTGGCATTTACCGACGGATGTTTTTCGTCTAAATATCGTCGTCGGGTAGATGCTAATAGTGAATAGCAACATTTTGGAGACGAAAAATGACGTCGCTATTCCTCTGTATTTTAGTAGTGATTCTAGACCTGCCATATTGGAGGACGAATATGATCAGACATAACCTTGATGTCATGCATATCGAGAAGAATGTGTTTGGAAACATAATTCATATTGTAATGAACGTAAAGGGAAAGACGAAATACAATCCTAAGGCCAGGTTGGACTTAGAAGAAATATGTAGATGCCCAGCGTTGCATTTGATAGAGGAAGGGAATGGGAAGGTGATGTAGCCTAAGTCAATTTTCTTATTGGACAAGGAGGACAAAGGAAGACTTTGTAGGTGGATCCAGGGCCTAAAATTTTTTAGATGGGTACATGTCGAATCTGAGAAGATGTGTTGACCCGAAGGAGAAAAAAGTAGTGGGTATGAAGAGCCACGATGGTCACGTAGTTATGGAGAGGTTAATTCCAGTTGTATTTCAGAAATTCTTACCGCAGGTAGTTTGGGATCCATTGACAGAGCTTAGCATATTCTTCAGAGATCTTTGTTCTACTAAGGTTCTCGTCGATCGCCTAGAAAAGTAGGAGAAGGACATTGCGGTAATACTTTACAAGCTTGAGAGAGTGTTCCCTCCTGGATTCTTCGACACCATAGGGCATTTGCAAATTCATCTTTCCTGTAAGGCATGCGTTGGTAGAATTGTCGGTTATCGGTGGATGTACCCGTTCGAGCGACATCTGTACCACCTCAAGAGGAAGATAAAAAATAAGGCACGAGTGGTGGGTTCTATTTGTGAAGCCAACGTTCTTTAGGAGGTTACAAACTTTTGTTCGATGTATTTCAAGCCTCATGTTGCTACTAATAGAATGAGAGCTCCTAAAAATGATGAAGGGTATCAGGAATCTAATTAGGCGATACTGAAAGTATTCAATGCTTTCGGAAAGTCCTCGAGTAAAATGAAGAAGAGATATTTGAATAACGACGAACTTAGGGTCGCTCAGTTGTATGTATTACTCAACTGCGACGAGGATGAGGTGGAGAAGCTAGAGGGGTAAGTAATTAATACGACAGCGTTTACGTCATCTCAATATAATTATTACACTAATCCGTCTATACTTCGTTGCGTTTCAGCACATATAATGATGCGGTAAGGTCGAGTAGACCATACATAATAGATAAAAAAGTAGAAAAGGAAATTAGACTTCATTTCCCTTCATGGTTGACAGTATATGTAAGGATCTCGGTAATTATTTTTTGTGTATGTATACTTGTACAATAATTAACATTAAACTTAATATCATTTATTTGATATTTAGGCCGATCTTCTAGAGGTAACACTTGAGAATGAATCTATTAGAACTCTAGCGAAATGACTAATTTATGCCATCAAAATATGACCAACTTACTGTGTGAATGGATTTAGGTTCAAGTCAACAAATGTCCCAAAAAGTGATAACTTCTCGGATCTCGATTCTACGAAAAATAGTTGTTTGTGTATCAAATCTTCGAACTACAAAGACGATAATCCAGGCACTAATTTCTTTGGCATCTTACGAGAGATTGTGGAGTTGACATATAATTATGCCACAGAGCCTGCTAAGATCGTGTTATTCAAGTGTGAGTGGTTTGATCCAATCTAAGATAAATGTTAAAAAATTGACAAACATGGTCTTAAGGATATAAACTACCGGCGTCGATATCAAGGATATGAACCATTTATTCTATCAAGTCAGGCTTAGCTAGTTTACTTCACAACTTATCCTTAACGAGGAATCGGGAGGTCGGATTAGTGGACAATCTTTAAGACTAAAGCTAGAAATACCTTTAACATTGACGAAATAGCTTATCAGCAAGACGACCTACTTCTTGTTGCAAATATTGTAGATGTGGACTCAACGAAAGTTACTCATTACTTATTTCATCAAGTAGAAGAGGTAGAAGTATCAGAACACGATGACAAAGTAAGAGAAAGTGAAGATAAAGAGGAAGAGAAGGAAGACGAACAAAATAAAATTTTCGATGATAATTAAAAATTAAATAAAATTTATTTAGACTTGTGACATAGTGGCATAATTTTCTAATACGTTTATCGTGGCCTAGTTTTTTGATGGTGACACTTTTTTTGTGGCCTAGTTCTGTGATACTTATGTTTGTGACTTTGATATATATATATCTCTGTGTATTTTCAGTCTAGTTCTTTGATCCTTAGATTTTGTTATGGTGACATTTTTATCATTTAGACTTTTATTGTGGCTAAGTTCACAACTTCTGTGTATTTCTTTCTATCATGTAATCTAAATATCTTTGTATATTTGTCTTATCATTATATATTGTTCTTAGAAATGTCTGGACGACGCGGATCATATTCCCACGGTAGATCCTCTAGACGTAGCCTACTTCAGGATACAGATAATCCTTCCCGATCCTTGTCCACGAGTACTCTATACTACCGACAAGCAGTACCTCAGACTGCGACTACGATGACCTACTCCTGGGACCAGCAGTTCCTGGCCCTAGAGTATCTCGTCTAGTATTCATGTTCCATCCAGTATTCCTGATGCTGACGGTACCACGGAGACAAAGGAGAAGATGGTGGTCGAGCCGACTCTGTCTCCATATCAGAGCGATCCTTCGTGCGCTCCGCCAGATGAGACGAGAATGGAGATTTGGGCCTATGGCCCTACAAAGTAAGTTAATTAGTTATTTGTTTATTATATATATATATTAACTTTTTAATGAGTTTAATTATTAATGTATATATAGATATCGTCCCCTGGCGGTACAGAGAGCATTGGAATATTTTTTGAGGTAAAACTATGGTGGACCATAGATAAACTACTCGGATGCCTTGGAAGAGAGAAAGACGTTCTGGTTTGGGCACTTCAAGGTAAAAGTATATTTGATTTTAACGTTAGTAATATTTTTATGATAACATTTTATAACTTACTATTGTACTTCTTGTAGAGAATATATTTTTATCCACCACACCAGGAATCACAGATCGAGCAGCAGTTTCCTTTCCTCACTGCCAAGATGATCCATGATGCTATGGAAGACCAAAAGGCTCATGATCGCAAAGGAAAATTGATCCAAGGTTGGATCATGCTTGAGCAGTAGACTGCCATGAGCGCTTGATTCAACGAGGATATGTATAGAAAAAAGTTGAAGAAGGCTAAGGCGACTCAGCATAGGGCAAAAAAGTGGTATGGTGGGTCGATTCCGATGACGAAACATTTCCTTCGCTAGGTACGTCTTCCATTATATACGTACAATTTTAAATCATCGTGGACTAATTTTTTTACTTTAATAACAAATAATATATTTCTTAACAGGTCTAGAGGGGTGAGGATGCAAACATGGTGACAGTGTTCCTCGCCACTCATAGGAAAGGGGAAAACTTATCGATGATATGGTGACACGGAGCTACGTAAGTATTACTATTATATTTTGTTAATTTTGATATAACTTAGCAAAAAATACATGTAATTAGTAATAAGTACCTCAGATATATAGTAAGTAGTACGTTTATCGATAGATACATATTTCTCTATGATGAGTATAAGAGGCTCCGTGAAGAGTCGACCGAGCCCACACAGGGAGAGGGGGTAGTTCCTCGCAACCCCAGCCCACCCAACTTCGTCGGATTATGAGCTGTGGGTGAGAGCCATTGGTGGTCTGCATAGGGGTATGTATTACAATACAGGATCTTACGGCTCCTATATTGCGTCACTGTCCTCTAGGATACCCTCTACAGATGTTCATATCCCACAACCCTCCCAGGTGTCACAGCGAGCCCAGGAAAGAGTTGAGCTTCAGATCGTATCTCTGCGTGATGAGTTTATGCAGAGGATTACGGTGTAGCCGCAGCCACAGACGGATGATGCGACACTCATAGCACGTTTCAAATCGCTAGAGCGTAGTATCATGGAGCTGAGGGATCTGGCCACGTCGACAGAGCACAATATGACGTCATTGCAGGAGTCACAGTTGACCATGGGTACTACACTATCGAGGATGTGGCATCACATATTGAGATGAGCGAGCGAGCGAAGACCGTGGGTGCTACACTATCGAGGATGCAAGCGTCACATCTTCAGATAGGATAGCGAGTGGAGCATAGTACTAGGAGGTTGTTATCTATCATGGATACTTGCGACTCTCGACTGACATATTTGGAACATCAACGTCCTCTTGGTCCGCCGGTATCTCATCTACATCGACTCCTGCATCAGGTTCTGTGATGCTTACACAGGAGCAGTTTGACGCGCTATTATCTCAGATTTGACGCGGCTCCTCTTCCTGATCAGTAGTAGTTTTTTTTTGACATGTGTGTATTGGCCCATTCATGGGAGTTTATACTTATTATTTGTAAACTTTTATTGTGTGACTTATTTATACTTTTTATTGTGTGACTGAATATTGTGTGACTACATTCGGGCCTTAAAGTTATCTTTTTATTGATTTATTTCATCATTATTGTTGTGTGATTGTACCGGTGTTGAGTGTTCCACCGAAGTGGTCGACAAATCAAGGAAATTGAACGAAGGGTTGCTCCGAGTCTGTCTATTTATTTAAAATATGATATTGCAGGCATGTTATACTACGACATTGCAAGCATTCATTTATTTTATTTTTTAATATTAGTGACATTTGGCGACATTTAGTGACGTCATTAGTGACGCATAATGACGTTGCTAAACAGTCTCATGGCGTCGTTGATCGTCACTACACGTCGTTAAATATTGCTGATATGGCAATTTTGGCCATGTCATCTATTCATCATTGATTTTTTCGTAGGTAGTCGCTAAATTTAACGACATTTACCGAGCAAATTTCAATATCATAAATTTGGCGACACTCGACGCTAAGAGTGCTATTTTTTTGACTTTGTAACGTCTCTAAATTACGTCACTATAGTGACATTTTTCGACGTTATTTTTATCAGCAACTAGCTTTTTTATGATTAAGTCCAAATGTCACTAAATACGTCGCTACTAGGTATTAGCGACGTATTTTTGACATTTGGCGTCACTTTCCTACATCGCTAATTTGCCTTATTCTGGTAGTGAGAAAGCTAAAAAATATTAACATGGGACCTTTCTTTGGTTTAGTTCTTCTTGACACACGGCCTAGAATTTGTTCAGAGAAGACGATGAAGCAAATAGATTTTCCTGAACGATCCTAGTATTAAAAAATCTTATGCTCTGATACCAAGAAACGAATCAATAATATTGATTTTATTAATGGATCATATAAAAATCTATACTACTATATATATATATATATATATATATATATATATATATATATATATATATATATATATATATATATATATATATAAGAAGAACGGATCCGTATCCATATAGGAGACAGGAATCTTAATCTGAATAGGAGAAGGTATATAATCTATTGATTCTGAATAGGGGAAGGAATCTAATCCTAAACCTATTTAATCTTAATAGTTGTCTCTTCAACGACAACCTCTTCTTGGTCTATATCTCCTTTGGAAGCATTTGCCTTTTTAGCACTAATACTATTCTCTGGAATATCGGCTTATGACTAATAAACTTGTATTCAAATAATTTCACATCACAAGATTTAATGATTTGATTTGATTCAATATCAAGGAACCTCCGAGCATTACTCTTTTTAGCATATCCCAAGAATATTGTCTTCGTAGTCCTCGTTTCCAGCTTCTGAATCTTTATATCTGGAAGCATCACAATGTCAGATACCCCCATACTCGAATGATATTCAAGTTGGACCTGCCCTTGAACTAGAGTTCATGAGAAGTAATCTCAGAAGTTGCGAATGACACTCTATTTAAAATAACAGTAGAC
The DNA here is from genome assembly GCA_036927795.1 of Iris macrosiphon. NCBI lineage: Eukaryota > Viridiplantae > Streptophyta > Magnoliopsida > Asparagales > Iridaceae > Iris > Iris macrosiphon. The sequence goes on along the minus strand of JAYESA010000004.1, from coordinate 59,872,448 downwards.
ATAAGCATAGTTTTACCACAATATTAGTTAGGAAGATCCGTAGTCAACATCATAGAGCTTATAATCTATGTCAATGTATTATTCTTCCTTTATGCAACTCCATTAGATAAAGGAGAATACAGAATAGTCATTTTATGACAATTTCATATTCTTTGCATAAAGATGCAAATTCAAGAGAATGATATTCTCTACCTTAATCATTTGTGAGTCTCCTGAGTTGTTGTCTAGTTTGACGCTATGCTTCAGCTTTGAAGTCCTTGAACTTCTCAAAAGCTTCATCTTTTAACTATAGAAGATAGACGAATGAATACTTCGAGTAGTCATCTAAAATATTTTATCCCGACCTTTGTAGAGAATTGCTTGAAGTCACAGATATCTGAGTATACTAACTCCAAATAATATATGCTTCGGTCACTCGTCTGAGCAACTTACTTACAATATCTTTGTCTGTGCACAGACTTCATACTTCTCTTCCTTATCCCTATATTTAGAGATTAGCCCTAGTATAGACATCTTGTTAATTCTTTTACAATGCAGATGTTTTAGTCTATTATGTCAAAACTCAAGAGGATAAAAAGATGAAAATATATTAATACTTTCAGAAAGAGGTACAAGTTAAAGTTTGAACATCCCTACGGTACATAATGCCTTTCTGAAGTATATTCCTTTATATGATATAACCATCTGACCAGCATTGATGTCCACCCTCAAGCCTGTACTGTACAACAGAATTTCTGAGAACTGGTTCTGAGCAATCACTGATACATGCTTTACATTTTCTAGTGTCAAAGACTTCCCCAAAGTCAAATTCAACTCCACGTTACGATCCACAGTACTTCTGCTTGTGACTTGTTCGCCATTAAAATATTCTCAGACGTAAGTTTGTAAGTGATAAAAAAACTCTCCCTTTGAGCATACATGGCAAGATGTACCCGTATCCATCCACTAGTCAGTGTCACACGAAATAAGTCAACCCACGCAATCATAGGAACCAAATTAAGCTCACCTTGCTCTTTTGGTTTGGGCTTGGATCTACAATCCCTCTTGTAATAGCCTTCTTGCCACAGTTGTACCAAGACACGTCAGATTTGGCGGGCTTGAAAGAAGTTGACTTCACCTTCAGATGGTTGAAGTCCTTTTTCTTGTTGTTGTGGAAAGCCTTATGCTTTCCCTTAGAATCTCCATCATATTATGCTTTCCCTTAGAATCTCCAACATACACTATGTTTGCCTTAACAAACTGCTTGGATAAAGTATCCACTTTGATTTGAGACCTTAACTCATCTTCGACATGAATCCAATGCAAAAATTTTTTTAGGTCGATCTCCATTATAATGAATTTGTTCCACCTATGAGGGATCTTGGAGACTATGCTTTCCATTATAAACATGTCTATAATGAATTTGTTCCACCTATGAGGGAGCTTGGAGACTATGCTTTCCATTATAAACTTGTCTTCTTGATGCATGCCTTCATCCTCGGGCTTTTGTTGCAACTTGAGAAATTCTTTGACCTGAGACAACATAACCTTGTCATCCTCAAATTGCATCTTGAAGAACTTATCAACGAGATGAATTTTATATCTTTTCTCGTTGGTCTTCTGGTACTTCTCAAGAGACTCCTATACATCTCTTATATAAACCTTCTTGTTGTATGATTGTGCAATAGAATCATCCATGGCCCATGACGTTGAGAATAAACAACTTGCAAAGGTGGTTTTCTTTCTTCCACTTTTGTTGCAAGGCTGTAGCTTCTGCAATCCTTCGTGCATTATCCATTTCTGGAAGAGGTTGTTCAGGATCTATCAACATGTAATCAACGTTTACAAGTTGAAGATTAAGACTGATTTTTTCTCTTCCAAATATTGAACTGCTCCTCACCAAACTTCTTATGTTTGTTAAAACTTGAATCGAAAAGACTTAAACGATTCTCCATCGATCTTTCTTGCTGGATCTTGCTTTCATATTGTTATTTCCAAGGTTACAAAGATGGATCTTGCTTTCATATTGTAATTAGCATACAAACTTCCTCTTGTAACGAAAACTTGCAAAGAAGAAAGCGAATATAAATAGAAAATATGTTCTTGCTTGCAATCATAGTTGCAATGATGAGATAGAACGTTTACGACTACTAGAAGAAAGAAACATAATTGATAATGCTTGTTGCAGTGTTGAAGACCACCGTTGCTCAAAGCAAGATTTATCCTCTTTCGTCGATTAGCTCCCAGGAACCAGCAAGTTCACGTGATGAACTTCTAGAACGCTCCTTTGTCACCTATATGAATAACTCGAACGGACTCCTTGGAAGAAGGTCACGGCCAAAACTCCAATTTCTTCGGTCTATCTTCTTGGTATATCCCAAAAGGAGGCATGAAGATAATAAATATAGAGATAGGTAGAAAACCCTAATCCTAATCCTAGTCATCGCTTAAGATAAAAATCAATTAAAATAGAATTCCAAAAGATTTGGATTGATTTAAATGAATCTATCTACCATAACTGTCAACATCCCGCAATCTGTGCAAATTTTGCGTTTAGCACGAAGTGCACCATCAAAGCATAACTTTGAGTCCGAGCCCGAATCCGAGTCGCTAAGCCCTTAAGGGATTTAGCTCCTATAAGAATTTTTCAAAGAGAGTGACAAAAAAATATAATTGTTTCTTTGAGGAATTTAAGAGGCCATATAGAAAAATGTCCTACATGACACCCACATGGACTATCACACCCTATGTGTATACCTCAATACAAAGCACAGCTATATATCGATATACTCAGTTAGAGGGTTTTTTTCAATATGGAACTATTTTTTCTAATTGGCCAAGCAAAAGTCCAACATATTTCACATAAGAATTGTTTATATTTACATTATGCTCTTGTGTGAGAATTTTGACGTAATTGGATTATGCGATTTTATTGGTTATCCACCAAAGTTTTGTGTTTGGGAGTAAATTTTCCATGTCTGTTCCCATTATAGAAGAGACAAGTACTAGGAAGAAAGAAAAAAAAGTACGAAAAGGTGCACTAGCTAAGCACACAACCAACAAAGGAATGTGGGAACACATTGGGAGAGGCTCCGTGTTCTTTGTTCCAAACTACTAATTCCATGGAAGCAGTCCCAAACCATAGTACTCCCAGATTCCTTTCTTCTTAATGTTGAACTTTTAAATTGCATGCCTGATGCTACGTACATGTTTAAAAACTATGAAGCAACAACAAGCATGACTCCTTCGCTAGATCTTTTGTTCAGTACTATGAAGCAACAACAAGCATATATGACTCCCTTAAATGCTACCTCTTTCTCACATGACAACGAAGAAAAAACAAGATTGGCAACAGGAGTGTGAATGGAGGAGCAAATTAAATTAAGCTACATATATATTGTGAACCAGTAGTTTTCTGGAAGAGAACACGTATATTGATGAGTATAGACAGAGAGGAATATGTAGAAAAAGACTAGAAGCATGCAGTGGTATACGACTAAATAATCCCATTGCGGCTGCTGTCAACTTTAGAAAGAGGAGCCTTAGTATAATTGCATTGCGGCTCAGTTGCGCTCTGCCTCCCTTTAATTGACACCATGACATCGATGTAGCTATCTATAAAAATCCTTCCTTCTAATCTCTCACTATCCCAATGCCCATGATCCATCTCCCTCCCTCCCTCCCTCCCTCCATCGATGATGGAGACGAATAAGGGGATGTTGGTCAGTCCATCTTCTTCTACGCCAAGTACTGAAGGAGGGATGCAGGACGTCAGGAGAGGGCCCTGGAATGTGGAAGAAGACCTCGTACTGGTCAACTACATCGAGAACCACGGCGAAGGCCGCTGGAATTCTCTAGCCCGTAGCTCAGGCAAATTTTTTTCTTTTTTCTTTTTATAATTTCTGTCGTTAATTAATTAAAAGCCAACTTGGTAGCTAGTTAGGATGCTACTAATTTGACCACCGTTGACGTGACCGTCAATGACCCGCAACTGATCATGTGACGGACTCCCATTCAAGAGGAGGTTCGGAATTTAGGAAAACAGGTCCGGCTGGAGCTAATAAGGGGGCCACGTCACCTCAATGGCGGACCAAATGTCATTTCCGATCAGCTAGTTATTAGAGGACAGTACAGTGAACGAGAAAAAGTTCAAAACCAAATTAACTCGAATAAATATTGCATCGCGCATATACATGCATGTTAGTTAACATTTCTTAATTGGCCTACCTAGTTTCTGAATTAATTTTCTCGCTCAAATTAAATTGGCAGGTCTAAAACGAACAGGCAAAAGTTGCCGCCTCCGGTGGCTGAACTATCTCCGACCTGACGTGCGGCGAGGCAACATAACCTCCGAAGAGCAGCTCCTCATCCTCGAACTCCATTCCCGATGGGGTAATCGGTAAGCCTTAGCCCTACCTCTAGCCTCCCATTTGTTCGTTATAAATCAGGAGGCCTCAAAACTGCATTGCAACATTTTGGTTTCTTAGTGCCACAAGGTTCGTGCTTATACATAAGTCTTAGGAAAAAAAAAAACATTCATTTAGAAATTGTTCGGTTTGCAAATTTGTAGTACGAAAGTGATCAAAATTTAAATTTTAGACCACTTTACGTGTTTGATGAGATATATAGTAAATCTTGTCTGCCACTTCCTCCGAAGTGAAATGTGAAATTGAAAATTTTTCATTTTCACTTCTCACGTTTGGTCAGAGGACCACATCCTCGCTACTTAATTTTTTTTTTCATTATTCATGATTTGAGATTTATCTCCCTAACACTAATAAGTACACAACCTTGAAAGATATATAATTTTTAAAATATTAAATCATTTTTTTGCAAATATTTTAATTGTGGGAGCCGATGTGAATGGAAGTTAAAACTATTAAAATGGTAGCTGCCATTGTTTCCCCACTTTGAAAACACTAAACATTTTACTCATCTGACAGGTGGTCCAAGATTGCACAGTACTTGCCGGGCAGGACAGACAACGAAATAAAGAACTATTGGAGGACGAGAGTGCAAAAGCACGCCAAGAAGCTCAGGTGTGACGTCAACAGCAAGAAGTTCACGGATGTCGTGCGCAACCTATGGATGCCCCGGCTCCTGGAGAGGATCCGGGCAGCCTCGTCGGGCATCTCCCCTGCCCCGCCTGTCTGCCCGGGCAACAGTCTGCCGAATCCTAGTCCGGAGGAGCATTTCGCCTCGAAGACGGCAAGCACTTGGTTGTCACCAACGACGGTGTCAGATTCTTTTGCCGATTGCTTCTCTGCCCCCGATAGTGACACCATTTGTGCTGACCGGATCGAAACAACAGAGATTAACGGGAATGAATTGTCAGACATAGCTAGCCCAAACTATTATTATAACCCGAGACTAGTAGACTTGGATAATGGAAATTTGGGAGGGGATGTGATGGGCAGTTTGTGGAATTTTGAGGACATATGGCTCTAAATATTAGGAGATAATATTATTATGGTTTAAAAAAGAAGAAGAGTGAGACAAAGAAAAAGAAGAAGAAGAAAAAAAAAGTCCCACATAAACAATATTTCTTCATTTTCTTTCTCTCACTTTCTACCAAAACCAGTGATAAGTTACTGTGATGAGGGACGATGAGCAGCGTACATTTCTGATAGTCCTGTTTAATTCCAGAATTGAGGTTATCTATTTTTTCCATTTGGTGTGTAATATTGTTGAAAATAACTTTTGTAATTTTCGTGCTTGTAAAAATAAATTTTGACTTGAGATTAACTCATAAAGAACTTGTAAATTACTGTCACGACCAGCTCCCACTTTTGGGATACAAAGTCAATGCCGCAACATCGTCGGTAGTACGCAGTCTATGATAAATAATGGTCCATAACAAATACAAGATACATATATCATCCACAACTAAGTCATGACAATGAAATTAAACTAATAGTCCCAATAATCTATTTCAAGAAATAATTCACTACAACTCATATAGTCTCGAGAACAAACCCGGTAGAAATAAAATAAAAGCAATTAGAATCTTGTGTCCACTAAGACTACTTGCTAAGAGAGAATACGAAAAGCATAAGAGATAAAATATTCTACTCGACATATGCAGAAGCGATCGGCACGTTGGTAACGTTGGTGTCCCCAAGTTACTCTCATCATAGACCTCAGGGCAAATCACGCTGTCTATAACTAAAAAATAGTTATCCAGTCAGAATTGGAGCAAGTCACCAAAACACTACACTACATAGTATAATAGACAAGCATGAAGGAAAACAATATGGAATTAGGAACTGTAATATGATATGACATGACAAGAAGAGTATCACTATGACATGGAAAATAGTTTGAAAGCACAACTATGACATGGAAACAATATAATAGTACAAATAAGATAAGACGAACCATTAGACAATTTGAAAAAAATAATCGAGTCACGTGAACAGTGTGTTTTATAATATGAGTTTTCCCCATGTGGACGACTTGGAATATCCATCAGTCGTACGTGTGATGCACGACTGATATTGTTCAGTATGGACATAAAGAGATTTGTATAGTAACGTAGACCACTTGCATTACCTCGTCCGACTTTTAACCACTGCTTTTCACCCTAGGGATATTCTGATAATTTTGCATAAGCTAACTTTTATTTTATTATATTATGTTGTATGTTAATTGCTATAATTAATTTGTTAGTGGTTAGCGTATGTCAGTGCTAAATAATGACCATAGTTAGTCCAATTAAATTAAGTTAGTTGTCATGAAGATAATATTTCCTATTAGTTGTAGAAATTTCTTCCATGAACCAATTATATTTCTTTTCCTTCCAATTTTGAATTTAAATTAGATGGAGAGTGAAACAACTAATTTAAATATTGTTCAGATTATTTTGAATTTAAATTAGATGGAGAGTGAAACAACTAATTTAAATATTTTATAAAATATTTAAATTAGATGGAGAGTAAACAACTAAATTTCTTCCATGAACCATGATACATGTGGATAGAATTGGTAATTTTAGTGTTTTTGAGTTATATTGTGAAAATTTTGAATAAATTCATTTAAATTATTTAGTATAGCTAATTTCTAGCAATATTTTATATATTAGGTGTGTCCAGATGTTTTGGTGGTATAACTTGGTGATTGGGGTGTGTATCATGATTGTATCATGGATTTGGTGTGTATCATAGGGTGGTGCACACAAAGTGTTTGATGATTGGTTTGGTTGTGTATGTTAGTGTAGTGATAGTGTTCATGATGGGGTTGGGTATTTTGATATTTGAATATCATAATAGTTGGGTGTATTGGTGTTGGTATGATACTCATGTATCATGATGTTGTGTTAGTGTATTAAAGTGTGGAGTGGTACTAGTTGGTAGTATCATGAAGTTGTTATAGTGGGTGTGGACTGACTGTGATGGAGCACAGTGTCAAGTCTAGATAAGGTCGTAGTTTGAGTGGATTTCTAAACCACCTGACCCAAATCTAGGATTAGGATACATTAAGGTTATTTTTTGAATCATTTAATAGAGTTATTAATTTGCCTCTTTTAATTTAATTTCCTTGATGTACCTTACCGTTGCTTCGATATTTGGAGCGCTACTTTAGCTTCTGCCTTCAATAACATTCTGTACACTTGCCCTAGACGTGCCAGCCTTCCATTCTGATCTTTGTGTAACTCATAAATACCCTCTCTTATGCTTTATTTTAGTCACACAATATTCGTTATAAATATCTATTTTTAAATCCAAATAAATCTAACTTTGCATCTTTGTCCGTTCCAATCGAAATTAGAGACACAACCTCGACCCGTTTTGTGCAACTGAATTTATGACAATAATCTGTTCTGAGTCTACTACGTCCATGACACTTGTGTCCCATCCAATTTTAATCCTATGCACTTCCAATTAATTAAAGAACACATTTGACACTAATTTTAATTAAATTAGTGCAATGACTCAAACTAACCCAAAACTAGACCCAACACCAACCCAAACCCCCCACTCACACCCTCAAGATTCATACTAAACACCACACACTATTTAAATCCACTAAATCACACCAAATATGGTATTTTTTCTCATCCAATCACAATCTTCCTTGTTTGTGCAATTTCTAACTTGTTAGGGGCCTTTGTGCAAATAAGCAACAAGGTGTCCACCTTCCATTGAAGAAAAACCATAAAGAAACCCTTTCTCCATTCTTTGATCGGTCACCCTATATTTCCCCCCTATTTTATGTGTACAAGACACCACTTTACACCTACCTCATCACCACCCTCCATTCAAATTTACTCCATCCCAACCACCAATTTCTTTATGAGGAATCTCCCCCCCATCCCTAGAAATAGCCATGTGGTCGGCCCTAATCCCCATGCCCTCCTTCTCTCTCTCTCCTAAATTAACTCTCCCTCCCTCACTCCAAATTTTAGCAGCCAACACCACCCCCATCCAACCGAAACCCTAAAACTCTACCTTCCTCCTTCTTCTTCTTCCTTCTTCGACCAACCACCACAGCAATCACCTCCGTCTTCCTTCTTATCCTTCTCCGACTAACACCCTCTCCCAGCCATCTCCACCGCCTCCCTCTTATCAACCTTGACCTCCTTCAACCACCACCGCAAGCACCAACTTCTCCTCCTCCGCAGCCAACACCACCACCAACAGTACCTCCTCCTTCTTCTTTTTTCTCTGACTAACACCCATCACAGTCACCATGACAGCCACCACCTCCTCCACAGTCGTCGACAACCACCATCAGCCTCACCATCACTTTCTTCTTCCTCTCCATAACCATCTCGCCTCCACCATCATCCCCACGGCCACCTCCAGCCATCACTATCACTCCTCCACGACCATTACCACCACAGCCATCATCCCCACGACTATCATCACCACCGCCATCACCCTCTCCTCACATTACCTCTGACCATCACCACCATCATCAACGACCTCGTTCCTCGACTTTCTCTCCTCCTCACGACCACCACCACCGCCGATAACCACCGCAGCCATCATCACCACCGCAAGCATCACCACCACCTCCTCTATTAACCTCCACAGCCACCATCAACCACCACCACAGCCATCACCTGACCTTCTCTTCTCCTTCTTCCTCGCCTCCTCCTCACGACCACCACCACTGTCGACAGCCACCTCATCCCCACGACCATCCAGCCACCTCATCCCCACCACCTTTTGTCGCTGCTGCTGCAGGCTGTTGTTAGCGTTGCTGCTACTGTTGTTATTGCAGTTGCAACCGCGATTGCTGTGCACCCCCAGCCGGAGCTCAGGCGCAGGAGCACCTCCTGGCCGAGCCCTTCGCCGAAGCTGCACCTACGACCCACTGCTCCACCTCCGACCACCGTCCCTCCCCTCTGGTATCATTCTTTTCTTCTCCTTCTTATTCTTTCTTACTTCATTAAGCATGGTTGTAAATACCTAGTTATTTATATCTTCCTATTGTTTAATATTTGTTAATCATGCAAATAGGCCATTTATAATTAATTTTTAGAATGTACATGCACGATTATGGTGGTGTAAATGCATATATAACCTGGATAATGCATGTTATAGAGTATTTTTACACCATGTTTAGGTAGAGTTTATGTTTGAGGGCTCAAACGTAATAATTGACGTACATGTTGACATGTCATAGTTTGGTATAAAGAGATCACAATTGAGTTAAATACCATGTTATGCGTTAAGTTAGTTATTTTATTTAAGTCAAATAAACTTGAGGAGGAACCCTAATATTTACCAAGATTATGTGACACGTATCTCGAGAACGTGAATGTGTCACCCATGTAGATTGAAGTCTTAGTAAATAGAATACCTAGTACCCATGTGTTAGAGGTGCAACTTAGCACCTACACGAATCCTAGTTGTGACTGCGAATTGTAACATATGAGAAATTATACCTTTAGATGACTTATAAATGTTGTAGGACTAGTAGACTTAGTGTACACATACTTCCATGGCCTTTAACTAGTTAACCTTAGCCAACCTATTTAGTTAGAAAGTTTATTTGGTTTAGACTCTACGTGACTCATGATGTTGCGTAAGTTGAACTTTTGTGCATGATTAGCATAGTGTAATATAGTGATTGATATTTATTATTATATATTTATAGGCACCCAAGACGATTCTACCTTGGCTGCGGGTTCCAGATCCTTACTTATTCATATCGAAGTTCCAGGCAAGTATACCTTGCCTTGTTGTACTGTTTAAATTCAGTTATTATTAGTTTACATATTTTATTATTTTAATATTATATAACTGTGTGCATCCGAGAATGACTCGGGTGTAGTCAACAAAGGCATTGACGTTGTGTTTGATCTAGTGTCTAATGGACGCACCTAAAGTTGTGGGGTTATCAATATGACTCCCCAGGCCTTGATACGTATCATTGTACGTCCCAGAGTGAGTTCATGTAGGGACGCGTGCTTCATACTTGACTGGCCATCGGTGTGAGCAGCACGTGTGACGGTATTTAGCATAGATGTATATTTCTTTAGTGACTTGTATTATAGTATGAGATATCCACGTCATATTTGTGACTTGTACATTGGCATTGGACGGGAAAGACAATTAGTAGGTGTATAGGACAGACATTTGGCTACCATAGTTTCAGAGTAAACTACGGAGTCGTGAGCCTCAGAGTTACCCAGTTTTGGGCTATGTACTACCCGATTATGGGCATATATAATTGTCGATACATCCGGCAGAGGTTACTAGCTGCACGCTATCATTATTGGTGATGTAGTCAGCATATACTTCTGGCATCTAGTTTACAGCTAATGCCAGATACTTAGCATTTGGCTTGATGCTACGCTTTATACCTTTTACCTACCCATACGTACCAAGGTTGTCTTCAAGTGCATTTCACTTAGCTGGTTAGATCACCCTCGAGTTTACACAGTATTTACTTTATGGCATGTACTTTTGTATCTTGTTACGTTCCTCTGAGGACCTCGTTCCTTTCCAGATCTGGACGAGCACTTGTATACGACCATCTACGGAGCAGGAGTAGAGATCGAATTCGTGGCTGAGGACCTTGAGGAGGAGTTCCCGTGATTTGGGTACGCTGTTGTTTTCAACTAGAGCATTCTTATCTAGCTAGTTGATACTCAATTCTAGTTATCTTACTTCTTTTCATACTTTTATTTCATTATTGTATTTTAGTGGTTTTGTCCCCATTCAGACTATTTCAGATTTATTATGGATGTTCAGACTCATTGTATTTTATTTACCAGCACTTGCTTCAGTCTTTATTATATTATATTTTGTGGATGAGATTAGATATTTAACTGCTGTATAATAGCATTTTGGACTTGATAGTATTTTAGAACAGCGTAGTATGCTTGGTCAGGTCCATTAAATTGGGAAATCCTTCGAAGTCGTATTAGATGGCCATTGTCAAGTAGCCTGGTCCCTTGTATTTTGGGACTGGGGCATGACATAGTTTTAGTGGTGGCCCATGCAGGTCTCTATTTATTGCTTGTGGTATGTTATCATGCCCAGCGAGCCTACAATTGGATAAAAATTATTAGATCTCATCCACCTTGACTACCGTCTTTGAACCTCCTTCGTATTTAATTATTTGAATATCTGCATCCTGTTTGTTTATTCCTGTACTCTTTTAATGTAGTTCTATCTCTTGCAGAGAGATAAACTTGTGTAGCGGATACAAGGCATACGGTGCCATTGTGCCATCCGCCACCACGCAGAGGGAGGATATATCCCCTAGACCACCTGGAAAGTAGCCACCACCACAAGCCCCGATGATACCTCAGGCCCCGTTGATACACTGGCACCAGACTTCTCAGGACGATCCGACGCAGTAGCACGAGCGACAGACTTCATAGACTGTCCCGACAAAATACCTCGAGGGTCAGACTTTGAGGGTGCCACAGTCCGAGAGGTCGACGTCTCAGGAGACACCTACAGCACAGCCTGAGGTCCCATTGCCACCACCTCCATCCTTTCCACCTCAGATGCTGCAGTTAGAGGGATAGCCATAGATATTCCAATTTTTCTAGGCCATGATATAGGCGCAGTGACATAAGGACGAGACTATAAGACAGAGCTTGATGGCAGTTCTGGAGAGGCCACCTACCCAACACCAGCACCTGTACCTGTTCAGACAGCTAGTATAATTCGAGAGTTTTGTTAGATGGGCCCGGATACCTTTTTGGGCAGCAAGACCACAAATGAGATCTCCAATTGGGTTGCCAACACTGAGATGTTATTAGAGGCTTCTCAGCTACCTCCGAACCTTTGGATGACCGCAGTGAGGGCCCAATTGAAAGGTAATGCCCATCACTAGTAGGACTCTATGGAGCGCAATATCGATAAGAAGCAGACGTGGGAGCAGTTTCTAGAATACTTCAATACGAAGTACTTCCCGAATACAGTCAGAAATACACTATACTCTCAGTTCCTGCACCTGGAGCAAGGGAACATGATCGTAGATGCATATGACACAAAGTTCAGTCCATTTAGTAGATTTGGTGCCGCCCTGATACCCAATGATCTGGAGAAGGCCAGGAAATTCTATCATGGTTTGACTTACGAGCTGCAGAGGTACACTACCACCCAGGAGAGGATCTCTTACGAGAAGGTTCTGACAGAGGCCAGGATCCAGGAGGCTATTGGCAGAGGATCAAGGCATCCCAGTATAGCTGTACAAACTAAGGCACAATTAGGAGCAGGAGGACCGATCCGCCATCCAGGAGTGCAAACGCAACAGAGGGTTGTGCCATATCAGCAGAGAGAGCTTCCGACATGTCACTTTTGCAGAAAAAAGGGACATGTTCAGAAAGATTGCAGAAGAAGGTTAGGACAGTGTTTGAGGTACAGATTGACCCAACATTAGGCTCAACAGTATTTCTAGTATGCCAATAGAGCCTAACAGATAGTGCAAATTCCAGCTCCACCGGTCCTAGGTATGTCCATAGTATTGCTTGATAATTTATAGCTTATTATGTGTTTGTTTTAATTTCTAAGATGAAATTCTTATAAGTTGGGTAGATTGTAAATCCCTTGACCCAAATCTAGGATTAGGATACATTTAGGGTTATTTTTTGAATCATTTAATGGAGTTATTAATTTGCCTCTTTTAATTTAATTCTCTTGATGTACCTTACCGTTGCTTCAATGCTTGGAGCGCTACTCTAGCTTCTGCCTTCGAACAAATTCTGTAAACTTGTCCTAGACGTGCCAGCCTTCCATTCTGACCTTTGTGTAACTCATAAATACCCTCCCTTGTGCTTCATTTTAGTCACACAATATTCGTTACAAATATCTATTTTTAAATCTAAATAAATCTAACTTTGCATCTTTGTCAATTCCAATCGAAATTGGAGACACAACCTCGACCCATTTTATGCAACCCAATTTATGACAATAATCTATTTTGAGTCTACTACGTCCATGACACTTGTGTCCCCCCCAATTTTATTCATATGCACTTCCAATTAATTAAAAAACACCATTGACACTAATTTTAATTAAATTGGTGCAATGACTCAACCTAATCCAAAACTAGACCCAACACCAACCCATACCCACACTCACACCCTCAAGGTTCATACTAAATACCACACCATTTTAATCCACTACATCACACCAAATATGGTATTTTTCCTAATCCAATCCAAATCTCCTTTGTTTGTGCAATTTCTAAATTATTAGGGGCCTTTGTGCAAATAAGCAACTAGGTATCCACCTCCCATTGGAGCAAAAATATGAAGAAACCCTCCCTCAATTCTTTGACTAGTCACCCTACATTTTTCTCCCATTTTGTGTGTACAATACACCACTTTACACCTACCTCATCACCACCCTCTATTCAAATTTACCCTATCCCAACCACCTATTTCTTCATGAGGAATCTCCCCCCATCCCTAGAAATAGCCATATGGCCGGCCCTAATCCCCATGCCCTCCTTCTTTCTCTCTCCTACATTAACTCTCCCTACCCCTCTCTAAATTTCAGCAGCCAACACCACCCCCATCCAACCGAAACCCTAAAACTCCACCTTCCTCCTCCTTCTTTTTCCTTCTCCGACCAACCACCACAGAAATCACCTCCACCTTCCTCCTTCTCCTTCTTCTTCTCCGACTAACACCCTCTCCCAACCATCTCCACCGCCTCCCTCTCATCAACCTCGACCTCCTTCAACCACCACCGCAAGCACCACTTTCTCCTCCTCCGTAGCCAACACCACCACCAACATTACCTCCTCCTTCTTTTTCCTCCTCCGACTACCTCCCACCACAGTCACCACGACCGCCACTACCTCCTCTAAAGTCGTCGACATCCACCATCAGCCTTACTATCACTTCCTTCTCCCTCTACACGACCATGCCGCCACTACCATCATCCCCACGGCCACCTCCAGCCATCACCATCACTCCTCCACGACCATCATCACCACAGCCATCATCCCCACGACCATCATCACCACCGCCATCACCCTTTTCTCACATTACCTCAGACCATTACCACCACCCTCACCATCATAGACGACCTCCTTCCTCCACTTCCTCTCCTCCTTCTCACGACCACCACCACCGTCGACAACCACCGCAGCCATCATCACCACCGCAAGCATCACCACCACCTCCTCCATTAACCTCCACAGCCACCATCGACCACCACCACAACCATCACCCAACTTCCCCTCCTTCTTCTTCCTTGCCTCCTTCTTACGACCATCCCGCCACCACCAACAACCCGCCACCGCCACCAAGCCGTTGTCGCTGCTGCTGTCAGCGTTGCTGTTACTGTTTCTATTACAGTTACAACCGCAGTTGCTGCGCACCCCCTGGCCGGAGCTCAGGCGCCGCAGTACCCCCTGCCGAGCCCTTCGCCGGAGTTGCACCTCCGACCACCATCCCTCCCCTCTAGTATCATTCTCTTCTTCTCCTTCTTCTTCTTCCTTCCTTCATTAAGCATGGTTGTAAATACCTAGTTATTTATATCTTCCCATTGTTTAATATTTGTTAATCATGCAAATAACCCATTTGTAATTAATTTCCAGAATGTACATGCACGATTATGGTTGTATAAATGCATACATAACCTGCATAATGCATGTTATAAAGTATTTTCACAGCATGTTTAGGTAGATCTCATGTTTAAGGGCTCAGAGGTAACAATAGACGTACATGTTGACACGTCATAGTTTGGTATAAGGAGATTGCAATCGAGTTAAATACCATGTTATGTGTTAAGTTAGTTATTTTATTTAAATAAAATAAACTTGAGGAGGAACCCTAATATTTACCAAGATTATGGAACACGTATCTCGAGAACGTGAATATGTCACCTATGTACATGGAAATCTTAGTAAATAGAATACCAAGTACCCATATGTTAGAGGTGAAACTTAGAACCTACACGAATCCTAGTTATGACCGCAATTGTAACATATGAGCAATTATACCTTTAGATGACTTATAAATATTGTAGGACTGGTAGACTAAGTGTACACATACTTCCTTGGCCTTTGACTAGTCAACCTTAGCCAACCTACTTAGTTAGAATATTTATTTGGTTTAGACTCTACGTGACTCATGATGTTGCATAAGTTGTACTCTTGTGCATGATTAGCATAGTATAATGTAGTGATTGATATTTATTGTTATATATTCATAGGCACCCAAGACGATTCTACCTTGGCTGCGGATTCCGGATCCTTACTTGTTATCATCGGAGTTCCAGGAAAGTATACCTTGCCTTGTTGTACTATTTAAATTTAGTTATTATTACTTTGCATATTTTATTATTTTAATATTATATAACTATGCTAAATACCGTCATATTTAAATTCAATTATTATTACCGATGGCCAGTCCTAACGAAGGCGTTGACGTTAGGACTTGTGTTTGACCTAGTGTCTAGTGGATACACCTAAAGTTGTGGAGTTATCAATATAAGTCCCCAGGCCTTGACACGTATCATTGCACATCATAGAGTGAGTTTATATACGGATGCATGCTTCGTACTTTACTGGCCATCGGTGTGAGAAGCACGTGTGACGGTATTTAGCATAGTTGTATATTTTTTTAGTGACTTGCATTATAGTACGAGATGTCCACGTCGTATTCGAGACTAGAATATTGGCATTGGACGGGAAAGACAATTAGTAGGCGTATGGGACAGACATTTGGCTATCGTAGTTTCAGAGTAAACTACGGAGTCGTGAGCCTCAGTGTTACCCAGTAATGGGCTATGTGCTACCCTGTTATGGGCGTATATGCTTGTCGATACATCCGACACAGGCTACTAGCTGCACGCTATCATGATCGGTGATGTAGTCAGCATATACTTCTGGCAACCAGTTTATAGCTAATGCCAGATACTTAGCTCCTTTTACCTACCCATACGAACCAAGGTTGTCTTCAAGTGCATTTCACTTAGCTGGTTAGATCACCCTCGAGTTTACACAGTATTTACTTTATGGCGTGTATGTTGTATCTTGTTACGTCCCTCTGAGGACTTGGTTCCTTTCTAGATTCGGACGAGCACTTGTACCCGACCATCTACGGAGCAGGAGTAGAGACCGAATTCGTGGCTGAGGACCTTGAGGAGGATCTCTCGTGATTTGGGTACGCTGCTATTTCAGACTAGAGCATTCTTATTTAGCTAGTTGATACTCTAGTCTAGTTATCTTACTTCTTCCCGTACTTTTATTTCATTATTGTATTTCAGTGGATTTATCCCCATTCAGACTATTTCAGATGCATTATGGATGTTCAGACTCTTTGTATTTTATTTACCAGCACTTGCTTCAGTCTTTATTATATTATATTATGTGGATGAGATTAGATATTTATCTGTTGTATGATAGCATATTGGACTTGATAGTATTTTAGGACAGCGTAGTATGTTTCATCGGGTCCATTAAATTGGAAAATCCTTCGGAGTCGTATTCGCTAGCCATTGCCACGTGGCCTGGTCCCGTGTATTTTCGGACTGGAGTGTGACAGGATTATAGTGCACATTGAGAGGGAGAGGGCTCAAGTAACAGCTTGCATTCAAGGGGTAGTGTAATATGCACCTTTGTGCACAGAGGTTAAGCTCGGGTTATAGTTGAGTGCAGTAGTCAATGGTGGAATATTCTAGGGCAGTTGTACTGCAAACTGCATTGAGTGGCCTGCAGGCAAAATTTGGGAAGGGGGAGCATGAGCAGCAGACAATTAGTATTGAGTTATATTGTTGGTTCAAGTGAGAGGGGAGTCTTGGATGTGGGTTTTCTACAAGGGAATGTCAGGGTTGCAGGACCTACAGATTTGACCATCTGTTCAGTAAAATGAAGGGGAAGAATTGTAGGTTGCAACACTGTGTTGTGCTTGGGCCTGTGTCCAGCAAGCTTGGGTTATAATGGTGTTGTTTGTGCCTACACAACATACTTGGTGAGTTGCACCACTATGTAGTAGGGTCAGAAAGTGCTTGGGTGGTTGGCCAGCAGCAGTAGCAAATGGGGGATTCGATTTCCACTGTTGTAGTTGGGTGTGGAAGATGAGAGTTCAGTTTCAGTCAGTTGGTGAAGGCTTGGGTTCAAATGTAGTGAACTGGAGGACATCTGTTCTGGACAGTTAAGATTAAGAGAGGGAATTAGCAGTGGCTGTAAGGGGTGCACAACAAGTATTGCTCTAGGAGGTGAAGGGGGAACTTACCTGAGATTGCAGGCAGGTGGGGATTAACCCAGTACACTACATCTAGTGCATAAATGTCTGTGTATGTCTTGAAACTGGGTACCGCAGTGCTTTGCATTTGAGATTAGTATGAGGGAAGTCTGGAATGTATCAGTGAAGAGCAGGTGATGCAAAGTAGTAATAAAGAATCTGCAGGAGTTGCTAGGTATGTAAGGGATTAGGGTGTATTGAGTGCTAACGATGTGTTCAAGTAGTGGGCAAGTGTGCTAGCGTATATTGAATACCTGGATATTAGTGGTCAAGTGAGATATGAGGTAAGGTATTATACGTACTAGTTCTTATTGGGTATCCATGTTTCAATAGGATACAATGAATATTCTAGTATGGTATTAGAATACTAAAGGTAGTAATTGAGATAGTGCCAAGTTGAGTTGGGTGAAGTTGGTATCTAATTGTGTTGTACTTGATAGTGTTGATACCCAAGTATCAGTATTTGAGCGAATTAGTGAAGTGAGCAAGTGTTGGTATCATTGTTAACAAGTGATATTAGGTTGGTGGTATGGTAAAGTTAAGATATTAGAATATACTAAGGTAATGGCTAGGTATCAAGTGTTAGACCAAGTTATAATATATATATATATATATATATATATATATATATATATATATATACTGCAAATGACGTCTAACCTAGTGGTTAAGACTGATGCATATTAACCAGGAGGTTGCAGGTTAATTCGAGCCTCCTAGCTGTAGTGCCCCACTCTTCGTTGGCACTATGTACAAGAAATATCGGTTTGCTGAATAAAAAAGAAAACCTTCTTGAAGAGATCCTTTTTGAACCAGAAGATGACCAATCTAGGTGAGTGGGCAGAACTTTATTCTTTGATTCGTGCACGCCCTAATAATGAATTTGAGTTTTATAATGCATGTTGATAAGAAGATTATTGTTTCCATTGCATGAATAATAGAACTGCATGCTTAGCTAGAACTTGAATGCTTGTCAATAGAAGAACCTTGCCAGGCTAATAAGAAGAGTAAGAGATTGCTTGAGCATATTTTCTTATCGCTTGTGTATTGATTGAACTACTTCGTACTTGAACTTGATCAGAGAGATGGCGGCTTATCCCCATCAGAGATAGAGGAGAAGAGATAGATGGTCTGCTTGTTCATATCATCTGCATCATAGAGTTTATCTGATAGTGTTTTATGCATTCACATCATTCGGACAATGGCTATTAGTTCAGAGCTGAACCTTGGTCCCGGCTGCTATTATTTTAGTGAAGAGCAAATATGAATCACAGTTGCTAATAGCATCAGATAAATGATTCATTAGTTAGCTGGATTACCGCTACTAATCCTGAGTTTCTTGGGGACCGACATCTTATAGATAGTTCATCTTGTTTGCTTGATTGAATGATAGACCACTATATGCTACATTATCCCTAGAGTCTTTTAGTATAGCTCATGAGACACGCTGCACACACCCTGATTGGTATATCATGCTTGAACTGTTTGCCTTGTATGCTTGGATGTATTGAACTAAATTCTGATTTCAAAGATGTTTCCAAAAGAAGTAATATGACTTCGTTCCCGTACTGCATGTAACAAACCTAGGTAAAACTAAAAAGATCACTAGTAATGTAATATTTTATAACATAATTACTTAGTGTTGGTTTTAGTGAATGTTGCTTCTGTTCGTTGATTTTACACTCACCAGTACTTTCTCCAAAGTGCTGACCTACCAACAGTTTGCTTGTTCACAGGTGCTGGATCGTCCGAGGAAGCGATAGCCGTGCCTCATCCACAGGACCCAAAAATCTGGTGTCGATGCCTTGATCCGTATCGAGATATTTTGAGCTGCTTTAATATAGAGGGACATAATGTATGGAACGATGCTATTATATTCAGAGAACCTCGTACCTTGAGATTTGCCCTGTTTACTCAGATGGATTATTGTTTGTAACATTGTCCCTCCGTTGCGTACTTGATCGGTTCGATGATAGCCAAAAATTTAACGATGTTGCCTTGTGCGAGAGCAACCCCAGGCTCGCACGGTATCACGCCTCGATGACAAACGAAAATACACCCCACGGGAGCGCCGCGATGTGGTAATTCGCGCCCGGCGGGAGTATTGTCGGGACCTTCGGGATCTGGGCGTGACGCTGGCGCTATTTAATTCCCCTTTAGGGGAATTAAGTGGTGAGTTGGTGATGGGTGCAGCGCAGGTGCGGTTTAAGTGCGGTACAGGTGCGGGCCAAAGGACCGAGATGTGGTGGGCCTTCAGGCCGAGATTGTAGGCCTTTAGGCCAGGAGTCTATAACACAATTACCTATTAATATATATATATATAAACTAGTATAGCCTAAAAATCTAGTATTAGCAAGGTTTAGACCTAGAAAACCTAGAATTGACTAGTTTATCTATATAGGCCAACCAAATAGATAACTTGGAACCCAAATTAGGTAATTGACCTAGTTTGACCTAGAAATTTAGAAAATAGCTAGTTTAGCATGTTTGTGATTTCAAATCAACTATTTGACATGTAAATCCATATTTAGGTGTTCGAGGCTCCGATATGGGCACTGTTTAATATTTTAACATAGGAGTTTAGGTGAGTACATTATATGATAGTTTTTATTATTTGATATTTATTATGATTCATGTATTTAGTGATGTTATATTTGATTCCTTACACGATAGTACATGGACTAGTATACATATTGGATCTTCAGTCCTGAGATGTTACATCGTACATTATATTGATATTAGACATCGTATATGGTATAGATATTAGACATCGTACATGATATTATTGTTAGACATTGATCGTTGTATCGTGACGTGTCATGGTTGAATCCATTGTACTCGTCGGGGTAGGGAAATTGCTAGCTAGATGTGTGATCATATCCCTATTGTTATTGATATTGTTAGTATTAATCATACACCTTATGTATGATTAGCTAGGCCAATATTTATCGTATAAATTCCCAAGTCGATCACATATCGAAACTAATATTTCAAAACACACAGATAGTTATAGTTCTTCCAATCTACTTCATACTTATTGAGTTATACCTTACTTGCTCTGTCTACTTATTTTTTATTACATGTATGCCATATACTCAGTGTTTACTTATTCCTCATATTGCCATTACTAGGATATGCTGATAGTTCTGCTTTTACTCATCATTTATTACATTCACTATTGTTGTTTTATAGTCTTTCTTATTTAATTGGAACTACTGTTGGAGTTGTACTCGTTTCATCCTGACTAGATAACATATTTAGGCTTTGTTGTGCTCTAAAGTTCCAGAGTTTATAGTGATGCTATGATTGAGACTACCCTTGCATTGGAGACCTATAAGTGACCTTTGGTGAGATCTAGGCTGGTATTTCTCTATCTCAGTGTCATGCCTTAGTTTCAGTTATTTTAGGTTGTTGTTTGATTATCTTCCTTAGTCATTCTTTCTTAGAAAATTGTGATTGAGTACATGATAGAAGTAGTATTAGTATGATTTATATTGATGACTTAGACAACGTTCTACCGTCGATGCTGCGGCGTAGGCTGGACGTACCATATACTTGTACCCCGATCATCCGGGTGTGGGTCGTGACACGACTCTCTTACAAGAAACACGTTCACAATAAGAGTACAGGTAAACAGGATAAACAGTAAATCAGAATAATATTCATAATAAACAAGTATAATACATGTAAATATGGACGAGTAACTGAAAAGTGTACGCTCGTGTGTCATGGTAACTCAAAGGTGACGACAATATGTTATATGAGAATAATGGTGACACATGATACATGCAGCATAAAATAATGGAAATGTAGGTCATAGTGATACTTGTCTTCTCCTGTAGATGATAAAGTCATAACTCAAGACGTCGTCCGATCTACCTCGTCACATAATTTAAAACAAGTTAGACTTAAAAAATAGGTTAATAGGTTTTCTATTCTAATATATTTAATTTTGAATAAATAACCTAAAATACTATTTTAATCTAATTATTTTCTTATTTTAATGCTAACCCTAAATTTTCGTACAAAGAAAATTAAGTTTGCGAATTCGAGATTCGTTGAACACAAATTGTCACGACCCGTACCCGGTGTAAGGATACTAGTCGGAAACAACGCCCAGCCTACGCCACAGAATCGGCTGTAGAACGCTGTCTAGATAGTCTATCTAAAGTAATGAACCACCAATAATGATAGAATACTCAATCACAGAACTAAGATAGAATGAGCACGAATCAGATAAGAATAGAATAGTCATCATACAACTCATGAGTTTAAAATAATACATCAATGAGTCTGAAGAGTAACAAAATAAGCTGGAGACAAATCCAGTACAAAAGAATACTACCATACTACAAAGCTACACTCCAGGGTCAACTGTCTCAGTTGGGATAAGTCCCTCTTGAGCCAGGGTCTCAGAATCTAAACCCACAATATCCTGGGGTCCATAATAGGTAGGGTTCTCCTCAGTGTCATCTGGAAAAATATATCCAGTCAGGAAAGGAGCAGAGTACATCTCTAATAGCAGTTCTAATCCATGATAAAAACTATGTAACAGTAAATAGCTATGGATAAACAAGATGCACAATAGATACAAGAGATATATAGACAATAAGTAAATACTGGAAAGAAATACAATAATGAACAATATGCCAATGAAACAATAATACTAATGACTAAGTGTGTGAGTATTAGCTTAACATGTGATCGGCTTGGGCAAGATACAATGCGGCCTGGCTAATTATACGTGCGGTGCATGATCAACACTATTCGCTTACCAATACTTTATTCAATAGGGATTTGATCACATATCTATACTAATACTCTCCACCCCCAACTGGTATAATAGATCCAACCACGGTATGCTATGGCACTAGATTTCCCAAGAAGAGAGCGACTTCACCCAAAAATCGGTGTCTGTACATGTACAAGATAACCAATGAAACAATACTTGCACCATATATACCATATACCAAGGAATAACATCTCATGACGAGATCCGGATATACCAATCCGTGTAACCATAGTGTCAAGAGAAACATGTATATCTACACTAGATACAACGAACATAGAGGATATCATAAATGAAAAACTATCAGAGAATCTACTCGCCTGAAGTCCAAATGAATAGTCTCACAGATGTATGACTCGGTGCCTCGAAAACCTAGATATGGAATACCACATTAATACAAGGTCCCGGAAAGAGAACAAATCAAACTAGTCAACTTCTAGGTCAATAAATCAATTCTAAGTCAAAAGTCAACTATGGTCAACTCTAAAGTCAACTAAAGTCAAACATGGTCAAACCAAGGTCAACCTCACAAGACATCTATATAAATAATGCAACAATTAGGAATCAAGGTCTTGATCCCAATTGGTACCCACACAAAGTATAAATAAGTTACAATATTATACACTCTAATATAAAGTATACAAACCAAGATTTATACAAATAAAATAATATATCACTACTAGTATTATACCTCACAAAAGCACATATATATATATACATATATATATATACAATAATAATATATAATATATAAATTAAATCTGCCCAATTGCCACTGAAAACAGTGAACAAAAACAAAGATTAAATAAAACAGGCTTATAGTGACAGTCTTGACTGTCACAGAAAATCTGTCGCAGAATCCGCTGAACTATAAACCTACTGCTGCTGAATCGGTGACAGTTAAAAAACTGTCGCAGAAAACTATCGCAAAACGCTGTGTAAACCCGCCCGCTGCTATTAATGACAGGACTGTCATTAATAACTACAGCGGCTGCTGTAACAGAACAGAATAATGACAGTTTTCAACTGTCATTAAAAGCACTGTCACCAAACAGTAAAATATATATATATATATATATATATATAAGATATATAAATCAAAATACATATATATATATAAAACAATTTAATAACTATATACTTATATATATATATATATACATATAAACTCACACAATTAAATATCAATAGTTACATAACATATGCACATATTAATGTACGTATTTTATATGGCTAGAAGCACACATAAAAATATATTCATTAATATACAAATAATTATATAATAATTATAAATAATATAATTACACATTTAAACACATAAATATATTTTATAAAATATTTATGTATAAATTATTTTATTAACATAAGTACATATATAATTGCATGCAAGAAGCTACATATATATATATATATATATATTCATACATCATATTAGAATACATAAAAATATAGATCTATGCTACAATAAATACAATAATAAATACACTAAAATAATATATAATATCTATATATATTTACTAATTATAAATGAAAAATTTAAAGCATAAATAATTAGATCTACACATAAACACACCAAATTGGAAAGTTTCACACCGTATCCCACTAGATCTAGGATACGCATGTGACACGAGTCCAACACACAACCAAATGTACCCCGAAGGACACAAACAAGTCATAAATAATATTTATGAATAAATCAAAGTATCAAAAGTAGATCTATGTGTCCGTGTCAAAATACGACATGTACAAAGCCCCGTGTCGGAGAGAAACCCCCAAAATGACACGTATTACCAAATAGTTGGGATACGAACCACATGAACCCAAATATGGACACGACACAAGCCCCAAACGCATAAGCACATGCCCAATTGATCTATAGGATCAATTGACACACACAACAAAATATAAATTCGGAATTCCAACAAAATTGACACAAAAAGCACCATAACTTTCTCCATGGGTCTCCTATGAACACAAAACAAAGTCTTATGGGTAGTACATACATATGGATTGATTTTACATGATTAAATCTCAGATTTAGAAGCTATTTTAATAGAAAAAACTGAATTATACCTATTGGGAGATGGATTCTCAATGAAACCTCCAATTGAGATGAACTTGCTTCCAAATTGTAGATCCTTGCTCCTTTTTGTAGATCCTTGCTTCCTCCTTCTAGATCCTTGCTTGTCAACTTTCTAATGGTGAATTGGGAAGAATTTGGAATGAATTTGGTGGGGAATTGGAATGGGAATGGAGGGAATTTGGGAGTGGGGAATTCTAGATCTAGATTTGGAATGAGAATGAGAGGAGAGAGAAATTCCCCCCCCTCCCTCTAATATAGGCCGACCATGCCCCCTTCCCCAAGAAATTGTAAAATGTCCAATGTACCCCTTGGGGCCTCTCATGAAGAAATAATTAAGGAAGGAAGCTTCTAGTCTAATCATTTAATTAATTTAATCCATCTCCTTAACTATGGGCTTCCTAAATTGGCCAAGTCTAACTATTTAATTCATGTTGGTCCATGGGTCCAAACTAAACTAGTTGGGTCTACTAAAATAAGTCCAAAATAATTAAATAACATCCAACAATAATTAAATAATACAACAAAAATTATTTACCATGCACAATATTTATTTAAATAGGAAATTACTAAAATACCCTTTTTTCCTAAAATGTGGTAATGACAAGTCTACCCTCCTTAAAATAATTTCGTCCTCAAAATTTAAAGATGCAAACTACCACCAGAAAAATCACAGAACAGAACTAAAGAATCACAATTAACTAATGAATAGAACATAACTATAAAATAACATACCTCAAGGTACAAACAATTATGGATAACGCTCTCGCATGTCATCCTCTCTCTCCCAGGTAGACTCCCCCGGAGAGTGATGCCTCCATGCGACGCGTACCAAAGGAGTAGTCTGGTTCTCAGCAACTTCTCTCTCCGATCCAGAATCTCAACTGGCTGCTCTGGATAGCTAAGAGTAGGGCCCACCTCTATCTCTGAGTGATCCAATACATGACTAGGATCTGCCACGTATCGTCTCAACTATGACACATGAAACACGTTGTGCACTCCCTCCAATACAGGTGACAAGTCTAGTCTATAAACAACTGCACCGACCCTCTCTAGAATACTGAAAGGTCCGATGAATCGCGGACTAAGCTTTTCGCCTCCACCGAAGCAAATCGTGCCTCGTGTCGGAGAAATCCTCAGAAACACCAAACCACCCACCTAGAACAAAACACCATCTTAAGAACTTAATCTATAACAAACAAGAACAAGCACAAACAAAATCTAAACTATACCTCAAACTCCAAAGGTCTCCGATGGCTATCGGCCCAATGCCGTTGTCTGTCCTGCGCCACTCGAAGTCTGTCTCTGATCAACTGAACCTTCTCCGCTGCATCCACAACCATCTCTGGCCCAAGCAAAACTCCCTCTCCAACATCGTCCCAAGACAAAGGAGTACGACACCTCCGACTATATAGAGCTTCAAAAGGTGACATCTCTATACTGGCCTGGTAACTGTTGTTGTAAGCAAACTCTACCAAATGGAGATGGTCCTCCCAAGAACCCCCGAAATCTAGTACACAAGTGCGCAACATATCCTCGAGAGTCTGGATAGTCCGCTCAGACTGCCCATCTGTCTGGGGATGATATGCAGTACTAAATTTGAGCTGAGTGCCCAAACTCTCCTACAAACTCCTCCAGAAATGAGAAGTGAAACGACTATCCCGATCTGAGACTATACTGACGGAAACTCCATGTATTCTAACGATCTGCCTCACATATATCTCTGCCAGCTTCTCCGTAGACAAACCCACCTTGAAAGGCAAAAAGTGGGCCGACTTGGTCAACCTATCAACAATGACCCAAATCGCGTCTTTCCCTCCGGGAGATCGTGGAAGTCCGGACACAAAATCCATAGTAATGTGTTCCCACTTCCACTCTGGAATGGGTAATAGCTGAAGTAACCCTCCTGGCCTCTGCCTCTCGGCTTTCACCTGCTGGCACACTAAGCATCTGGATACAAACTGTGTCACTTCCCTCTTCATGCCATACCACCACACACTCTCTCGCATATCCCGATACATCTTGTTGGCACCTGGATGTATGGAATACTGATAGCGATGAGCTTCCTGCAATACCTCTTCACGCAACTCCCCACTAGGCACACACAATCTAACTCCATGCCTTAAAGATCCATCCTCTGAAATAGTGAAATCATCCTCCAATTCTGCTCTTACTTGAGCTCTGATACTCCTCAAAGATACATCATCATACTGTGCTGCCTTAATCCTGTCCATCAAATTTGAGTGTATCTGCAATCCCCACATCTGCATAGCACACCCAGGAACAATCATCTCAATGCCCAAGCTCTCCAAGTCCTCCAACAAATATCGATCCTGCGTTAAGAACATAGCTACCAGATACCTGCTCAAAGCATCGGCAACTACATTAGCTTTCCCAGGATGATATTATAAAGAGATATCAAAATCCTTCATCAGTTCCAACCACCGACGCTGCCTCATGTTCAACTCCTTCTGCGTGAAAACGTACTTCAAGCTTTTGTGGTCTGTGAAGATCTCCACGCACTCTTCGTACAAATAATGTTTCCACAACTTCAGAGCGAAGATGACGGCTGCCAACTCCAAATCATGGGTAGGATAGTTCTTTTCATGAGGACGCAATTGCCTGGATGCATAGGCAATCACTTTCCCATGCTGCTGAAGAACACAACCTAAACTCTTTCCCGATGCATCACTATAAATAGTGAAACCTCCGGACCCTGATGGCAACGACAAAATAGGAGCAGACGTTAACCTCTTCTTGAACTCTTCAATAGCAACCTGGCAATCCTCCGTCCAAACAAACTCCACATCCTTCCTTGTGAGTCTGGTCATCGGCTCGGCAATCCTCGAAAAATCTTGCACAAACTTCTTGTAATAACCTGCCAATCCCAAGAAACTCCTGATCTCTGCTACCGAACTCGGAGTCTTCCAAGATTCCACTGCTAAAATCTTCTTCGGATCCACTGAAATACCATCACCAGTCACAACATGCCCCAAGAATTCTACCTTATCCAAGAAAAACTCACATTTGGACAACTTCCCATACAACTTCTCCTTCCTCAGCACATCCAACACAATCCTCAAATGCTCCTCATGCTCCTCCGGTGTCCTCGAGTATATGAGTATGTCGTCGATGAACACCACCATGAACTTGTCAAGGTACTGGTGGAACACCTTGTTCATCAAGTTCATAAATACCGCCGGTGCATTAGTCAAACCAAACGGCATCACCATAAACTCGTACTGACCATACCGAGTTCTAAAAGCAGTCTTCGGTATATCCTCCGGCTTCACCTTCACCTGATGGTAGCCTAATCTCAAATCTATCTTAGAAAATACCTTCGCACCACTCAACTGATCAAAGAGATCATCAATCCGTGGCAAAGGATACTTATTCTTGATAGTGAGATTATTCAAAGCCCTGTAATCAATGCACATGTGCACCGATCCATCCTTCTTCGGTACAAACAACACCGGGGCTCCCCATGGTGAAGAACTTGATCTGATAAACCCCTTATCCTGCAATTCGTCCACCTACTTCTTCAACTCGACCAGCTCGCTGTTGTTTACTCAATAGACATGCTACAAAATTAGTTCTGCACCTGGCACCAAATCTATAGAAAATTCAACATCTCGATCTGGTGGCAATCTTGGCAATTCCTCAGGAAACACATCCAAGAATTCTGCTATCAACGGATGCGACAACTCCTTTTCTTCCACCATAGCTCCACAAATAATGCCTTCTCCCTGCTCCGCAGCTCCTCTAGCAAACTCGAACTCTGGCTCTCCTGGCGAACGAAACAAAACTCTCCCTCTTCTACAGTCTATGCTAGCACGGTGCCTACTCAACCAATCCATCCCAAGTACAATGTCGTAGCTCGGAAGTGGCATTACAAGTAGACACGCACTCAACTCCCGGCCTCCCAGAGTAACTCTCCGGTCCTTGCAAATATCATTAACCAGGATAATGCCTCCCCCGGTCATGATCTTGCAAGTCCTAAGCAAAGACTCAACTACCAAACCATGCTTCAGAGCAAAAGAAACAGATACAAAACTATGGAAAGCACCACTATCAAACAAAGCTAAAGCTGGAATGGAATCAAGAAGAATAGAACCTGCGATGACATCTCCGGTGGGTTCCTCCTCTTCGACGGTCGTAGCAAACGCTCGTCCCTGTCGAGCACCTTCCTGTTGTTGATGCTGGACAAAATGCTGCTGCTGTGTTTGAAGCGCACTACTAGAATAAGCGGGATTAGCGACATTTTTTAGCGACTCCAAGTAAAAACGTCGCTAATTTAGCGACTCCATGTAAAACGTCGGTAGACGTCGCTAATCGGCGACATTTAACGACGTTTAGCGACTTATGTTCAGTTTTTATAAGATTAGTCGCTATAAGTTCAATTTTGGTCGCTAAACATTGCTAATATATCTAAGTTAGCGACGTTTAGCGACGCAAATAGCGACGTTTATATTAGAAATATTTAGCAACGTGTTTAGCGACGACCGTAACGTCGCTATAATTTAATTTAGCGACGTCCTTATTTGACGTCGCTAAACGTCGCTAAAATTTGGTTAATTAGGGCTCGATTTCGTTTTTCCCCATCTGTTGAAATTTCGAAACGAAAAAAATTTTCCCTGCCCCCCCCCCCCGCTCCGTCGACCGCCTGCTCCGTCGACCTCCCCCGCGGCTACTCCGGCATCCCCCTCCTCTTCCTCGAGCTCTAGGTAAAGCCTAACTCTCTCTCTCTCTCTCTCTCTCTCTCTCTCTCTCTCTCAGAACACATGTGATACTGACACAGATACGACACACACACAGATGGTGACACAGACACGACACGACACACACACACACTGACATAGACACTGATAAGGACCTAGGGTTAGGATTAAGTTTTTTGACATGGACACAGACACTAATATCACATGGACACAGACAGACACTAATATCATATGGATACAGACACTAATATCACATGGACACAGACACTAATATCACATGGACACAGACTTGGGGCTCTGGCATGGGGCACTGCAGCAGTGCACCCAAATGGTGCCTGTCAGTTAGGCTTGGGGGCAGTCCCTAGGCATTGCAGAGGCATGCCTTAGTGCATCTCAGTTTTAGTTTGGTATCAGTCATCAGTACTTATACACTGATACGTATCTGGGACTGTGTGAGGTATCAGTACAGGCAATTGTAGGAGTTGATGCAGGCAAGGTATAAAGTCAAGTGTTAATAGGGTATATATAGATATGTAGGTTAGTGATGTTTAGAGATGTTAGATAGGAGTGTACTAAGATGGTATCTAGAATAAGCGGGATGGCATGCTCGAGCCTTGTAGTGGGCAGTGAGAAGGAGGTCTGTAACAGTGAGCAGGCAACCAAAGAGGAAAACCATCAGCACTGTGTCATTTCAGCAACCATGTATCAGTAAGTATCAACAAGTCCCACTGTATCAGTATCCGTTTTCAGTTGCATTTAGTAAGCTATGTATACTAGTTTTAGTTAGCTTAGTGTCCAGGTATTGGTTAGTTGGTTTAAGATGGGTTAGCATGAATATTGCTTATTTTAGACTTTGATAAATGAAAGTATGTATTATATCAGATATGATTTTTATAGTACGGTTAAGTTATGAAGCTAGGTGATAAACCACTGTATGTAATGATTTATATGATACATACTGTCATTTTTGCAGAAGTATCTAGAAATGGATATGAATTACTATCTGCGTCATCGTTCGTGGATGTACAACCGTCATCCTGATGACATGTGCGGTGTGCGGGATGAATTTATTGAGGGTGTACAGCAGTTCCTGCAGTTCGCCAAGGCGTTCCCTCAGTACATGTGTCACGCCCCAAACTCCCGCAAGCCCAATAGTCCCCGCTGAACGTGAAATCACCACGTTGCAGCTCTCCCGCGGGATAATCGTTCTATTCGGGACGTGATGCCGTACGAGCCTGGAGTTGCGCTCGTACAAGGCGATGTTATTAAACACGAAAGTTATCATCAAAACAACCAAGTTACAGCGGAAGCTAATTGTGTACCAAGCACACATCAGAGTATACGCAGCGAAGCTCACGATAGGGTCCAAATGAGATGCCCCGAGTCAATGCCACAAAGGCGATGCCACGGAGACGATGAAATAACTCTTGCTCTTTCTCTAGCCCACAAAGGTACTTACAGTTCATACATCTTGTCCCGTATATCCAAGCAGCGCCACTACGCCTGTGTACCTGAAATATTGCCCACAAACGTGGGTCAGTACACAACCGTACTGGTGAGCGGGGTAACCCACTCGTCTAAGCCGACACTAAGTAAAATAGTGAATGCACACAGTTAAATGGTGATCTTTCTAGTTGAATCCTAGATTCGTTTCATGGCATATGAATGACATGTTAAGGAAAGCAGTAAAGCAGTTTAAGCATGCAAGCATTCAATTTCAAACCAAGCGACAAGCAGTTTATATATAGCCGACCCGTCTAACTCAATGCCATCGTTTGCACGATAACATATCGAACCATCCGACTCGCCTCAATATCCATCCTCAACCGAAGTTATATATTCCCATCTCGAATGCACACTCTTGCCGAGGCAAGGTGGCCGCGCCTACACGATGCACAAACCAACGAAAGAAAAGTAAGCCAACTCTTATCTATATGAAGTCACTGGCCAAGCCATAAAGGACATATTCCAAGCATTACGGCGCGCCCTATCAGCCCGGGTAGCAAGCCCCGCTGGAGGTCCCGCAATGCACCGCGCCAAAGCACGAATCAATATTTCCCTCCGGATTGAAACGGCTCCAGTGCCCCGGATAAAAACTGTTTCAAGGAAATCAACACCCTGTGCACCCAGGTTGTCCGTGACATGCAAAAGGTAGGTGAGGCGAGAGGATCGAACATTCTTGCCCCACCAAGCGATCCTAAACTCGTTCCACCGAATAACCAACCAAAGCATCCATAACCATTCTTTCAACATATCCTCCCAAAGGAGTCCAAATCTCGATCCTCAGGATTTAATCCCAAGGCACCAAAATCCACAGTGTTTCACATTGGGTGCAACACCCCACACTCCGAATAATCCCGTGGCACAATGCCCCAACAGTGGCACAATACCCTCGCCGATGCAGTTGTTCGGTTTCGAACCACAACTGCTCGCTTTGCAAGACAAAGCGACCCAGTGATACTCGTGCACGGATGCACGCTCGCTCGTCCGGATTCCCGATATTCTCGATATTCCTATTGCCTCAATTGTATCATTCCAACTTGTATATTTCCAACCGTCCAAGCATAATCCCAAGTAATCCAACCGATCGCCTCAAATGAATAATCCCGCTATCGTATCCAACTATCCAACGCATAAACCATTCAAGCCACAATCCTACCAAGCCAACGACGCACACTCTATGCACGCCTCAGTGTAGTGCTTCCCGATGTTCCAGCCCAAGTGTACAAGCCATTACGTGTTTTCCATATTATTAGGCATGAAGGAGTAGAGGAGAAGGGAAAGAGCCCACTCACATTATTTGAATCCGTTAGGCATCCTGTCCTGCCTATACGGCCAATCCCTTAAACCCGTGGTCCGATGCAAGCGCGATCTACTCAACTGGTATGACCGTGCGAGCAGGCCGTGCTTTCCAAATCATCCGACCGATCGGACTAAGGAAGACGGCATTATCGCTTCCATTCAGCTATCCAGTACTGTTCGGAACGAACACCTGATTTCCATCGAACCCGCTAGCCATCTGCACATTGAAACCAACTCGATTAATCCTTCTTCCCAAAATCCGATATTCAAATGTAACCAGCATTTGATTCATTCAGTCCGACTCAGCGTAACGCTCCGAGCGGTTGCGGGGCATTACAACATGGACGGTACCAAAATTAAGTGTCTGTGTGTGAGATGTCGCAACAGGAAATATCATCCAGAAGTGGAAGTTACGTATCATTTATACTCGAAGGGCTTTACGCCGAATTACTATCAGTGGACCGCGCACGAAGAACTTGTATCTCTAGCATCGGAGTCGAAGCCCTATGTGGAGCCGTATATGGATGTCCAAGACCACGATGCTTACGACGACGGGTTAGTGAACATGGTTTATGATGCGGCGGGGCCTAGTTTCAATCCTGACAATTATGATGCGGCGGGACCGAGTTTCAATCCGGACAATTATGATGCAGCTGAGGAGGCACCGAATGCCGATGCTGCAAAGTTTATGGAGTTGCTTGAGAATGCAAGGACTCCACTATATCCTGGTTGTGAGGATCATTCACCGTTGGAGGTGGTTACAAGATTATTGAGCATCAAGTCCGATTTTAACATGTCGCAAGAATGCTATAATCGACTGCTCGATTTGATTATAGAGATCTTGCCCGAGGGTGCAAAATTGCCTAAAGACTTCTATCGATCTAAGAGGATGGTGAGATCGCTTTGGATGGGATACGAGAAAATCGATGCATGTCGCAACGGGTGCATGTTGTACTACAAAGACGACAAGGATGAAGATGCGTACAGATTCTGTGGTGCTGATCGCTACAAGGCCACTGTTAGAGGAAAGTCTGTCGGTGCAAGGAAGCCTACCGATTCGATGCACTACTTGCCTTTGACGCCGCGGTTGCAGCGGTTGTTTATGGTTAAGGAGATTGCAAAAAATATGAGTTGGCACAGGCGAAAACAGATCGAAGGAGTATTGGATCATCCATCCGATGGAGAAGCATGGAAGCACTTTGATCGAGAGTATCCACATTTTGTCGAGGAATCACGTAATGGATGTAAAGGGGTAAAAGATTTACCAAGTGCTATCGAAGAGCCTGCTAAGGGGTACAAGTGTGACGGATTTGGTCGTACCCATAACTGGACGAAGAGGAGTATATTCTGGGATCTGCCATATTGGTGCACCAATCTGATCAGACATAACCTTGATGTCATGCATATCGAGAAGAATGTATTTGATAACATAATTAATACTGTAATGGATGTAAAGGGGAAGACGAAAGATAATCCGAAGGCCAGGTTGGACTTAGAAGACATATGTAGACGTCCTGCATTGTATTTGATAGAGGAGGGGAATGGAAAGTTAAAGCAACCTAAGTCAGTTTTCTCACTGGATAAAGAGGATAAATATAGACTTTGTAGGTGGATTCAGGGTCTAAAGTTTCCAGACGGGTACGTGTCGAACTTGAAAAGATGCGTCGACCTCAAGGAGAACAAACTAGTAGGTATGAAGAGCCACGATTGTCACGTATTCATGGAGAGGTTAATTCCGATTGTATTTCGGGAATTCTTACCGCAGGTCATTTGGGACCCATTGACAGAGCTGAGCATATTCTTCAGAGATCTTTGTTGTACTAAGTTGCTCGTCGATCGTCTAGAAAAGCAAGAGAGGGACATTACGGTAACACTATGTAAGCTCGAGAAGGTATTTCCTTCTGGATTCTTCGACTCTATGGAGCATTTGCCAATTCATCTTTCCTATGAGGCACGTGTTGGTGGTCCTGTCGGTTATCGGTGGATGTACCCCTTCGAGCGCCATCTGAATCACCTAAAGAGAAAGGTGAAAAATAAGGCACGGGTTGAAGGCTCTATTTGTGAAGCTTATGTTCTCGAGGAGATTACAAACTTTTGCTCGACGTATTTCAAACCGCATGTTGCTACTAATAGGACGAAAGCTTCCAGAAACGACGACGCATATCAGAAATCTAATGATGCAATACTCAAAGTATTCAATGCATCCGGAAAGCCCTCGGGAAAAATGAAGAAGAGATATTTGAATGACGATGAGCTAAGGGCTGCTCAATTGTATATATTACTCAATTGCGACGAGGATGAAGTGAAGAAGCTAGAGGGGTAAGTAATTAATACGTCCACGTTTATATCATCTCAATGTAATAGTATAAGATACTATTATGCTACTAATCAGCAGTTGCTTCATTATTTTTCAGCACATATAATGATGAGTTGAGGTCGGTTAGACCCTACATAACAGACGAAGAAGTAGAACAAGATATGAGATGTCATTTTTCTTCTTGGTTGAGCGCATATGTAAGATGCTTGGTAATTACTTTTTATTTCTGCACTTGCAAAACAAATAACTTACTATCGCTACTTTGGTATTTAGGTCGATCGTCTAATATCACCCGAGACTGAATCTATTAGGACTCTAGCCAAGGGACCAATTACTGCCGTAAAAATATGGCCAAGTTTCTGTGTGAATGGGTTCAGGTTCAAGTCAACAAATGCTCCTATCAGAGACAGCTTTCTGGATCTTGATTCCACGAAAAACAGTGGTTTGTGTATCAAATCTACAAACTACAAAGACGTCAATCCGGGCAATAATTTTTTTGCATCTTACGAGAGATTGTGGAGTTGACATATAATTATGGCCCAGAACCTGCTAATATCGTGCTATTCAGGTGTGAATGGTTCGATCCAATTCAAGATCAAGGTTGGAAAATTGACAAGCATGGCCTTGTGGATATAAACTATAAGCATAGATATCAAGGCTACGAACCATTTGTCCTATCAAGTCAGGCTCAGCTCGTGTACTTTACAACTTATCCTAGACGGGGGACAGCGAGGTCGGATTGGTGGGCAGTATGCAAGACTAAAGCTAGAAATACCTTTGACATTGACGAAATAGCTTATCAAGAGGACGATCTACCTTTTGTAACAAATATTATAGATGTGGACTCAACGGAAGTTACTCATTACACGAGTAATAATGTAGAAGATGTAGAATTATCCGAAGAGGACGACGAAGTAGATGAAAGTGAAGATGAGGAAGAGGAAGAGTAGGACGAGGAAGGCGAACAAGATGAATTTTCTGAAGATGAATGAAAATATAAAATATTCCACGTAGAATGTAACTGTATTTGGACTATAAATATTGCATGTAGAAGTAGATGTTGACATTAACGAATATATGTATTATATTTTGACTGTATAATGCTTTGAGATATGTATCACATTTCGACTGTAGAATGTAGTATATATTTGTGTTTTTCTATATTCATCATATGTTGTTATCAGATATGACAGGATGACGCGGAGGATTCGGCAGGTCCCGAGGTAGACAGAGTGCCACTCCGGTACTGCCTACTGTTGGTTCCGGATCATCGTCGCCCAGTACTCCAGTATATCGATCAGTCACATCTCCGACTGCGACGACGTTGCATGGCATCACTCCTGGGACGAGTAGTTCCAGGCGTGATAGTACTCCCTCGTCCAGCGTTCCTCCTGCTGACGGAACCATGGAGACAGATGAGCATGTAGAGGAAGTCGTGCCGACGTTATCCCAGCATCAGCAAGATCCTCCATGCGCACCACCGGAGGAGACGAGGACAGAGATTTGGGCCGACGGTACAAAGTAAGTCAATTAGATGGTTTAGTATATATTTGTGTTTCTCTTTATTCATCGTATATTGACTTTTTCAGTAATCTAAATTATTATTTTTGTATAGATATCGTCCATCGTCGGTTCAGAGATGCCTGGGCCAATTTCTGAGGAACAACTACGGTGGCCCTTGGATCAACTACTCTGAGGCTCCGGAGGAGAGGAAGGCGTTCTGGTTTATGCACTTCCAGGTAAAAGTATATTAAATAAATCCTCTAATTTATGCATATTCGTGATGCTAACTTAATAAATTATTTATTGTAGCAAACGTATTTTTATCCTCCGCACCGGGCCGAGTTGATCGAGCGGCTCTTTTCTACCGTTGCCGCCAAGCTTATCCGAGATGCTCTGGATGACCAGAAGGCTCGTGATCGTGTTGGAAAACCGATCCAAGGTTGGATCACGCCTGAGCAGTGGACTACGATTAGGGCTAGATTCGACGATCCGAGCTACAAGGAAAGGTCTAAGAAGGCCAAGGCGGCTAGGCAGAATGCTGCCAAGTGGTGTGGTGGCTCGATTCCGATGACGGAATATTTCCGTCGTTTGGTATATTTTTTTCTTTTAAAATATATTATTTTAATATAAGTACCATAAAATGGTACTTGGAAAAAATATTTAAGTTTAGTAATAAAAAATATATTTTTAACAGGTACAGAGGGGTGAGGATGCAAACATGGTGACCGTCTTCTTGGCCACCCATCGCAAGGACGGAAATCTCATTGATGAGAGGGCCTCACAGACCTATGTAAGTATTACTTTACTTTGTGTTTATTTTAATATAACTTAGGCAATTATTGAGTTTCTAAACCTTTTCTAGGCCGAGTATCTTAGGCTTCGTGAGCGGGCGACTGCTAGTGCACCTACACCTGGAGAGGCTAGTGCTTCGTCGCAGCCCGGTCCATCTCCGTCGGCGGACGACCTGTGGGTGACCGCAGCTGGTGGTCTCCAGAGGGGTACGTACTACGGTACGGGCTCCTATGGCGCCCTGGTTGTGACGCAGTCATCTAGGGCCTCCCCGACAGCTGTGCATTCCACACACCCCTCACAGTCGCAGCCCTCGCAGTCGTCGGCCAGAGTCCAGGAGGCCGTCCAGGAGGCCGTTGACCGTCAGATTGCGTCTCTCCGTGACGACTTGCTGCGAAGTATGGAGGACCAGTCCCGGTCCCAGCCGCAGGCGGACGATCCGATGCTCATCGCACGATTGGATATGCTCGACCACAGCATGGCGGAGCTACGAGAATTAACAAATGATATTAGAGCCTCCAATGATCGCAACATCATGGAGCTGCAGGCGTCACAGCTATCGATGGGCGAGAAGCTGACGAGGATGCAGGCGTCACAGCTATCGATGGGCGAGAACCTGACGAGGATGCAGGATTCAATGGGTGATAGCAGTACGAGGCTGTTATCTACCCTGGATTCTTACAACCAGCGACTCGCAGACTTGGAGAGGGCACGGCCTCCACCGACGTCACTGCCTTCTCCATCGATATCGGTGTCGATTCCACGGGACGAGTATGAGGAGTTGTTATCCTTCAAGCGCGCCGCTGGTCAGCCTCCTGCAGATCCGTAGTAGTATAGTTATTTTTATTATTATTTATGAATTATTGATACTTCAACAATAGACATGATGTATGATGCTTCTTGTGGTCTTTAATTTTTTAGTTAATTTAATTGGATTATATAGTTATCCACATTTAATTGGATTGATACTTCTTGTGGTCTTTAATTTAATTAGATTATATAGTTAACTAGATTGAATCATGTTGGTGTGTATGATGAAGATGATGTAAAACTGCAGGGAATCACCAATGTTTGCTTCTGCACATTATTTTTTTTTATTTTTTTTTAAAATTAGCGACGTTATTAGCGACGTTTAGCGACGTTAATTTACGTCGCTAATTACGTCGCTACTTAGCGACGCTGTAAAACGTCGCTAAGGACGTCGCTAATGACGTCGCTAATTACGTTGCTAAACGTCGCCAATTGCTGACATGACAGTATAGCCAGGTCATTAAAGACGTCGGTGTAACATCGTGATAGATGTCGCTAATCAGCGACGTTTAGCAACTTTTCTAAACGTCGCTTTTTAGTGACTTGGCGTCGCAAAACGTCGCTAAATTTAGTGACACATTAAAGTCGCTAAAAAACGTTGGCATAGCGACGTTTAGCGACATTTTTTGTTTTAGCGACTTGGTGTTTTTCGACTGCTTCGAAACGTCGCTAATTACGTCGCTAAACCTAATTAGCGACGATTTTTGGTTATTTAGCGACGTTTTTAGACGTCGCTAATTTGACTTTTTCTGGTAGTGAGCGGTCCCCTCGGCTGTGCTGCAGGTGGTCTCGTCTGTGTCCTCGGAGCTGGAGCTGCTCCCTGAACTGCACGACGAGGACACTCCCTTGATTGATGCCCTTTAGTACCACAATACAAACAAACTCCTAGCCTCCTCCTGCAAACTTCCCAGATGTGGCCGGGCTTCTGGCAGAAGTTGCATGGAGCTTGTTGTAACTGTCTCTGCTGCTGAGGTGCCTGGTGAAAAGGCGCTCTAGCTGGAGTCTGGTTCTGCTGTGGCTGCTGAAAAGGTCTGGACTGGAAATGAGGACGTTTGAAAGATACTGCACTGCCGTTGGCCCCCAGAAAAGAATTACGGTCTCTCTTAGTCTTCAAACCCAGATCCCGCTCAACCTTGCGTGCCTCCGCAAGTATCTCCGAGTATGTCTCATAAAAAGACGGAATGAGAATCTTCACTTCCCAGTTTAGACCCTCTCGGAAACAAATAGCTCGAACCTCCGGCTCTCTCACCAAATACTCTGCAAATCGGCTCAACCTACCGAACTCCGCAGCGTATTCCTCCACAGACATGCTCCCCTGAATGAGACTCTCAAATTGTCTCCCCAAGTCAAGCTTGTCTATCCGGGCGAAAAACTTCTTCTTGAAAAGGTCCTTGAATACCTTCCAAGATTGTCCTACGTCAACCAGTACTGGCTCATTCCTGAACCAAGTGCGAGCGACGTCGAACAGTTAAAGTCCTACCGCCTCAACCTTCAGATCTTCAGAAAGACGGGACACCCTCATAAGACGCTCAATATCCTCGAGCCAATCATCAGCATAGACGATGCCCTCCGTCCCTTTGAAAACCCTAGGCTCCAGTTTCTTGAAGTCCTGAATGTTGCCTGGCCGAAGCTGAGCCACTTGAGGAACAACCTGCTGCTGGACCGGAACTCCTCTCTCAACTACAGCACGAGCAAGCTGATGAGCACTCTCGATGCCCTGCCGTAGGACGTCGGTCTGCCTCTGATGTGCCTCTGACTGAGCCCTCTGTGCCTCGAGCATCTCACGAAACAGTGTAAACATCTGTGACGCCTCTGCTGGCACAGGAGGTGGAGGTGGAAGCCCCTCAGATACAGCTGGCATAGTCCTCTGAGTAAGTGGTAGACCTCTGAAAGCAGCTGACACTACAATCACCGGAGAAGTGACTGGTGCAGGCCCTCGGGATGTCGCAGACCTCTCAGAAGCTGCTCTCCCCTGCTGTGATCTAGTCTTTGGCGGCATCCTGAGATAAAGCGAAAGAAAGAATCAATATGGCACAAGATGTAAGACATCAAGGAAAGGACAGTTTAAGGGATCAAGTATCAATGTCAAAGGAGAATAGTTGAATCAAAAGAATTTTTCTAGATGTGATTGAGTATCTCAGCCTATATCCTATATCATATCGCAGGCTCGCAGTAGTACAACTAAATTGTCGCACTACCACGACATCACATACTTGTGAAGCTAGGCCTGCATAGGCCACCACCAAAAATATGTCACGACCCGTACCCGGTGTAAGGATACTAGTCGGAAACAACGCCCAGCCCACGCCACAGAATCGGCGGTAGAACGCTGTCTAGATAGTCTATCTAAAGTAATAAACCACCAATAATGATAGAATACTCAATCACAGAACTAAGATAGAATGAGCTCGAATCAGATAAGAATAGAATAGTCATCATACAACTCATGGGTTTAAAATAATACATCAATGAGTCTGAAGAGTAACAAAATAAGCTGGAGACAAATCCAGTACAAAAGAATACTACCATACTACAAAGCTACACTCCAGGGTCAACTGTCTCAGTTGGGATAAGTCCCTCTTGAGCCAGGGTCTCAGAGTCTAAACCCACAACATCCTGCGGTCCATAATAGGTAGGGTACTCCTCAGTGTCATCTGGAAAAATATATCCAGTCAGGAAAGGAGCAGAGTACATCTCTAAGAGCAGTTCTAATCTATGATAAAAACTATATAACAGTAAATAGCTATGGATAAACAAGATGCACAATAAATATAAGAGATATATAGACAATAAGTAAATACTGGAAAAAAATACAATAATGAACAATATGCCAATGAAACAATAATACTAATGACTAAGTGTGTGAGTATTAGCTTAATATGTGATCGGCTTGGGCAAGATACAATGCGGCCTGGCTAATCATACGTGCGGTGCATGATCAACACTATTCGCTTACCAATACTTTATTCAATAGGGATTTGATCACATATCTATACTAATACTCCCCACCCCCAACTGGTATAATAGATCCAACCACGGTATGCTATGGTACTAGATTCCCCAAGAAGAGAGCGACTTCACCCGAAAATCGGTGTCTGTACATCTACAAGATAACCAATGAAATAATACTTGCACCATATACACCATATACCAAGGAATAACATCTCATGACGAGATCCGGATATACCAATCCGTGTAACCATAGTGTCAAGAGAAACATGTATATCTACACTAGATACAACGAACATAGAGGATATCATAAATGAGAAACTATCAAAGAATGTACTCGCCTGAAGTCCAAATGAATAGTCTCACAGATGTCTGACTCGGTGCCTCAAAAATCTAGATATGGAATACCACATTAATACAAGGTCCCGGAAAGAGAATAAATCAAACTAGTCAACTTCTAGGTCAATAAATCAATTCTAAGTTAAAAGTCAACTATGGTCAACTCTAAAGTCAACTAAAGTCAAACATGGTCAAACTAAGGTCAACCTCACAAGACATCTATATAAATAATGCAACAATTAGGAATCAAGGTCTTGATCCCAATTGGTACCCACACAAAGTATAAATAAGATACAATATCATACACTCTAATATAAAGTATACAAACCAAGATTTATACAAATAAAATAATATATCACTACTAGTATTATACCTCACAAAAGCACATATATATATACATATATATATATGCAATAATAATATATAATATATAAATTAAATCTGCCCAATTGTCACTGAAAACAGTGAACAAAAACAAAGATTAAATAAAACAGGCTTATAGTGACAGTCTTGACTGTCACAGAAAATCTGTCGCAGAATCCGCTGAACTATAAACCTACTGCTGCTGAATCGGTGACAATTAAACAACTGTCGCAGAAAACTATCGCAAAATGCTGTGTAAACCCGCCCGCTGCTATTAATGACAGGACTGTCATTAATAACTACACCGGCTGCAGTAACAGAACAGAATAATGACAGTTTTTAACTGTCATTAAAAGCACTATCACCAAACAGTAAGATATATATATATATATATATATATATATATATATATAAATATATATATATATATATATATATAAGATATATAAATCAAAATACATATATATATATAAAATAATTTAATAACTATATACTTATATATATATATACATATAAACTTACACAATTAAATATCAATAGTTACATAACACATGCACATATTAATGTACGTATTTTACATGGCTAGAAGCACACATAAAAATATATTCATTAATATACAAATAATTATATAATAATTATAAATAATATAATTACACATTTAAACACATAAATATATTTTATAAAATATTTATGTATAAATTATTTTATTAACATAAGTACATATATAATTGCATGCAAGAAGCTACATATATATATTCATACATCATATTAGAATACATAAAAATATAGATCTATGCTACAATAAATACCATAATAAATACACTAAAATAATATATAATATCTATATATATTTACTAATTATAAATGAAGAATTTAAAGCATAAATAATTAGATCTACACATAAACACACCAAATTGAAAAGTTTTATACCGTATACCACTAGATCTAGGATACGCATGTGACACGAGTCCAACACACAACCAAATATACCCCGAAGGACACAAACAAGTCACAAATAATATTTATGAATAAATCAAAGTGTCAAAAGTAGATCTATGTGTCCGTGTCAAAATACGACATGTACAAAGCCCCGTGTCGGAGGGAAACTCCCAAAATGACACGTATCACCAAAT
This sequence comes from Iris macrosiphon, assembly GCA_036927795.1. NCBI lineage: Eukaryota > Viridiplantae > Streptophyta > Magnoliopsida > Asparagales > Iridaceae > Iris > Iris macrosiphon. The sequence continues at coordinate 59,830,209 of JAYESA010000004.1, read as the reverse complement.
AGTTTCAATACGAACCACATGTACCCAAATATGGACACGACACAAGCCCCAAACACATAAGCACATGCCCAATTGATCTATAGGATCAATTGACACACACAACAAAATGTAAATTCGGAATTCCAACAAAATTGACACAAAAGCACCATAACTTTCTCCATGGGTCTCCTATGAACACAAAACAAAGTCCTATGGGTAGTACATACATATAGATTGATTTTACATGATTAAATCTCAGATTTAGAAGCTATTTTTATAGAAAAAACTGAATTATACCTATTGGAAGATGGATTCCCAATGAAACCTCCTATTGAGATGAACTTGCTTCCAAATTGTAGATCCTTGCTCCTTTTTGTAGATCCTTGCTTCCTCCTTCTAGATATTTGCTTCTCAACTTTCTAATGGTGAATTGGAAAGAATTTGGAATGAATTTAGAGGAGAATTGGAATGGGAATGGAGGGAATTTGGGAGTGGGGAATTCTAGATCTAGATTTGGAATGAGAATGAGAGGAGAGAGAAATTTCTCCCCCTCTAATATAGGCCGGCAATGCCCCCTTCCCCAAGCAATTGTAAAATGTCCAATATACCCCTTGGAGCCTCTCATGAAGAAATAATTAAGGAAGGAAGATTCTATTTAATCATTTAATTAATTTAATCCATCTCCTTAACCATGGGCTTCCTAAATGGGCCAAGTCTAACTATTTAATTCATGTTGGTCCATGGGTCCAAACTAAACTAGTTGGGTCTACTAAAATAAGTCCAAAATAATTAAATAACATCCAACAATAATTAAATAATACAACAAAAATTATTTACCATGCACAATATTTATTTAAATAGGAAATTACTAAAATACCCTTTTTCCTAAAATATGGTAGTGACACAAATCGAGACATTCCATTGGCCAAAAAGTCAACCAATAAAAAACCAAGATTTGTGTATGAAATTATGTAGATTTTAATGCTACAAAAATTCTGGAATCTAACGTTTAATTGAATCTCGAATCGGTAAAAAGTTATCAACAATATTGCGCACAGATTACAGTTTTCAGTGGTTCAATGGTTACTCCTGGGTTCAACGAATTATACATAATAGTAAAGTAGCATATTAAATTATGAGAAAAATATATGTTATAGATCTTGTGTCAGCTTTTCGAAATTTTAAACGGTTAATGAAAATGAGTTCGGATCTCCCGGAATCTCAAAAATACTTAAACGTGTTAGATTTCGGACAACTAACGCTCTACGAATTTTACAGAATTCTATGTTCTGAATTAATTAAAAAAATTACATATCTAGAAATCTTACCTAGATACGATTTCAACAAACACGTTTGGTGTCTGGAGATAGGAGATACAGTCATTCCAATTCGCTATAGCATCTGAAAAATGAGGCTAATTTTCTGACGAATTTTGGGCTGTTTGGACAAACAATATAGATGAATTTTGAATGATAGGAAAGAAAAGTAAAATGATTATATATATATATATATATATATATATATATATATATATATATATATATATATATATATATATATTAAATTTATTTATTTAACAGATATGATTTAATTTAAATGTGTATGAGTTATTTGTTAGGATATGATATGAAAGAAGTTATTTTCATAGTAGACTTAGGATTATGATTATGATTATGATTAATTTAAAATATAGTTTGAATTTATCTAAATAATTTATAATCTTATATAAAATTAAAGATAGTAAAAATAATTTATATCTAATTTTATTTATATCAATTAACATAAAATTAGCATATATCCAATGTTAAGTGTATATATAATCAAAATAACTTCAAATAAATATTGACCAATTCCAGAAAAATTCAAATAAATTAAAGAAAATATTTATATATCTTATAACCATAAAATAATTGTTTTTAGCAAAATATACATGTATGATTCTATAGTAAATTCTGAAAGCCCTAGAAAATTGGGTTTCTTAGGTTTTAATTATCTAAAAATTCTTGAAAAATTCATAAAATTCTAAAGTAGCCTAAATATGATTTTAAATCTTAATATGAGTCTCTATGAGCCACATGAAGCCTCGTAATATATTATTATCATTATAAAACTATACTTAGTATTCCAAAATAATTTTTTTACAAAAAATTACTAGTATATTCTATTTATTATTCTTGTACGGTATTTTGGGTAACGGATGCTACAATTACTACTTCATGTGTTCCTTACAATTACTAAGAAAGCTCATTTGTGATTGAATAGCTCGAACTTTAATTTTGCAAAATTTTGAACCAAAAATCTCAAAGTTATGCCGACTACCGTACATGTTAGAATTGTAACAAATCACATGGAATATGTCCAAGTTCATAAATAGAATAACTAGAATAGTTATTATTCTCAATGTTGAAGAAAGTCAATTTATAAATGTCACTCCAGAGTCCCAAATTTACATAGAACCAACATATGACTTCCCCATCTAATATGAACTAGGGCATATTTTCAATCTAATAGACCCACCTAGACGTACTATGATGTAATGTGAACTCCATTCCATATCTACACTACACAAGATAGATATATATCTACATCTCATCCAAACAGATAATATAAGAGAGAAAATAAAATAATTACTGAAATGTAAACATGGAGAAACAATGTCCAAAATACAACTAATAAATGCCCGTAGGAATAAACCTACTAGTACAACTTTGAATGGAAAGCACTTATATAAGATATAGATTAAAATGCTGGAAAACAGTAAGAAAACCTGATTTATGTATCGACTAACTAGATAACGATATTGAATCCCAGGATGATGTCTTATCCAAACTCAGGAGAGCTCCGTGAGGTAGACCTCTAAGTCCTCGGCTGGTTTCGCTAGTGAATCAGGTCTCGGATCTTACTCCTCTGGATAATCCTGCTCGTCTAAGCTGAGAAAAAATTAAGTCCTTAGAGGGACACAATAAGATACATAGAATTATGCCATAATATAACTATATACTAGTAAACAACAATAGGTAAATGTATATCTATGTTAATGGCTAAGTGAATCAACATAATGAGAACGTTCGTACGTTTGGACTGTCTGGCTAATAAGTAATTAGGCATAACTCTAGGCTAGAGGCCATCTCTTTATATAAAGCAATAGGTTATATGTATAACTTGTTTAGAATTCATCAAACGACAGAGACCTTTTGATAAAAGGGTCGTAACTCTCATAGATCCTTCAGAGGCTACGGTTCACTGAAAAGTGCATAGTAGTCCATACGTGTATTGACATCAGTCTTCATCCAATGATCTATCTCAATATGACATATTATTCATTCCCCAAGAAGGCAGTCAAAGGATAAGCATTGTCAAACATTATAGCACATATCAAATCCCTGAAGGTTCCAAATTATATAAAGATATACCAGACGAAGTATTAGAGTCTAACATGACATCTGGTGATCTTTTTTGGTAGCTAATCTTCGATAATGCTTCGAGGACAGGTTCCACATGACAAATCATAAAAGGAGTGGGGAACGTATTGATATCCCCAGATAACTTAGCCATTCACAAGGCCTATTCCTTGACAAAACCATGCTTTAGCAATGTAGCAGAGTACAATGGCACTAAAATAATACAGAATTTTACCGATAAAATTTTTCGTCACTAAAATGCCTATTTTCGTCTCTATTTTAATATAGTGACGGATTATCGACGAAAATATGGCGTCACTAATTTAAGTGTCGCTAAAAAAATTTGTCACTAATTGATCTTTATGTCGACAAATTAGCGACAAAATTAGCTACCAAAACCCAGTGATGGATTAGTGACATTATTTACGTCACTGTATTTAGTGACGGATAAGCGACGGATTGGCGACAGAAACTGTGAGCCCATTTTTACCAAATTTTTTAGAAGCTCACCGATTGAGTTTTCGTCGCTAACAACGATGGACATATCCGCGAATTTAGTGACTATTTCTAATACATATTTGCCATATTTTATGGTTAGACATATTTAGCGACAAATTTGTCCGTCGCTAATCCGTCGCTGAATTATCGTGGATCCGTTGCTGACCTAGAATTTCCTAGTATTTTGTCGCTAATATGTCGCTAGTACGTCGCTAAACATAAATATTTTTTCCAGAATTTAATCACTTACTTCCTTCTCATGTTATATTATACAAAATCAATAAGAGATTAAACACATCAAATATAATCAAATATAATAGAACGTATTAATACAAGTGCATAGCCATAAATTATCATAAACTACCATAATCCAAACATATAAAGTTATACAACCAGTACATCCAATAAACTATCAAATTATCAAAAAAAAATCAAGTCGACGGTGAAGGCGGCTACGGCTGTCGGCTCGCCATGTACTGCGTCATAACCATATCGGTGATGTGTTGTAGATCCTTAGGAATGACAAGCGGAGCAGCAGAAAAAATTGAAGATAAAGCTGGAGGAGCCGTCAGAGAAGCAGGAGCTGCAGGATCACTCTGTTAGCTGTCTAACCTACCTTTGTACCTCTAATAGAGTTGTCGTGATCTGCTCCAAACTCATAGCACCAAAAGGAACATCGGGGCCTAGCTCTGATGGAGCTGGAGGAGCCGTCGGAGGAGCTCTGAAAAGAACCGACAACTGGGATGCCAACGATCATGTCCCGTACACGCTACCGTCTTTTCCTCTCCTGACATCTTGTACCCACAGATTATTTCTCTCAGTTGGCGTACTCCTCTCATCCCCTGTCACAACCCGTACCCGGTGTAAGGATACTAGTCGGAAACAACGCCCAGCCTACGCCGCAGAATCGGCGATAGAACGCTGTCTAGATAGTCTATCTAAAGTAATGAACCACCAATAATGATAGAATACTCAATCACAGAACTAAGATAGAATGAGCACGAATCAGATAAGAATAGAATAGTCATCATACAACTCATGAGTTTAAAATAATACATCAATGAGTCTGAAGAGTAACAAAATAAGCTGGAGACAAATCCAGTACAAAAGAATACTATCATACTACAAAGCTACACTCCAGGGTCAACTGTCTCAGTTGGGATAAGTTCCTCTTGAGCCAGGGTCTCAGAATCTAAACCCACAATATCCTGGGGTCCATAATAGGTAGGGTACTCCTCAGTGTCATCTGGAAAAATATATCCAGTCAGGAAAGGAGCAGAGTACATCTCTAATAGCAGTTCTAATCCATGATAAAAACTATGTAACAGTAAATAGCTATAGATAAATAAGATGCACAATAGATACAAGAGATATATAGACAATAAGTAAATACTAGAAAGAAATACAATAATGAACAATATGCCAATAAAATAATAATACTAATGACTAAGTGTGTGAGTATTAGCTTAACATATGATCGGCTTGGGCAAGATACAATGCGGCCTGGCTAATCATACGTGTGGTGCATGATCAACACTATTCGCTTACCAATACTTTATTCAATAGGGATTTGATCACATATCTATACTAATACTCCCCACCCCCAACTGGTATAATAAATCCAACCACGGTATGCTATGGCACTAGATTCCCCAAGAAGAGAGCGACTCCTCCCGAAAATCGGTGTCTATACATGTACAAGATAACCAATAAAACAATACTTGCACCATATACACCATATACCAAGGAATAATATCTCATGACGAGATCCGGATATACCAATCCGTGTAACCATAGTGTCAAGAGAAACATGTATATCTACACTAGATACAACGAACATAGAGGATATCATAAATGAGAAACTATCAGAGAATGTACTCGCCTGAAGTCCAAATGAATAGTCTCACAGATGTCTGACTCGGTGCCTCGAAAAACTAGATATAGAATACCACATTAATACAAGGTCCCAGAAAGAGAACAAATCAAACTAGTCAACTTCTAGGTCAATAAATCTATTCTAAGTCAAAAGTCAACTATGGTCAACTCTAAAGTCAACTAAAGTCAAACATGGTCAAACCAAGGTCAACCTCACAAGACATCTATATAAATAATGTAACAATTAGGAATCAAGGTCTTGATCCCAATTGGTACCCACACAAAGTATAAATAAGATACAATATTATACACTCTAATATAAAGTATACAAACCAAGATTTATACAAATAAAATAATATATCACTACTAGTATTATACCTCACAAAAGCACATATATATACATATATATATATACAATAATAATATATAATATATAAATTAAATCTGCCCAATTGTCACTGAAAACAGTGAACAAAAACAAAGATTAAATAAAACAGGCTTATAGTGACAGTCTTGACTGTCACAGAAAATCTGTCGCAGAATCCGCTGAACTATAAACCTACTGCTGCTGAAACGGTGACAGTTAAACAACTGTCGCAGAAAACTGTTGCAAAACGGTGTGTAAATCCGCCCGCTGCTATTAATGACAGGACTGTCATTAATAACTACAGCGGCTGCTGTAACATAACAGAATAATGACAGTTTTCAACTGTCATTAAAAGCATTGTCACCAAACAGTAAAAAAAATATATATATATATATAAATATATATATAAGATATATAAATCAAAATACATATATATATATATATAAAACAATTTAATAACTATATACTTATATATATATATACATATAAACTTATACAATTAAATATCAATAGTTACATAACACATACACATATTAATGTACGTATTTTACATGGCTAGAAGCACACATAAAAATTCATTCATTAATATACAAATAATTATATAATAATTATAAATAATATAATTACACATTTAAACACATAAATATATTTTATAAAATATTTATGTATAAATTATTTTATTAACATAAGTACATATATAATTGCATGCAAGAAGCTACATATATATATTCATACATCATATTAGAATACATAAAAATATAGATCTATGCTACAATAAATACCATAATAAATACACTAAAATAATATATAATATCTATATATTTACTAATTATAAATGAAGAATTTAAAGCATAAATAATTAGATCTACACATAAACACACCAAATTGGAAAGTTTCACACCGTATCCCACTAGATCTAGGATACGCATGTGACACGAGTCCAACACACAACCAAATGTACCCCGAAGGACACAAACAAGTCATAAATAATATTTATGAATAAATTAAAGAGTCAAAAGTAGATCTATGTGTTCGTGTCAAAATATGACATGTACAAAGCCCCGTGTCGGAGGAAAACTCCCAAAATGACACGTATCACCAAATAGTTGGGATACGAATCACATGTACCCAAATATGGACACGATACAAGCCCCAAACACATAAATACATGCCCAATTGATCTATAGGATCAATTGACATACACAACAAAATGTAAATTCGGAATTCCAACAAAATTGACACAAAAACCACCATAACTTTCTCCATGGGTCTCCTATGAACACAAAACAAAGTCCTATGGGTAGTACATACATATGGGTTAATTTTACATGATTAAATCTTAGATTTAGAAGCTATTTTAATGGAAAAAACTGAATTATACCTATTGGGAGATGGATTCCAAATGAAACCTCCAATTGAGATGAACTTGCTTCCAAATTATAGATCCTTTCTCCTTTTTGTAGATCCTTGCTTCCTCCTTCTAGATCCTTGCTTCTCAACTTTCTAATGGTGAATTGGGAAGAATTTGGAATGAATTTGGTGGGGAATTGGAATGGGAATGGAGGGAATTTGGGAGTGGAGAATTCTAGATCTAGATTTGGAATGAGAATGAGAGGAGAGAGAAATTTCCCCCCTCTAATATAGGCCGGCCATGCCCCCTTCCCCAAGTAATTATAAAATATCCAATGTACCCCTTGGGGCCTCTCATGAAGAAATAATTAAGGAAGGAAGCTTCTAGTCTAATCATTTAATTAATTTAATCCATCTCCTTAACCATGGGCTTCCTAAATGGGCCAAGTCTAACTATTTAATTCATGTTGGTGCATGGGTCCAAACTAAACTAGTTGGGTCTACTAAAATAAGTCCAAAATAATTAAATAACATCCAACAACAATTAAATAATACAACAAAAATTATTTACCATGCACAATATTTATTTAAATAGGAAATTACTAAAATACCCTTTTTCCTAAAATGTGGTAGTGACAAGTCTACCCTCCTTAAAATAATTTTGTCCTCGAAATTTAAAGATGCAAACTACCCCCAGAAAAATCACAGAACAGAATTAAAGAATCACAATTAACTAATGAACAGAACATAACTAGACAATAACATACCTCAAGGTACAAACAAATATGGATAACGCTCTCGCATGTCATCCTCTCTTTCCCAGGTAGACTCTCCCGGAGAGTGATGCCTCCATGCGACGCGTACCAAAGGAATAGTCTGGTTCCTCAGCACCTTCTCTCTCCGATCCAGAATCTCAACTGGCTGCTCTGGATAGCTAAGAGTAGGGCCTACCTCTATCTCTGAGTGATCAAATACATGACTAGGATCTGCCATGTATCCTCTCAACTGCGACACATGAAACACGTTGTGCACTCCCTCCAATGCAGGTGGCAAGTCTAGTCTATAAGCAACTGCACCGACCCTCTCTAGAATAGTGAAAGGTCCGATGAATCGCGGACTAAGCTTTCCGCCTCCACCGAAGCGAATCGTGCCTCGTGTCAGAGAAATACTCAGAAACACCAAACCACCCACCTAGAACAAAATACCATCTTAAGAACTTAATCTATTACAAACAAGAACAAGCACAAACAAAATCTAAACTATACCTCGAACTCCAAAGGTCTCCGATGGCTATCGGCCCAATGCCGCTGTCTGTCCTGCGCCACTCGAAGTCTGTCTCTGATCAACTGAACCTTCTCCGCTGCATCCACAACCATCTCTGGCCCAAACAAAACTCTCTCTCCAACATCGTCCCATGACAAAGGAGTACGACACCTCCGACCATATAGAGCTTCAAAAGGTGACATCTCTATACTGGCCTGGTAACTGTTGTTGTAAGCAAACTCTACCAAATGGAGATAGTCCTCCCAAGAACCCCCGAAATCTAGTACACAAGTGCGCAACATATCCTCGAGAGTCTGGATAGTCCGCTCAGACTGTCCATCTGTCTGGGGATGATATGCAGTACTGAATTTGAGCTGAGTGCCCAAACTCTCCTGTAAACTCCTCCAGAAATGAGAAGTGAAACGACTATCCCGATCTGAGACTATGCTGACGGTAACTCCATGTATCCTAACGATCTGCCTCACATATATCTCTGCCAGCTTCTCCGTAGAGAAACCCACCTTGAAAGGCAAAAAGTGGGCCGACTTGGTCAACCTATCAACAATGACCCAAATTACGTCTTTCCCTCCTGGAGATCGTGGAAGTCCGGACACAAAATCCATAGTAATGTGTTCCCACTTCCACTCTGGAATGGGTAATGGCTGAAGTAACCCTCCTGGCCTCTGCCTCTCGGCTTTCACCTGCTGGCACACTAAGCATCTGGATACAAACTGTGCCACTTCCCTCTTCATGCCATACCACCACACACTCTCTCGCATATCCCGATACATCTTGTTAGCACCTGGATGTATGGAATACTGAGAGCGATGCGCTTCCTGCAATACCTCCTCACGCAACTCCCCACTAGGCACACACAATCTAACTCCATGCCTCAAAGATCCATCCTTTGAAATAGTAAAATCATCCTCCAATCCTGCTCTCACTTGAGCTCTGACACTCCTCAAAGATACATCATCATACTATGCTACCTTAATCCTGTCCATCAAATCTGAGTGTATCTGTAATCCCCAGATCTGCATAGCACACCCAGGAATAATCACCTCAATGCCCAAGCTCTCCAAGTCCTTCGACAAATATCGATCCTGCGTTAAGAACATAGCTACCGGATACCTGCTCAAAGCATCGGCAACTACATTGGCTTTCCCAGGATGATATTGTAAAGAGATATCAAAATCCTTCATCAGTTCCAACCACCGACGCTGCCTCATGTTCAACTCCTTCTGCGTGAAAACGTACTTCAAGCTTTTGTGGTCTGTGAAGATCTCCACACGCTCTCCGTACAAATAATATTTCTACAACTTCAGAGCGAAGATGACGGCTGCCAACTCCAAATCATGGATAGGATAGTTCTTTTTATGAGGACGCAATTGCCTGGATGCATAGGCAATCATTTTCCCATGCTGCTAAAGAACACAACCTAAACCCTTTCCTGATGCATCACTATAAATAGTGAAACCTCCAGACCCTGATGGCAACATCAAAATAGGAGCAGACGTCAACCTCTTCTTCAACTCTTCAAAAGCATCCTGGCAATCCTCCGTCCAAACAAACTCCATATCCTTTCTTGTGAGTCTAGTCATCGGCTCGGCAATCCTCGAAAAATCTTGCATAAACTTCCTGTAATAACCTGCCAATCCTAAGAAACTCCTGATCTCTGCTACCGAACTCGGAGTCTTCCAAGATTCCACTGCTGAAATCTTCTTCTGATCCATTGAAATACCATCACCAGTCACAACATGCCCCAAGAATTCTACCTTGTCCAAGAAAAACTCATATTTGGACAACTTCCCATACAACTTCTCCTTCCTCAGCACATCTAACACAATCCTCAAATGCTCCTCATGCTCCTCCGGTATCCTCGAGTATATGAGTATGTCGTCGATGAACACCACCACGAATTTGTCAAGGTACTGGTGGAACACCTTGTTCATCAAGTTCATAAATACCGTCGGTGCATTAGTCAAACCAAACGGCATCACCATAAACTCGTACTGACCATACCTAGTTCTAAAAGCAGTCTTCGGTATGTCCTCCGGCTTTACCTTCACCTGATGGTAGCCTGATCTCAAATCTATCTTAGAAAATACCTTCGCACCACTCAACTGATCAAACAGATCATCAATCCGTGGCAAAGGATACTTATTCTTGATAGTGAGATTATTCAAAGCCCTGTAATCAATGCACATGCGCACCGATCCATCCTTCTTTGGTACAAACAATACCGAGGCTCCCCATGGTGAAGAACTTGATCTGATAAACCCTTTATCCTGCAATTCGTCCACCTGCTTCTTCAACTCGACCAGCTCGCTGTTGTTTACTCTATAGACATGCTGCGAAATTGGTTCTGCACTTGGCACCAAATCTATAAAAAATTCAATATCTCGATCTGGTGGCAATCCTGGCAATTCCTCAGGAAACACATCCAAGAATTCTGCTATCAACGGATGCGGCAACTCTTTATCTTCCACCATAGCTCCACAAATAATGCCTTCTCCCTGCTCTGCAGCTCCTCTAGCAAACTCGAACTCTGGCTCTCCTGGCAAACCAAATAAAACTCTACCTCCTCTACAGTCTATGCTAGCACGGTGCCTACTTAACCAATCTATCCCAAGTACAACGTCGTAGCTCGGAAGTGGCATTACAAGTAGATACGCACTCAACTCCCGGTCTCCCAGAGTAACTCTCCGGTCCTTGCAAATATCATTAACCAGGATAATGCCTCCCCCGGTCATGATCTTGCAAGTCCTAAGCAAAGACTGAGCTACCAAACCATGCTTTAGAGCAAAAGAAACAGTTACAAAACTATGGGAAGCACCACTATCAAACAAAGCTAAATCTGGAATGGAATCAAGAAGAATAGAACCTGCGATGACATCTCTGGTGGGTTCCTCCTCTTCGACGGTCATAGCAAACGCTCGTCCCTGTCGAGCACCTTTCTGCTGTTGATGCTGGACAAAATGCTGCTGCTGTGTCGGAAGCGGTCCCCTCGGCTGTGCTACAGGTGGTCTCGTCTGTGTCCTCGGAGCTGGAGCTGCTTCCTGAACTGCACGACGAGGACACTCCCTTGATTGATGCCCATCAGTACCACAATACAAACAAGCTCCTAGCCTCCTCCTGCAAACTTCCCAGATGTGGCCGGGCTTCTTGCAGAAGTTGCATGGAGCTTGCTGTAACTGTCTCTGCTGCTGAGGTGCCTGGTGAAAAGGCGCTCTAGCTGGAGTCTGGTTCTGCTGTGGCTGCTGAAAAGGTCTGGACTGGAAATGAGGACGTTTGAAAGATACTGCACTGCCGTTGGCCCCCAGAAAAGAATCACGGTCTCTCTTAGTCTTCAAACCCAGATCCCGCTCAACCTTGTGTGCCTCCACAAGTATCTCCGAGTATGTCTCATAAAAAGACGAAATGAGAATCTTCACTTCCCAGTTTAGACACTCTCAGAAACGAATAGCTCGAACCTCCGGCTCTCTCACCAAATACTCTGCAAATTGGCTCAACCTACCGAACTCCGCAGCGTATTCCTCCACAGACATGCTCCCCTGAATGAGACTCTCAAATTGTCTCCCCAAGTCAAGCCTGTCTATCCGGGCGAAAAACTTCTTCTTGAAAAGATCCTTGAATACCTCCCAAGATTGTCCTACATCAACCAGTACTGGCTCATTCCTGAACCAAGTGCGAGCGACGTCGAACAGTTGAAGTCCTACCGCCTCAACCTTCAGATCTTCAGAAAGACGGGACACCCTCATAAGACGCTTAATGTCCTCGAGCCAATCATCAGCATAGACGATGCCCTCCGTCCCTTTGAAAACCCTAGGCTCCAGTTTCTTGAAGTCCTGAATGTTGCCTGGCCGAAGCTGAGCAACTTGAGGAACAACCTGCTGCTGGACCGGAACTCCTCTCTCAACTACAGCACGAGCAAGCTGATGAGCACTCTCGATGCCCTGCCATAGGATGTCGGTCTGCCTCTGATGTGCCTCTGACTGAGCCCTCTGTGCCTCGAGCATCTCACGAAACAGTGTAAACATCTGTGACGCCTCTTCTGGCACAGGAGGTGGAGGTGGAAGCCCCTCAGATACAGCTGGCATAGTCCTCTGAGTAGGTGGTGGACCTCCGAAAGCAGCAGACACTCCAATCACCGGAGAAGTGACTGGTGCAGGCCCTCGGGATGTCGCAGACCTCTCAGAAGCTGCTCTCCCCTGCTGTGATCTAGTCTTTGGCGGCATCCTGAGACAAAGCGAAAGAAAGAATCAATATGGCACAAGATGTAAGACATCAAGGAAAGGACAGTTTAAGGGATCAAGTATCAATGTCAAAGGAGAATAGTTGAATCAAAAGAATTTTCCTAGATGTGATTGAGTATCTCAGCCTATATCCTATATCCTATCGCAGGCTCGCAGTAGTACAACTAAATTGTCGCACTACCACGACATCAAATACTTGTGAAGCTAGACCTGCATGGGCCACCACCAAAAATGTGTCATGACCCGTACCCGGTGTAAGGATACTAGTCGGAAACAACGTCCAGCCTACGCCGCAGAATCGGCTGTAGAACGCTGTCTAGATAGTCTATCTAAAGTAATGAACCACCAATAATGATAGAATACTCAATCACAGAACTAAGATAGAATGAGCACGAATCAGATAAGAATATAATAGTCATCATACAACTCATGAGTTTAAAATAATACATCAATGAGTCTGAAGAGTAACAAAATAAGTTGGAGACAAATTCAGTACAAAAGAATACTATCATACTACAAAGCTACACTCCAGGGTCAACTGTCTCAGTTGGGATAAGTCCCTCTTGAGCCAGGGTCTCAGAATCTAAACCCACAACATCCTGGGGTCCATAATAGGTAGGGTACTCCTCAGTGTCATCTGGAAAAATATATCCAGTCAGGAAAGGAGCAGAGTACATCTCTAATAGCAGTTCTAATCCATGATAAAAACTATATAACAGTAAATAGCTCTGGATAAACAAGATGCACAATAGATACAAGAGATATATAGATAATAAGTAAATACTAGAAAGAAATACAATAATGAACAATATGCCAATGAAACAATAATACTAATGACTAAGTGTGTGAGTATTAGCTTAACATGTGATCGGCTTGGGCAAGATACAATGCGGACTGGCTAATCATACGTGCGGTGCATGATCAACACTATTCGCTTACCAATACTTTATTCAATAAGGATTTGATCACATATAAATACTAATACTCTCCACCCCCAACTGGTATAATAGATCCAACCACGGTATGCTATGGCACTAGATTCCCCAAGAAGAGAGCGACTTCTCCCGAAAATCGGTGTCTGTACATGTACAAGATAACCAATGAAACAATACTTGCACCATATACACCATATACCAAGGAATAATATCTCATGACGAGATCCGGATATACCAATCCGTGTAACCACAGTGTCAAGAGAAATATATATATCTACACTAGATACAACGAATATAGAGGATATCATAAATGAGAAACTATCAGAGAATGTACTCGCCTGAAGTCCAAATGAATAGTCTCACAGATGTCTGACTCGGTACCTCAAAAACCTAGAATACCACATTAATACAAGGTCCCGGAAAGAGAACAAATCAAACTAGTCAACTTCTAGGTCAATAAATCAATTCTAAGTCAAAAGTCAACTATGGTCAACTCTAAAGTCAACTAAAGTCAAACATGGTCAAACCAAGGTCAACCTCACAAGACATCTATATAAATAATGCAACAATTAGGAATCAAGGTCTTGATCCCAATTGGTACCCACACAAAGTATAAATAAGATACAATATTATACACTCTAATATAAAGTATACAAACCAAGATTTATACAAATAAAATAATATATCACTACTAGTATTATACCTCACAAAAGCACATATATATATACATATATATATATACAATAATAATATATAATATATAAATTAAATCAGCCCAATTGTCACTGAAAAAGTGAACAAAAACAAAGATTAAATAAAACAGGCTTATAGTGACAGTCTTGACTGTCACAGAAAATCTGTCGCAGAATCCGCTGAACTATAAACCTACTGCTGCTGAAACGGTGACAGTTAAACAACTGTCGCAGAAAACTATCGCATAACGCTGTATAAACCCGCCCGCTGCTATTAATGACAGGACTGTCATTAATAACTACAGCGGCTGCTGTAACAGAACAGAATAATGACAGTTTTCAACTGTCATTAAAAGCACTATCATGAAATAGTAATATATATATATATATATATATATATAAATATATATATAAGATATATAAATCAAAATACATATATATATATAAAATAATTTAATAACTATATACTTATATATATATATACATATAAACTTACACAATTAAATATCAATAGTTACATAACACATGCACATATTAATGTACGTATTTTACATGGCTAGAAGCACACATAAAAATACATTCATTAATATACAAATAATTATATAATAATTATAAATAATATAATTACACATTTAAACACATAAATATATTTTATAAAACATTTATGTATAAATTATTTTATTAACATAAGTACATATATAATTGCATGCAAGAAGCTACATATATATATTCATACATCATATTAGAATATATAAAAATATAGATCTATGCTACAATAAATACCATAATAAATACACTAAAATAATATATAATATCTATATATATTTACTAATTATAAATAAAGAATTTAAAGCATAAATAATTAGATCTACACATAAACACACCAAATTGGAAAGTTTCACACTGTATCCCACTAGATCTAGGATACGCATGTGACACGAGTCCAACACACAACCAAATGTACCCCGAAGGACACAAATAAGTCACAAATAATATTTATGAATAAATCAAAGTGTCAAAAGTATATCTATGTGTCCGTGTCAAAATACGACATGTACAAAGCCCCGTGTCGGAGAAAAACCCCCAAAATGACACGTATCACCAAATAGTTGGGATACGAACCACATGTACCCAAATATGGACATGACACAAGCCCCAAACACATAAGCACATGCCCAATTGATCTATAGGATCAATTGACACACACAACAAAATATAAATTCGGAATTCCAACAAAATTGACAGAAAAAGCACCATAACTTTCTCCATGGGTCTCCTATGAACACAAAACAAAGTCCTATGGGTAGTACATACATATGGGTTGATTTTACATGATTAAATCTCAGATTTAGAAGCTATTTTAATGGGAAAAACTAAATTATACCTATTGGGAGATGGATTCCCAATGAAACCTCCAATTGAGATGAACTTGCTTCCAAATTGTAGATGCTTGCTCCTTTTGGAATGAATTTGGTGGAGAATTGGAATGGGAATGGAGGGAATTTGGGAGTGAGGAATTCTAGATCTAGATTTGGAATGAGAATGAGAGGAGAGAGAAATTTCCCCCCCTCTAATATAGGCCGGCCATGCCCCCTTCCCCAAGCAATTGTAAAATGTCCAATGTACCCCTTGGGGCCTCTCATGAAGAAATAATTAAGGAAGGAAGCTTCTAGTCTAATCATTTAATTAATTTAATCCATCTCCTTAACCATGGGCTCCCTAAATGGGCCAAGTCTAACTATTTAATTCATGTTGGTCCATGGGTCCAAACTAAACTATTTGGGTCTACTAAAATAAGTCCAAAATAATTAAATAACATCCAAAAACAATTAAATAATACAACAAAAATTATTTACCATGCAGAATATTTATTTAAATAAGAAATTACTAAAATACCATTTTTCCTAAAATGTGGTAGTGACATCCCCACCCTCCAACGTCTCATATATCTCCTATATTTATTTTTGTAAATAAGTTTAGATATCGTAGGTTAGGATTAATCTTTTTATTGACTACAACTAAGGTTAAGTTTAGACTTAAGTTTAGATATCGTAGGTTAGGTTTAGAGTTAAAGTTTTTAGATATAATAGGTAACAATATTAAAGTTAAGGTTAGCTTTTTAGGGTAAACAAATATAGTTAAATTATAAAAAAAATATAATTAAATTTTGTTGACAAAATTTTATAAACAAAACTAACATATGCTTTGGCGGCCCACTCATCTACGAGCTTCCCATACTTCTTTCTTTTGTGCGTCCACTGAAAGATTGAGGGGAAGTCGACGGTCTTCGGGTGTCCTCGGGCCCTGGTGGCCTTCTTGCACTATAAAAATTAAGTAATTAATTAATAAGAAAAAATGAGAATTACCAAAAATTGATCTAGCCAAAAATTATAATACTGACCATCCGTCGAAAATGCTCGACAATCTGAATAGATCCACCAGTGTGAAGATCACCCTTAACACGGGACACTCTTGCCTTCTCGTACTTGGCCTTATAGGCCGGGGCCTCCATATTATCCTTCATCTTCTCCCAGAACTTGAGCGACTCCTTGCGAAGATCCCCTGAATGTGATGCCAGCTTCTACTGATCATTGATCATATTCCTGAATCTTTTACTAGCGACGATCTTGTAGCACTTTCAAATTGCAGCATCTCTATGATCCGGCCACTAGTATAACTTCTACAAATTAGAAAAATATTTTTTAGCATTTTAATCAAAAAATTATATATTATTCTAAATAAAAATCTTATACATACCCATAGTATATCCGGCCAAATAAATCGTCGATCCAGCGGGACATCACTGATGTTGATATAAGGGCCATGAAAGTTCTCCCGCATGATATTACCCAGATTAGTGCCAGCCTTGGTTGTGAAGAACCTAAAAAAAATTAGAATGAAAAGTAATAAATAAATAAATATGTGAATTGACAATAAGTACTTACGTCGTCCATCGGCCTACAGCTCGGGACGATCTATATTGGCTGACCGCTCTGGCAGAGTAAGAGAATCTGCAAATTCTGGATGATAGACATATACTCGGTGGTCCACCAGGAGGCCTGGATATGAATTTGCTCCATTATAAGCAAATAGTGGTCTAGTAGTCGCAGGAGTAGTCGCAGGGGTAGAAGCTGAGGGAAGCTCGGAAGATGGAGTAGCTCCCCCTACCGATGAACGAGTATATGGTAGGGATAAACCATCCTCAACATCTATGAACTCGTCCTCTGATGGTCATGTTTGAACTACATTCACTGTAGCTGGAGGAAGCTGAAAAGAAGATCCTCTATGAACCTGTCATCGTGCTAGTTCTCATCCTCGTCCTGTCATAGGTAAATTAGACAGTAAATAATGGATCGTGTTATAAAAAAAATAAAACTAGTGACATCAAGACATCATAAAGTAATGGATGGTGTGGTAAAATAAATAAATACTAGTGTGATGATAAAATAAATAATAACTATGTCATTAAATAAATAAATAATCTAAGCTAATGCATATGTGTGTATATACTAATCTTCTTCATCTTCCGAATTGTCATTGTCTTCCGAATTATTTTCTAAATCGTCTTCATATTCATATTCATATTCATATTCATATTCATATTCATATTCATATTCTACTTTTTCATTTTTATTTTCACTTTCACTATCACCTTCATCTTCTAATTCTTGTTTATCATTCGATACTTCAATATCAAAGTCCTCCTCTATATGAGATAAATCTTCTACGTCAATCTTTTCATTAACTCTATCATCATCTATGGTAACATCAACCTCCATACCATCAACACCGGCCAAACTCATATATGTAGGTTGAGGCATGACTACCTCATCCTCTTGGTATGCTAGATCCCTAACAATATATGTGTTTCTAACTTTAATTTTGCATACAGCCCACCAATCTGTATTATTGCGTCGTTGACTAGGATAGCTCGTATAATACACTTGAACCATTTGACTAGCCAACACAAATAGTTCAAAACCTACATATCCTTTTCTATAATTTATATCAACAAACCCAAACTGGTTGTCAATTTTCCATCCTTGCTTGGGTATTGTGTTGAACTAATCATATTTAAACAACACAATTTTTGCCTGATAAGAGTATTCTAGCTCCACGACATCTCTTAGTACACCGTAATAGTCGAATTTTGGACCCTCGTCGTAGACTGAATCCCTCACATATACTCCAGAATTTTTTGTATAATTAGCCTCATCATCGATAAATGATTGATTAATAGACTTATCAGTGGTTCTAAATTTGAAGCCATTGATAGTGTATCAATCCTAACACTTTGCCCTCTTGCTTCGTCCGATAGCTAATGATCGAAGTCGTTAGTTCTGTAACTCTGTACCAGGACGAAAAACCTGAAACTTTACGTATCATATAGAAATTAGACAAAGATTGGCCGGAATACTAAATTTAGAATGCTTAATGTTTAGGATCCATACATAATTATAGAACCACGATGGAAATATTCTATTAATCTCTCTAGCAAGATCATTATCATTAACATTAGGTCTCTCCATTTTTACCTCAGCTCAAAAAGTACTATTATAATAAGGAGAATAGTTAGAGCACTTTTTTCTAAGCATATACAGAATTAAAATATGTAGCAAAGATGTGTTGCTTACTTCTCAATATCTACCATCTCCTCAAGACCACTATTTAACAATATATACCAATAAGTGGCTCCAAACTCATCGTCTTCCAACCACCGTAATTTAGTAGCACTTATAGGCTTGTCTCCCACATTGAAGATAGTACGTATTATATTATTCGTTGCATCAACTCCACCGTCATCATTCCTTGTGGCTCTATTATGATTTGTTCTGACATGAGTATCAAAGTAGATGGAGCAGAAGTTTGAAACCTCCTCATTGATATATGCTTTGCATATTGAAGCTTCTACATGAGCCTTATTTTCTAATTTCTTCTTTAGGTGATGTAGATACTTATAGATAATATATTGAATATTAAAATTATTTGAATAAAAAATTAATAGTACAAACTAATCAGTTTATACCGCTCAAATAGATGCATCTATCGATATTGGACGGGAGCACCGACACGTGCTTTGTATGCCAGATGAATCGACAAATGCTCCATACTATTAAAAAAACTAAGGGGAGCACACTTTCTAACTTGCACAATGTCAATACAATATTCTCCTCAAGTTCTATTAAATCTTCTACCGTCAACTTGTTTGAACACAAATCTCTAAAAAATATAGATAATTCGGTCAGCGGAGTCCATACTTGATGAGGCAACATCTCTCTTAGAGCAATAGGTAGTAACCTCTCCATAAAGACATGGCAATCATGACTCTTTATCCCAGTCATCTTGCGTTCGTTGAGATTGACACATCTTGCCTGATTTGACACGTAGCCGTCAGAAAATCTCAAATTTGAAATCCAGTTGAATATTATTAATTTTTTCTCCATACTCAATGTAAATGGCGTTGGAGGCTTGACCCAATTACCGTTTGTACTTCCTTTTAGGTGCAAATCTGTACGCCTACAAATAATTTCTAAGTCCTTTCTTTCTTTGAAATTGTCTTTTATTTTTTCCTTGATATCTATCACCGTATTGATGATGTTGTCGAATACATTCTTTTCGATATGCATGATATCAAGATTATTTCTTATGAGATTTTCCTTCCAAAAAGGTAAGTCCTAAAAGATACTCCGCTTCGTCCAATTCTGTCTATGTCCGAACCCTTCAAAGTGAAGGACTAATTTCGGATCTTCCATCACAATCGGCAATCTATCTACCTTTTCCAAACTTTGTCTTATGTTAGTCGCAACGGCGGCGAAGATAATTCCTGTATACCTGCTCTAAAGCTATCTCTTTCCTTCTCCAAGGATGCGACGCAGGAAGGAACTAAAGGTTACACTAAAAAAAGCATGCTTTTTTGCCATTCTGGGGACTGAATGTCATACTCTTTTCCATACATATCGGAAAAAACAAAGTACCATGAGTATTCCACCCCGATAATATCATATATGCTAAAAGTTATTAATGATCCACATGAGTATCGCTCTCATCTAAAAGTTCTTCTCATTAGATATATCATATGTCTGAACCCCGAACTGCCATAATTGTTTCAACTCATCTACCAATGGCTGCAAGTAGATATCGATATTATTCTTTAGATTTTTTGGACCGGGTATGATAAGTGTTAAGAACATGTTGAGTCTTCATGCACATCCACGATGGCAGATTATAAGGAGTCAAAATCATCGGCCAACAAGAGTACTGAGATCCCGACTACGAAATGAGTGAATCCATCAGAACATAGACACAACCGGATATTCCTGGACTCCGCAGCAAATTCAAGATAATACCGATCTAAAAGCATACATGCCTCTCTATAAGAAGGATGAGATAATTCTCCATCATCCATCTTTCGTTCCTTGATATGCCATGTGTTCTACTATATTTACGAACAAATACATCCTCTACAGCCTCTTCGTAATCGTCAAAAACTGTATGTACTTATAGGGACGTAACAATTCTCTGTAGTTGACTTTCCTTTGCCCCGAATTAGCTTGTACCGGTCTGCGTGACAAAAAATGCATTTATCGTTAATATTGTTCTTCTTGTAGTACAACATACAACCATTTCGACAACAATCTATCTTTTCGTAGCCGAATCCGAGTTTTTGTATCATCATCTTTAACTTGTAGAAGTTTTCAGGCAACTCTTTTGATCCTTTTGGCAAAAACTCTCTACCAAACTTATTTATCCGGTCGTAGCATTCCTGTCGTAAGTTAAATTCAGACTTGAGGTTCAACAGCTGCATTACCACCGACATGATAGAATAAGAATCATAACCCGAGTATAATAGAGTATCGTCGTTTTTGAACATATTATAGAATTCCTTCGCATTAGGATTCGGATCCTCCGGATCAAAACTTGAAACGACCGCATCAAATACCAACTCATGCGCCAGGTTTTGCGATCGATATTCAAATTTATCTACGAGAGTGGACTCTTCTACCTCCGTATTGAAAGAGAAATGATATTAAGGAGTCAAAGGTTTTTCTTGAACCGTCCACTCCTTATAGTTCGGTAAGAAACCCTTCTTGTAGAGATGCTCCCTCACAAGATCCACCTCTTTGAATGGTATATTATGACATTTGATACAAGGGCACTTGATGAACCTCCTATCCATGAAATACAGTTGGCTACTGGCGTATTTAAAAATTTTCTCAACGCCAGCCCAGAAATCATCTGTCAAACCAATCCTACACTCATATCACCGATTGTACATCCACAATCGATCAACTAAGTATTGACTCGTTGCTTCTGTATATACCATATATATTCAAATAATATGGATTAGATACAAGATGAGTTAGGATATTTGCTAAAGGAAGAGTTGGGATACTTGTTCTACACGTATCCAAAACCATACTTCCCTGACACTCATCTGAATATGACCGATGCACGCCTATATATATTAATACCTATATATAATCGGCAAGGGTGACTACTATTTCGTTCAATTTCACATGTAAACTAATCGGCAAGGGTGACTACTTTTTCATTCAATTACAAAACCTATATATAGTTACTAAATTATATATATATATATATATATATATATATATATATATATAAACTAGTTAAATATACAAAGGTTTCTAGTAACTAAATAAATGGTTCAGTTTAGTTCAATTTTTGGTCCAAATTAAACCGAATAATGCTCACCCCTAATACCTATATTCTTTCTGAATAAATTACTCTTATACCTATTCATAAATCCTACATTCTAAATGTTTTTTATTTTAATTTTTTTCAAAACGAACCCGTAACTAATGTCCATATGGCAAGTCCGTAGCTTCCCAACATGATCCAAAGCAAACATATGAGTTGTGTTTACACATATGGCCTTTTAGTATCTTGTGTCATGTGTCTTCCCATAAAATTTGAATATATTAGACAATGTGTCATGTGTCCTGTTTAGTCTTTCACTAAATAGATAAATATGTGGAGGGTTATGATTAGGGTTTACCTTCGTAGAGGAGGAGGGGATCTGACGTAGGATGGAGGCGGATGCCTGAGGCCGATGGAGGTGCTCAAGGGGATCTGACTCTCAAGTCGAGAAGGAGGAGGGCTCCGGCTCTGGCGCCTGAGGAGAGGGGGCTCGGGGGAAGTCGAGGTGGAGGAGGAGGTGAGCTAGGGGGAGTCGAGGTGGGGGAAGATGTCGCCGGAGGAGATGGGGTCGGGGTTAGTGGGTTGGAAGGAGGAGAGGGGGTCGGAGGTCGGGATGAGGGAGGTGGTCACTGGAGGAGGTAGGTGGGTCAAACGCCGAAGGAGGATGAGGAGGAGGGGATCGAACGTCGGATGAGGAGAGGGGATCGGACGCCGGAGGAGGAGGAGAAGGATAAGAGGGTTTCGGGGTCAGGGGTGAGAGAGGAGAGAGAGAGTGTTTGGGGGGAAATAAAAATGTAAATCGGAGATTGAATTTTAACATTTGGTAGTGACAAAAATTTTTGTCGCTATTCCGTCGCATAGAAAATTCGACACCATATCGACGGAATAACAACAAAAATTAATATTTGTTTCTTATATAAATACATTAGTCCCTATGCCTTCGGTCTTTCGTCGCTACACCAGCGAAGGAATATGATTCGTCGTTATTTTATAGTATTTTTGTAGTGTGCTTTGTTAATCGGTCTATAACTTTCTCAACAATTGGGAATCGAATATCTGGAACCTTATAGTGACTCTAATTTGATCATTAGTCGGGTTCTAGAAGTATATGAAGTTCGGCAAAAGGATTTAATTTTCTACCATTTAGTTACTTTAGAGATCGCCAATATGTTCAAGGGATTTTACATCAACTATGTGCCTCATCTACAAAATACAGAAGTTGATGCTCTCATAGGATTAGCAACTTCGTTTGCCATCCCAAAAAAAGCTAAATACCTCATCCCAATCAAGAGTAAACACTATGTGATGGTGGTGACTCTCCAATTATTATGTACTAAGAATAAATTGGTAATTCAAGAAGCTTGTTCAACATAGATAGAATTTGAACCTCGTGATTGGAGGTTCCCATTCATAGATTTTGCTATATATGTGATCTTGTCTGATGATCCAAAAGAAGAAACATCCATTAGGAAGCTTTATAATGTTTCTACTATTATTCTGTTACAAAAATGCTCTACCATCGATCTTATGAAGGAGTATTACTTTGATGCTTATCAAATAAAGAAGAAAAAAAAAGAATCCCTCAACGAGGAGCATGATGGTCCTTGTGGTGCACATTAATCAGATCCTAAACTACATGATCGTTTGTGATGCATGGGCTACTACTGACCTGCCAAGAGCCATAGATTATGTAACAAGATGCACATCGTGCTAAATTCATGCAGATTTTATCCATCAACCATCAAAATTCCTATATTCGATAGCTTCTTTATGGCCCTTTGAAGCTTAGGATATAAACAACATTGGTCTTTTAGTCCGTTGTCAATAAAAGGAAACTAGTTTATTCTTACAATATCTGATTATTTCTCCAAATGGGTTAAAGTCATACCACCAACTGGATTGAAGACTTCTATTGTCATTAGCTTTATCAAATACTAGGTCATATACTATTTTGGCATTCCCATCGAATTATCTATGACAATAGTTCTCAGTTTACGAGTTAGGCATTCTATCAATTCTTCGACAAGTTTAGAATCTAAATTTTTTATGCCATAATACCTGAATACGGAGACAAATACGGACAGCTACCTCGTACAAAGTAATATACGTCGTACGGCGATCACGATGTAACTAGATAAGGGGGTGCATGCTATAATCAGGTCACTTTGGGTCACATGAACATCTATGTCTCAATCAATCAAACAAGAAACAGTAATCATAGAGCATATATGATAAAGCAACAAGGCATCCCAAATATTTTCTCAAGATATTCTGGAGACTAGCTGTACAAAATAAAGAGCTGGAAGGATATCAAAAGTATATGATAGTGATCAGCTGCAGCCTGATTAATTTAATTGTGTAAGAAAAACTAAATGTCCAGACGTGCCGGCTAACAGGTGCCGGTGGATAAACTTCCAAAAGATAAAATGTACAATGACGAGCAGGGAAGAAAATTAACTCGTTATCCTCTGCGACATATTCTTGGTATGCTCCATGAGTTAGGAAAAAGTATGCTGGATCCTCGGGTGCTGGCTCGAAACCTGACCATGCAAAACCAATAGGATTAGACCCCAAATAGGAAGTACCACAAAAGATGCACGAAATGGAGAAACAAAAATCCAAGAAATAAATATATATAAAATATGGGTTCTGTATCGTAACTTAGGTACATGGCATATCCTAGCACAAAGGCCCAACCCTGCAACCAAACAAGGATAATGGTTGGTCCGATAGTTAATGCTCGAAGTTATTAGTTCTGTAACTCTGTATCAGGACGAAAAACCTGAAATATCACGTATGATATAGACATTAGACAAAGATTAGTTGGAATGCTAAATTTAGAGTGCTTAATGTTTAGGATTCGTACATAATTATGGAACCACGATAAAAAAAATCTATCAACCTCTCTAGAACGATCATCATCATTAATATTAGGTCTCCCCATTTTTACCTCGGCTCGAAAAGTACTATGATAATAAGGAGAATATTTAGAGCACTTTTTTTCCAAGCATATAAGGAATTAAAATATGTAGCAAAGATGTGTCACTTACTTCTCAATATCTAGCATCTCCTCAAGACCACTATTTAATAATATATATCGATGAGCGGCTTCAAACTCTTCGTCTTCCAACCACCGTACTTTAGTAGCACTTGTAGGCTTGCCTCCCACATTGATGATAGTTCTTATTACACTATTCGGTGCATCAACCCCACCGTCATCATTCCTTAGGTATCTATTACGATTTGTTCTGAAATGAGTATCAAAGTAGATAGAGCATAAGTTAAAAGCCTCCTCAATAATATATGTTTGTTAAATAGTGGTCTTGTCACTACTACATTTTCTAGGAAAGGATATTTTGGTAATTTTATAATTAATTAAATATTGTGCATATTGAATAATTATTTATTATATTATTTGATTATTATTAGATGTTAGTTTATTGTTGTAGACTTGTGTTAGTGGACCTAACTAGTTAGATTATATCCATGGACCAATACTTACAATTAGTTAGAATTGAGCCCAATTAGAAGCCCATTCATTAGGAGGATAATTAATTTAATTAAATCCATTAGACTAGAACCTTCCTCCTTAATTATTTTTTCATGAGAGGCCCCAAGGGATATTTTAGACTTTACTTAAAAGCTTGGGGATGGGGTCAAGTGGCTGGCCTATTAAAAGAGAGGGGAAAAATTTCTCTCTACTCTTTTCATTTTAAAACTAGATCTAGAATTTCCCTAAACCAAATTCCTTCATTCCCAAATCAATTTTCTATAAAAATTCTTCCCAATTCTTTCCCAAATCACTATTGGAGACTAGTAGAGCAATGATCTAGAAGGAGGAAGCAAGAATCTACAAAGAGGAGCAAGGATCTACAAATTGGAGGCTAATTTTATCACATTTGGAGGTTGTATTGGGAATCTATCTCCCAATAGGTACAATTCTATTTTTTTTCTCCTTGTGTAGACTCTAAATATGTGTTTTAATTATTAGGAACCACCCCATATGATGAGGCTACCCATAGGAATTGGAATTAGGTTCATAGAAGGCCTATGGAGAAAGTTATGATTTATTTTATGTCAATTTTAGGAGAATTTCAAGATTGACACATGTTGTGTTTGTCAATTGGTTAATTAGACCAAATTGACATGTGTTTTATTGTTTCTGGCTAGTGTCGTATCCATAATTGGATACGTGTAGGCCGTATCCCAATAATTTGGTGATACGTATTGATTTTGGGGTTTTTCCTCCGACACGAGACTTTGAGCATGTCACATTTTGATACTGACATGTAGTTATGTAATTAACTCTTCGTATTGTTCATATATATACTATTTTAGATTTGCTCGTGTCCTTCGGGGCATGTTTGGTTGTGTGGTGAAGTCATATCGCAAGTGTATCATAGATCTAGTGTGATACGGGTGCGATGCACTCCACGTATTTATTGTATTACATTTTTAGATCCAATTTCCATTGTTCGTAGCCATTGGTAATATGTTTATATATATGTATATAGATATTGTGTTATATATATATGTGTATGTATGTATATATTTATGTAGATATATATATATATATATACTAGTGTATATATATCTATATATATTTTTGTGTACATGTGTATATGTATGTGTATATATATAGATATATTGATATGTACTTGTGTATGTGTATGTTATATAGATATACCTATGTATATATATATATATATATATATATATGGATGAGTAGTTATATATGTATTGTGGTGTATGAGAGTGTATAGATATATAGGTGTCTAGTTTGTGGTTGTGTGTGTTGTATGTGTGTGGAGAAGGGGGTCGGGCAGTGTGTGCATGGAGACAATCGAGCAACAGCAAACAACAATAGCAAACAAAAATAGCAACAACAAACAGCAAACAGCAACAGCAACAGCAACAACAGTTAGCCCACAGCAAGCCCGAGCAGCACTAGCAGATACAAGCCACCAGCAGCAGATACAAACCAGCAACAACAGGAACAAGCCGAGGAGCAGCAACAGCGTGTATCAGGGTTTAGGCAGCAAGGTTTGGGTAATAGTTAGTTGGTTTAGTTAGATAATTGTTAGTATAGCTAGCTAGTTTATTGGTAAGTTAGATCTATACATATGTATCTCTTGTATCTCTAGTAGTTATGTATTTATATGTGAGCATGTATGTATATATGTATCAGTAGGTATAGTAGTTAGTATAATATAGTAGTTGTATTAGATAATACATAATAGTTGATAGTTATATATATATATATATATATATATATATATATATATATATATATATATATATATATATATATATATATATATAGAAGTATATGGTTTAGTGTTTAGGTAGTGAACTATGAATGAGGGTTTGACATTACCTTGAGATACCAAGGTAAGTCTCAAGGTATTGAGGGATACTCAAGGTATTTGAGTTGGGTATCGAGATAGGTGTGTAGTGGTGTGATACCGCATTGGTTCAAAGCCAAGGTATCCACTTAGCACTAGATTAGTTAGAATATTATATTGTTGATAATTATATATGCATAATATGATATTCCATATCATTTAGTGCATATCTTGAGATACAGTATCTTTGATCTTCATATTATCCTACTTTAGCTAATGTGACCTAGTTTCTTAGTATATGAACCCAATATCATAGAGACTCATGCAACCTAGAAATAGGTAGTTTGACCACGTTTGACCGGTTTGAATTAGAGTTGACCTAGTTTGACTATTTTGACATAGAAATAGCTCTTTGACCTAGTTTAACTTATTTTTATTTCCGAAACCTTGTATTGATATTATATTCCCTATATAGGTCTTCGAGGTACCGTACCAAAAATCTGTGATACTGTGCACCAGGTTTCAGACGAGTACATTCTCAAATAGTTTCTCATTTATGATATCCTTTATGTTCATTATATCTAGTGTAGATATCCTTGATTTTTTGACACGATGGTTACACGAATTGGTATATCTGAATCTCATCATGAGATATTATTCCTTGGTATATATGGTGTATCTTGTGCAAGCCTTGTTTCCTTGTTCTTCTTGTACATGTACAGACACTAATTCTCGGGGAGACTTGCTACCTTCCTAGAGAATCCCGTGCCATAGCGTACCATAGTTGGATCCACTATACCAGTCGGGGTGGAAAGTATTTTAGTGTAGATATATGATCATACCCTCCTTGTGAATATCTTGTTCCTTGTGAGTGTTGGTCAAACACCGCACGTATGACTAGCCAGGCCCTTATCCTTGTACAAGTTCCCAAGCCGATCACATGTTAAACCTAATACTCATTCACTAAGTCATTAGTATTCTTGTTTATTGCTATATTATTCATTCTTGTATTTATTTTCCAGTATTTCTTTTATTGTATATCTCTTGTATCTATGTTGCATCTTGTATATTCATATATATTTACTGTTACATAGTTTATATCATTGATTAGAACTACTGTTAGAGATGTACTCTACTTCTTTACTGACTGGATATATTTTTCCAGATGACACCGAGGAGTGGTACCCTACTCATTACGGACCTCAGGATGTTGTGGACTTAGAGCCAGAGACACTGGCTCAAGAGGGTCCCATCTCGACTGAGACAGACGACCCGGGACTCATAGTTTAGATGTTTAAACTCTTTTGTAGTAGATTTGTCTCCAGCTTATCTTTTATTTTTTCTCTGACTCATTGATGTTATTATTTTGACTCATGAGTTGTATTGTGACTATTATATTCTTTTATCATATTCATATTATTCTCTATCTTAGATCTGTGTTGGAGAATATTTATATTGTTGGTGGCATATTATATTGATTAGATAGATTACCCAAACAATATTCTACCGTTGATGCTGCGGCTTAGGCTGGGCGTTGTTCCCGACTTGCATCCCTACCTCAGGTGTGAGTCATTACACATTTTTAGTGGTGGCCCATGCTAGTCTTTGAGGTCGCAATTAGTGCGATTCGTAGTTGTGCTCTGAATTGAGTGCTATTACAAGGCTGTTTCAGGATATAGGATATAGGCTATAGGCTGATAATACTCAATCACATTTAGGAAAAACTCTTTTGATTCAATTCAACTGTCTTTCTTGATATTGATATTGACCTTTAAACTTTCCTTTCTTTGAGTGTCTTACATCATGTGCCATATTGATTCTTTCTTTCGCTTTGTCTCAAGATGCCGCCTAAGACTAGATCACAGCAGAGGAGAGTAGCTTCTGAGAGGTCTGCGACTTCCCGAGGGCCTGCACTAGTCACTTTTCTGGTGATTGGCGTATCAGCTGCATTCAGAGGTCCACCTCCTACTCAGAGGACTATTTTGACTGAATCTGAGGGACTTCCACCTCCACCCATCGTGCTCGCAGATGCGACAGAGATATTCACACATTTTTGCAAGATGTTGGAGGCACAGAGGGCTCAATCTGAGGCACACCAGAGGCAGACCGACGTCTTATGGCAGGGCATCGAGAGTGCTCATCAGCTTGCTCGTGTCGTAGTAGAGAGAGAAGTTCCAGTCCAGCAGCAGGTTGCTCCTCAGGTTCCTCAGCTTCAGCCAGAAAACATTCAGGACTTTAAGAAGCTGGAACCTAAGATCTTTAAGTAGACGAAGGGCATCATCTATGCTGATGATTGGATCGAGGACATTGAGCATCTCAAGAGGGTGTCCCATCTTTCTGAGGATCTGAAGGTTGAGGCGGTAGGACTTCAACTGTTCGACGTTGCCCACACTTGGTTCAGGAATGAGCTAATTCTTGTTCATGCAGGACAGTCTTGGGAGGTGTTCAAGGATCTCTTTAAGAAGAAGTTCTTCACTCGGGCAGACAGGTTAGACTTGGGGAGGCAGTTTGAGAGCCTCATTCAGGGGAGCATATCTGTGGAGGAATACGCTGCAGAGTTCGATAGGTTAAGCCGATTTATGGAGTATTTAGTGAGAGAGCCAGAGTTTTGAGCTATTCATTTTCACGAGGGTCTAAACTGAGAAATGAAGATCCTCATTCCGTTATTTTATGAGACTTACTCAAAGATACTTGTGAAGGAACGCAAGGTTGAGTGGGAGTTGGTTTTGAAGCCCAGATGTAGCCGGGCTTCTTGCAGAAATGGCAGGAAGCTTGCTGTAACCCTAGCTGGAGTCTGGTGATGCTGCGACTGCTGAAAAGGCCTGAAATATAAATAAGGTTTGTATTATGGTACTGAAGGGCATCAGCTGAAAGAGTGTCCTTCTAATCCTCGTTGTTCAGTTCAGGAAGCAGCTCCAGCTCCAAGGACACAGGCGAGACCACTTGTAGTACAACCGAGGGGACCACCGCTTTTGACCCAACAGCAGCGTTATGACTAGCACCAACATCAGGGGGGTGCACGTCAGGGACGAGAGTTTTCTATGATAGTCGAGGAGGTCGAGCCCACCGGAGATGTCATCGCAGGTTCTATTCTTCTTGATTCCATTCTAGCTTTAGCTTTGTTTGATAGTGGTGCTTTCCATAGTTTTGTATCTGTTTCTTTTGCTTTGAAGCATGGTTTGGTAGCTGAGTCTTTTCTTAGACTTGCAAGATCATGACCGGGAGAGGCATTATCCAGGTTAATAATATTTGCAAGGATCGGAGAGTTACTTTGGGATGCCGGGAGCTGAGTGCATGTCTACTTGTAATGCCACTTCCGAGCTACGACATTGTACTCGGGATGGATTGGTTGAGTAAGCACCGTGCTAGTATAGATTATAGAGAAAGTAGAGTTTTGTTTAGCCCGCCAGGAGAGCCAGAGTTCGAGTTTGCTAGAGGAGCTACAGAGCAGGGAGAAGGCATTATTTGTGGAGCTATGATGGAAGACAAGGAGTTGTCGCATCCATTGATAGCAGAGTTCTTGGATATGTTTCCTGAGGAATTGCCAGGATTGCCGCCAAATCGAGATATTGAATTCTCTATAGACTGGGTGCCAGGTGCAGAACTAATTTTGCAATATGTCTATAGAGTAAACAACAGCGAGCTGGTCGAGCTGAAGAAGCAGGTGGACGAATTGCAGGATAAGGGGTTTACCAGATCGAGTTCTTCACCGTGGGGAGCCCCAGTATTGTTTGTACCAAAGAAGGATGGATCAGTACACATGAGCATTGATTACAGGGCATTGAATAATCTCACTATTAAGAATAAATACCCTTTACCACGGATTGATGACATGTTCAATCAGTTGAGTGGTGCCAAGGTGTTTCTAAGATAGAATGGAGATTAGGCTACTACCAGGTGAAAGTGAAGCCGAAGGACATATCGAAGACTGCTTTTAGAACTCGGTATAGTCAGTATGAATTTATGGTGATATCGTTTGGGTTGACTAATGCCCCGACGGTATTTATGAATTTGGTGAACAAGGTGTTCCATCAGTACCTTGACAAGTTCCTGGTGGTGTTTATCGATGACATACTCATATACTCGAAGACACCGAAAGAGAACGAAGGGCATTTGCGGATTGTGTTGGATGTACTGAGGAAGAAGAAGCTATATGGGAAGGTGACCAAGTGTGAGTTCTTTCTGGACAAGGTGGAGTTCTTGGGACATGTTGTGACTGGTGATGGTATTTTAGTGGATCCTTAATACCAATTACCTATTTTACAACATTACACTAGTATCTAATATTTACACTAATACCTTCACCTATATACCTACCTTAAGTAACATCAAGGTATCATACTCCCAAGTAACATATGGTTATAAATACACCAATTCCCATACCCCTATACCCTCACTAGTCCTAACTGCTACCATATGTATCAATTTTCCCAACTCCATACACACAATACCACACTTGCGCAACTGTGCACTTAAACCCACTAATACCCGAGCTCCCCCTCATTACTACATACTGCTGCTACTGATCCAGTTGGGGATACTAATCCCCAACCCTTGCCTGGCCTGCTGACCAGGGAGTAAGCTTCCTCAACTTCCCACTAAAAAAATGATCCTCTTACCTCCCTTAGACACTGAACAACACAACTAGACACCCTTCAACCACCTACACCTACTATCATCAGATCGCCCCCTAAACAAATGTTGTCTCTAGCAGCAACACACATTTGCACCACTAATTAACAGATGCTAAATATTGCATATTAGTGCACTGTTGCTGCTGCACTTGCCATTGTTGCTCTCCCCATCTGGCCTGTTGTGCAGTTGTTGCTTAATCTTGTAGCAACTTACTGCAGTGGAAGCAACCTTGCCCAAGCATTAACCTCCCTTAGTATCTCCTATTGACTGTTATTGATGCAACGCCAGGTGCAGTCACCCCTATCTAATCTGTGGTACACTCTCAGAATTTATCACTGATACAACCTCAAAGGATGCTCATCCATAGTATCACAAGGTATCCTAGGTATATCACAACCACTCACAAGTACACAACACTTCAGTTTTCCTTCACTGTTCCCAGGAACATCTACCACAGACATATACATCGACACACACAAAAATACTTACACTGCACATAAGAATCTCAGTATCACCACCCACACATGCACACAAGTGCACACATTCACTTACATCAATATATATATATATATATATATAATATACACACACACACACACAAATCTGAATATCTATACTAATACATGCTACTAGGCATTACACCAAACACTTGTGGTGCACAAGGGTGATACACTATGACACGCTCACGATATGCTCTCCAAACTTCACCAAACTCTTCCTAAAGCCTACAAATATATCAATTATGATAATTAAAGCCTAAACAAATCATTAGTTAGCTATTCTTGGTGTCATGGAAAAATATGACATATGTGTCACACGTGCCGAAGGGAAAACCTCAGAAATTATCCCCTATCACAAAGTATTACGATACGGCCTACTCGTATCCAATTATGGACACATAGCTAGCCGCAATACGCTAATACAAACCTAATTAGGCCTAATAAATCTAATGATAAATACTTGGTGCATCATTCTCGAATTTTCCCTAAATTGGACACCATCAATATAAAAGTCACAATAGGGACAATTAGAAGTCAAAACTGCTTCCTATGGGTAGCCCTAATGTATGGTTAGGTTCCTAATGATTAAATATACCAATTAGAACCTAATTAGAAAGAGAATCTTAGAATTTACCTATTGGGAGATGAATTTCTAATATAAAGTCAAGTGGAAAGACTTTGGACACCAACTTCTTGTCCAAAGTCTTTCTCTCCAAGTGCTCTTTCCAACCTCAAGCTTCTAGTCTCCTTAGATAGTGAGGATGAGTGAATTTGAGAGAAATTTGGAAAGAATTCGGTGAAGGGATAAACTATTTGGGAAAGAATACTAATTTGGAATAAAAATGAGATGAATGAATGGATGAGAGAGAAAGAGAGAGAGAGAGAGAGAGAGAGAGTCTCCACCCAATATTAGGGCCGGCCATACTAGGCTTTCCCTCCATGCAATGTGATATAATTAGAATACCCCTAGTGGATTGTCATGAAGAATATTTTAGTTAGAAAGCTTCTCTTCCTAATGAAGGTTAATTCTAACCACTAATCTAATGAGATTGGTTAACTAAATAGGGTCTAAAGTGACTAGTCTAATAAATTGGTTAAGTTATCATGTCAAGTTGGTTAGGTCCACTAGGATCATGTCTAATTAAATAGTCTATTCTACTAACCAATAATAATATTAGTCACCAAATATATAATATGCACAATAGTAAAATAAATTATAATCACAATATTTATAATAATATAAAATAAAAAAGTACTCATATTCTAAAAATGTGGTAGTTACAATCCTACCCCCTTAGAAAAATTTTGTTCTCAAAATTTAAAGAGGGTCGTTTTCCCTCTAGATCAAACTTCCAACCTGTCTAAAATCATACAAGCATGCAATTTAAAGGAATCACTTATTATTATCAACATGTATGGGGTTTGTCTCCGTTTGTTATGGTATTACAGTCTGTGTCAAGGTTATACTATTAACATACTAATCATATAGCACAAAGCAACTATAAGGTACTAAGGAAGCATTCAAATCAAATGGATGGAAAAGGTCAGGAAGGAAGATCAGAACTTGCTAACCCATCACCTGTGGCGTCGATCTCATCGACTGTGATCGCAGATACCCCGCCCTGCCGGGGTGGCTCCCTCTGTTGGTGCTGAGTAATTTGTGGTACCACAAGTGGTACTCCACCTCTCTGGTCCGGATCTACACCACGGGCTGAACCATAAGGGTTGGCGGGATAATCACTCACTCGGTGCTCTGAAGATCTATAATATAAATACACCTTTAGCCTTCTCCTGTAGTCCTCGCAAACATGCCCAGGCTTCTTACAAAAGTTGCATGAGGGTACTTGTTGTATCTTACCCTGAGAATGATGTGGTGCCTGATGAACTAGCCTCTGAAACTGATGTGTCTGATGATCTGGTGCCTTGACTGGCTCAGAAAACTGCTGATGCTCCTGAAATGCTCTCGGCTGCTGGAAATGGGGGAGCTTAGCTGGACCCATAATGCTGCTAAATCCACATGATACATCTCTCATCCTCTTGGACTTGAGCTCTAAGTCATCCTCCTCCCTATGTGCATCCATTAATATCTCCTCGAATGTAGCAGTGTGGTGACCAGTGTGGGATTTGATCTCCCTGATCAAACCCTTTTAAAATTTCCTGGCTCTCCCTAGGTGATTCTGTCCCTCCACAAACCTGCCTAATCTACAGAATACCCCGGTGTACTCGTCCACAGTCATACTCCCTTAGACGAGATCCTGAAACTGGCTCTCCAGGGCACTCTGAGCCACATCCGGAAAGAACTTCTCTATGAAGAGCTCTTTGAAAGCTCCCTAAGTCAATCCAGGTGCCGCAATCCTCGGATCCCTGCGAAACTACGTCAGTGCTATGTTAAACATCTAGCTGCCAGCTGCCTCTACCCGTAGTCTCTCTGGGATCTGCGCCAATCGTAAGTTTCTTTCAATGTCCTCGATCAAATCATTGTCATACAAGATCCCCTCTATACCCTAAATTCCTTGGGCCCCATCCTCTTGAAATCAATAATGGTCACCGGCCTCGGTTGTTGCGGGTCGGGATGAATCGGTATGACCTGCGGCTTGACAAATGCTACGTTCTCCACAGCTGCTAGTACTAACTAGTGAGCACTCTAGATGTCCCATCGTAGAACATCTGTTTGCCTCTGCTGTGCTTCTATCATCTCCCGGAACATGGCAAATATTGTCACGCCCCAATTTCGTAAAATCGATAGACGTCCCCCGGGCGTGATGCCATGCGTCCTTGGTTGTGCAACACACAAGGCCAAGGTATTTTATATAACGAGCACATATTCAGAGTATGTAGATAATTGAACACAATATTGAAACATGGAAAAGTTTTCTTTATTGATAATAAACATCTTTTACAAAATCTCTAACTAGTCAGATTATTGCCTCACGGGCTACAAAACTGGACGCAAAGTGAGATAACCATCATGTAAATTACATTATTTTACTAAAACTTTAAAGTTATAGACACTTTCAGGCGAAGTTGTCGCCTTTCCACGGAGCTACATAAGGTATGTGCACGAGATCCTAAAACTTCAAAATATGCTTCAAGGGCACGAACATGAAGTGCCGGTAGGTGGACTGGATTGGGAAGTCGCTCTAGATTCTTGCAGGATCTCCTTGGTGCGGGGAACCTATTGCAACGAGGGTCAGTATATTAAATGCACTAGTGAAGGCTAGCTAACCAAACTTACCAATCAATACATTGTTTATATGAAGCATGCAAGTTATTATGTGGTTTTTTTATCTTGCCTTAGATTATTTTACAAGCAACCATTAGATATGAAAGTTTACTGAAATAAATATGCCACCGTTCGGTGATATTTACCTCTCCTCTGAACCACCTGCACAACACTTACCAAGACCTTCCCTAACACGAAGGCATAGTTAGCTTGTACAGTTTAAATATACGAGGGGGTCACTGGCATAATGCCATAAAGGATGAGTTATAATCATGGGACGAAAATGGTATGCAACGCAGGTGGTGAGCCCCGCTACATGCTATTTCGTCTTCCAACAGACGACTATTTAGAACGTTCAGTCCGAATCGGATCGGTCCCAGTGCCTCGGCGATAGTCCACAGGAACCAGAAACCTTATCCACAAGTTTTTTGTGACCAAACGACGTCTAATACTAAGTTATCAAATGGTGCAGTTTAAGGCAACACAAGTACGAGACAAGCAACATGGCATTATCTGTATTACATAGTCTCCCAGTTTAGTTTATTGTGTAGCATGGTGTGTTCTATATATAGCACAGTAATAGAAGAAGTGTATATATTCAACTAGAATTAAAACATGATAAAAGAATACTCAAAATGAACTAGCATGCAATAAGGTAACCGTTCATAAGTTGATTGACAAGCATAAAGCAATCCTAGTCTATTTCTTTTTATCTTTACATTTTTAAGTTTTTATGGTATCATTTGATCAGAACAATCAAGTGGGTAAGATTTTAGATATGAAGACTTGAAAGAAGGGTCAACTAAATTGAATTATAGCCACTCACCATTTGGTTGGAGAGAGGAAAGGAAGGAGGTGCTTCAAGACTCCGCTCGCACGATGTCTACTGTACGATTACCTACATTGCCACAAACAGATGATTAATACCTCTTCTCCTCTTTCTGAGCTCAAAATGAAAGTGCAGTTCAATGAATGAAAACAATGAAATCCATCGAAACCATTCAAGAAAATGCAAATCCAAAAACTAACTCAAAAGCACGAAATCAACAAGATGACAGTAAAAACTAGGCAAGAAAACTTACAGCAGAGAGGTTCTCTTGACTCTGCCGCTAAGTCTATACTTGAGGAACGGTCCACTGAGTATGGAAATTGATTCCGAAGAAGCAAATCCATAATGAGGAAAAGATCTTAATTTAATCTATCCCGATCGAATGATACCGTAAGTATTTCTTAGCCGCGCTCCCCGAAAAGGGGGAACATGGTACCATATCCTAACCAACTAATAGAAAGTTTTATCCACAAAACCTAGAAATAGAACCTACTACTATGAAACAATGAAGGAAAATTTTCCTTCATCTCAGACTCAAGCTCCCACGTCAACTCCTCGACCGAATGATTTCTCCAAAGCACGCGCACGAGAGAAACCGAACGACTTCAAAGAAGCTTCTCCTTTCGATCCAAGATTCGCACAGGGTGTTCAACATACGTCAAGTACGCCTTCAAGTCAAGTTGATCAAGATCCACCACATAACTCGGTTCGTACACGTACTTCCTAAGCTATGAAATGTGGAAGATATCATGCACTTCAGATAATAACGGTGGCAGGGCAATCTGATATGCGACTGGGGTGACTCCCTTAAGTATTTTGAACGGGCCGACGAATCTTGGACTCATCTTACCTTTTGCTCTAAATCTGGTAACTGCTCGCATGAGCGATACTTTAAGAAATACATTATCACCATTTAATAACTCAAGAGGTCGATGTCGCGTGTCTGAGTAACTCTTCTGATGGCTTTGTGCTACCTTCAGCCGTTCGCGGATCAAACAAATCTTTTGGACGGTTTGTTCTATGAGCTCCAGGCCAAGAATTTTCCGTTCACCAACTTTATCCCAACAGATAAGGGATCTACACTTCTGCCCACAAAATGCCTCATACGGCACCATTTGAATGCTGGATTGATAGCTATTATTGTATTCAAATTTGACTAACGGTAGATGCATGTCCCAACGTGACTTCAAGTCCAAGGCATAGAGCCATAGCATGTCGTCGAGGATTTGGTTTACCCGCTCTATTTGGTCGTCTGTCTGATGATTATAGATGGAGCTAAACTTCAACATCGTCCCCATTGCTGATTGAAGACTCTCCCAGAAGCATGATAAGAATCGTCCATCTCGATCGGAGACAATAGATACGGGCACACAATAGAGGTGAACGATCTCATTGAGGTAGATCTGAGCCAGACGGTCGGTACTCCAAGAACTTTGATAGGAAAAAAATAAGATGACTTGGTGAGTTGATCGAGGATGACCCAGACGTTATGTGTTCCCATTTTTACTCTGGTATAGCAAGGTTCTGCATCTCTCCGCTCGGCTTCTGGTTCTCGATCTTTACTCGCTGACAAGCCATGCATTGCGACATAAACAATGCCACATCCCTCTTCATGTCGTGCCACCAAAATATCGTGCAAAGGTCTCGATATATTTCATGCTTCCTGGATGTGAAGGGTAACTCGCATAGTGGGCTTCAGTGAGTATCACTTTTCTGAAATTTGCATCGTTAGGAACACATAATCTTTCCTTCACCCGTACAATTACATCCATTCTTAACGCAAAGTCGGTCGCCTTTCCTACTGAGATAATATTATATATCTTATCTAGGAATATGTCATCCTTCTAAGGGGACTTAACCTTCTCCAATAGGTCCAGTTTAAGGCACAACTGAGCCTCATGTGCCCCCTTTTTGTATCTCACTTGGAGTATAATTCCCAAACTTTCCAGATCCCTTCTCAGCCTGTCATCGATAGCTAGGCTCCCAAAAAATACTCGACTCAGTGCATCAGCTACAACGTTGCCCTTGTCCGGTGTATATCTAATCATCAAGTCAAAGTCGCTAAGGAGTTCAAGCCAATGTCATTGTCGTAAATTCAAATCCTTTTGATTATAGAGGTACATGAGGCTTTTATGATCCGTTAATTTTTTACACGGTACGCCATAGAGGTAATGTCGCCATAACTTTAACACGAACACTATCGCTGCAAGTTCCAGATCGTACGTTGGATAGTTCCTTTCGTGCGGCTTTGACTGCCTCGACGCAAAGGCTATCACCTTGTCCCTCTGTATAAGGACAAATCCAAAACCCTTTTCTGAAGTGTCGCTATAAATCTTAAAATTATCGGGCCCGTTCAGAAGATTAAGAATCGGTGTTGAGACTAGTTGTTACTTCAATTCTATAAATAAATCTTCACAGTCGTCCGACCACGCGAACGTTACTCCTTTTCGAGTGAGATGAGTTAGTGGCGAAGCGATCCTTGAAAAATCTTTTTTGAATCTCCTATAGTATCCTGCTAGCCCAAGGAATCTCTAAATATTGCTGGCCAACTCAGGTCTCTTCCACTCCATGATGGCTTCAATTTTTTTGGGTCGACTGAGATGTCCTCCTCAGAAATGATGTGCCCGAGGAAGAATATGATGTCCAACCAAAATTTGCACTTACTTAGCTTCGCGAATAACTTATTATCTTAAAGAGTTTGAAGCACCATCTACAGGTGTCCTGTGAGTTCATCCTCATTCTTCGAGTACACTAAGATGTCGTCTATGAATAGCACCAAAACTTATCAAGGAATGGTCGGAACACACGGTTCATCAAATCCATGAATGTGGCATGAGCATTCATCAGTCCGAACAGCATGACAAAAAATTCATACTGGCCATAGTGGGTATGAAATGCTGACTTCGGCATGTCCTCTAGCTTGATATTTAATTGGTGGTATCCAAAGGGAAGGTCTTCTTAAAAAATATCGATGCCCCTTGCAACTGATCAAATAGGTCATCGATCATGGGTAAAAAATTACTTATTTCGGATAGTAACCTTATTTATTTTCCGATAGTCTATGCACAGTCGTAATATCCCATCTTTCTTATTCACAATAGCACAGGCATACCCCAAGAAGACACGCTCGGATGAATATAACCACAGTCAAGTAGTTCCTGTATTTGGCACTTTAACTCCTTCAGTTCAGCAGGGGCCATTCGATATGTAGCCTTGGAAATCGGTTGGGTATTTGGGAAGGTATCTATGGTAAACTCAATTTCTAGGTCGGGTGGCATACCGGATAGTTCGCTCAAAAACACATCAGAAAATTCTATTACAATGGAAGAAGACTCAACGTTTGCACAATTCTACTGCATGTCCCGAACCGACGTTAAGTATACCTTGCATCAAGAGTGTAGCATCCACCGAGCTGACATCGCAAAAATTATCGTGCAGGTCTTCGATGCTTCTACTGTTGAACTACTCATGTAGCAGAATTCGGCCTCTCTTGGTAGACGAAAGATGACCCATTTCTCTGCAAATTCGATAGTTGTCGAGCAAGCGTCGATCCAATCCATCCCCAAGATGA
Organism: Iris macrosiphon; assembly: GCA_036927795.1. Classification (NCBI taxonomy): domain Eukaryota; kingdom Viridiplantae; phylum Streptophyta; class Magnoliopsida; order Asparagales; family Iridaceae; genus Iris; species Iris macrosiphon. The sequence goes on along the minus strand of JAYESA010000004.1, from coordinate 59,789,828 downwards.
TGTCGTATTTCTGAACATCTATGACTAACACATCGAGCAACGGTTTCCTTCCTCCAATACATACGTGACCGCCTTGACATACTGAACAACAAGTATATTTATGCCCGATGGGGTGCTAACACTAAGGTCTAGATATAATGGTGTCATTTCTATCTAGTTTTCTATGAAAGAATTTGTGAATATGAAATTATGCGTAGCACCAGAATCAAATAGCACATGAGCAGGTATGTTATTAAAAAGTAATATACCTGACATAATGGTGTCCGAAGCGAGGGCCTCTTCCCGTGTCAAAGTACACACCCGGCCTTGAGCTTGACGATGCTCTTGTTGCGGCGTAACTCGGTTGGCTTGATTTGCTGGAGCAGAATTTGGATGTTGAGGGCGGAGCTCAGAGGGGTGCTGACAGTTCTTCGATATGTGGCCTTGACCACCACAGTTAAAGCATAACCCATTCTTGAGCTGATATTCATTGATAGTGTGCCCTGGCTTCTTACAAAAGAAACATGGTTGCCCTGGATTTCCTTTCTGCTGATCGCCGTTCTGAGGATGCTTTGAAGCGTTGTTTCCTCCCGTGTTGCTCGGGTGCTTATGATTGGAAGTATGCACAGTACCGACAGCAAACGAATGCTAGAGGAATCTTATTACATCATATGTCGCTTAGCGAGTACGCACACCTCGGTATGAAACGTGTTACATAATCACGTAAAAATACTTAGTACGTAGGAACACAAAGCACGTAGTAAGTGTATCAGCATGGATACCAATTGTCGAGTCAAGTTACCACTCATTGGTAAATGATATAGGTTCTAGCACATAGTCAAGTCTAACATATGGCCACTCAGCTCACATACATTAGCAATCATTAAAATCACACGTGGAATCCCAAAACTCAATAAAGCAACCAAACCAAGCAAAACAGTGAAACGTGTACATAGGTCGCATGAGGATCAGGGACGCATAGAGTTAGTGTCGCATAGGATAGGTGCCGCATAGGAAATCAGTCGTATATGGGTTGGTGTTGCATGGGAAGTCTCGGCCGCATATGTGTCGGTACCGCATGGGAAGTCTCGGCCGCATATATGTCGGTGTCGCATGGGAAGTCCCGACCGCATATGACAAGGAAAATTCCATTCCTTGGGACAAGTATTGAGTGACGTGCATTTAATATGTGTCAGTAAAGTGCCATAAAGTGACTGATGTGACAAGCCATAAAGTGTCAGAGAAAAAAGACAAAATCATAGAGGTATGTGCCTACGGTTGTCATAGAGATCCAGAGGATTGCTACCCCTAGCTTGGAGAGTTATCTTAGGTTTTGGGGAAGCACCACCCCTAGACAATTTTTTTCTCAAGCGGGTACCCAAGAAAACTCCGTCTGTAGGTACAACTGCTCGTCCGCCTTGGGCTCGCCTTTTCTACATACTGGTTGAGAGCGGAGGGTTAGAGGTACTTGTCTTTCAGCCTCCCTTTATGGAGGAAGATCTCCACGTAGAGCAGCAGGAGGTGAAGGAAAACTCCTCCTCCTCTGGTACTTGCACCTACTTTTCGAGACATTGTCGGGCGGGTGCTCTTGGTTGCAGTCGCTGGAATGCTGACTACCAGATTGTAGGTGCTGCTATTTTTCTACAACAACAGTTGATGACAATGCTGGCACAGTGGTACCCTGGAGAGGATATTTCATATGCCGTAGTGGTCTTCCTCGCTTTGCGTTTATGAGTGATCATATTACGTAAATCGAGTAAAGGATGATTCACCTTTGCACCTTCTCTATAAGTACGGGTAAACTGAGTGCATGTTGTGTAGGTGGAATTTTTGCTTCCTGGCCTAGGGCTCGTACAAGAACTACCACCAAGTCATCGGTGGACGAATTTTGAGACTAGCTTATTTCACACGCCCCAGGAAGCCGGGTGAATGGATCAGTCTAATAAAACTTTTCGTCAGGAGCGCGCATAACAGTTAGCGGCGCATGCTGACAGTTAGTCATCTGAGCAGCTGCTTGAGCTTGATGAGGTCGTATTGCCCTAGACTTTCTTGACCTAGTGCATACTGACGCATAGTACAAAGTCCAAAATTTTTTCTTCTTTATGGTGGCACATGGAGTCGGCGTCGTCGGAGATTCTTTCCAAGATAGAGCCTCTTTTGTTGTCTTTGCGCATGTAGCAGCCTTTCTATGCCCGGAGTTAGGTGCCGCATGCTTTATCTTATGTGCCCCTCGCTGTGGGCACATAGACTATGCATCTGTGCCCAAGTTCTTGGCATCGTAGTGTTTTTCTCTGCCAAAACTTGGGTGCTGAGCAACCTTCCTCCCAGAAATGGCCGCTGCATTAGTAGGGGCAGCCTAGGTGAACACATGAACTATATCTTGAGAATCAGGTAAAGAGATAGGGAGCGCTTGCTTCACAGTTGGGTGAGGCGCATTGGCCTTGGTGACCCAAGTCCTGCGGGTCTTCTTAGGCTTTGCTACCCTTGGTGAAGGACTTGCGCTGCCCTCAGAAAGCATTTCTTCAAAAGTCTGCTGGTCAAAGCATACGACCAACATCCTCTGGGTGGAACCCAGTTTCGCCGCATCGGACTATGTTAATATCTTTTAGTCAGTGGAAAAAGAATTCCATAACTGAGTCGCTATTTTTGTTTCGTTAAAAAAATAACACATATTTTTCTAACTTGGCTTTTTGTATATTGAAAACAAAGAAAGTACAAAGAGTCCTTAAACAAGAATTCTAAGTACACTTAATATTTTGGGGAGTGTGACGATGGAGATTGAGTACTGCAGCTGACTCCTTTACTCTATTGATGGTCCAGTGGCGAAGGAACTTTCTAGGTCTCTGGCTCACTAACAGGAAAGACAGTAACTAGGATCCTGAGTGTGCTTTCTCTACGTCTCACTGTACGTATGTGTGTCTCTCTGTCTGTCGCGTTCTCTGTCATGACCCATACCCGGTGTAAGGGCATGAGTACGTGGGTACATTCAGCCTACGCTGCAACATCGGTGGTAGAATGTTGTCTAGGTCCATAATACTATCTAAACATCTCACATAATATATAATATACATGTCAAGATATCTCAACCCATAATTGGAGAACAATATGATAATATAATAATGGTAAACAATCCTCAATCACAATAATAAACTAGAGGAAGATATGACACGATATGGAATAGAAGAAAAGAAATAAAGTCATAATACATCACAAATCCAAGACTAATCTTAACATAATGACCTCAAATATAATACAATGCCAAAAGTCTAACTGATATATACAATATCAAAAATGAACTAGCTAAGTCTCATCGACTGCTGGTACTATCTCAACAGGCTCTATGGGTGCTATCTCAATAGGCTCGCCATCCTGTGGGCCATAGTGCATAGGACACTAGTCCTCTAATGAATCATCTAAAAAATATATCCAGTCAGGATTGGATTGAAGTACAACAAAATAGCAGTTCCAATCATTGACAGAAACTATAAAACAAAAATAGCAATAAAAATAAAGGATGGAAGTATCTGAACTAGCATATATCACGAGAAGAAACATCAGGGTAACAAATGACAAGAACTGAGAATAATATGGTGAAGAACAATAATGTAATGAATTGGAATAAAGAAAATAATATAGTAAATGTGTCTCAAAATATTAGTAAGATAATGTGATCGGCTTGGGCCTAACACGGGCTATATATAAAAGGTGAGCTAGCGTGATCACACGTGAGTTGCATGATCTGTTAACTATCACAGGCTACACTAAATCACAGTCTATAAGGTATGATCACATATCCACTAATACTTTCCCAACCCCCAACTAGTACACGGATCCAAATCATGACACGTTATAACATGTATATCATACTACATGGTCTATAATATCATGCACTATGATCACAGTCTATATAATCACTAAGATATCATGGTAATCATGAAGCATGATACGATGATCAATGAATTATCACAATAATAACATCTCATGACCAAGATCCACGTATACCGATCCATGAAACCATCGTGTCAGGAATCAAATATCTCAATACTAAATACATGTAACATAAAGACTATAAAATAAGGAAACTATTAGAGAATGTATTCGCCTGTGGTCCTGAGAAAATAATATATCTTGATATCCGAGCTGGTGTCACATATCTATATATGAATGGCATGTCAATGGGTGTAATGAATGAGAAATGAGCTAAATGCACTAAATATGCTTTTTCTAGTTCAAGACTAGATCATACTAGTCAAACTTGGTCAAACTAGCTGTTCTAGGTTGTATGAGTTAATCTCTAGGTTAATGGGTCCATACACTACTTATCTAGGTGATACTAGCTATATTAGGATACTAGAGTACCATAGCTAATAAGTATAAAAAGATACACAATATATATATACAACACTAGTTACCTCTTAGCTAATATAACTCTATATGATTACCTTGGCTTTGAGCTATCTTGGGATCACTACCTAGTTACCCTCTTGACACCCACTACCCATACCTAGAGATAAAGCCAATACCTAGTATAACCTTGGTGTATCTTAAGGTAATGCTAGAACTAATATTTATCTTAACAAATACTTATACTATATACTCTAGAGCCAACACTCACTCATAGCCACATGCACCACACTCAGGATTTTCTTTATTATACTTACGTTCATATCGCTGCTGACACTAGACTACTGCATTTGCAGTGTACTCATGATGCATTCCCACTCTCCCCCTTCACTGGATGCTACAATATTCAACAACCTTGGTGTTACTACTACTACTTCTATAACTTTAGTTGTTGTGGCAACTAAAGTTGCTGCCACATGCTATTGAGCATCCCCCTCTTCTTCGTGTAATGTTGTTGCTACATACCCTTGCTCATTGCTACTAATACTCGATACCCCTCTCAAGTCTGGACTTCTACTGCAGCTACTTCATATTAAACCCGACACCCCCCTCTTCATTCCATCACACACACCACACATTAGTCACAAATCCAGAAAACATTAGCACCTATACTGCTGCAGCTGCTGTTATAATTCTTATTAAATCCGAGCCCAATCTAAACCTGATACAATATATCCTAATTTGAATAATAACTCTCACCCCAACTGCACATTATCACAAGCTCCTCCATACTACTGCAACACAGTCCCTTTCTCACTTCTACTGTTGTAACTGCTCTACATGTTGGCCTGTTGCTGCTACTCTAATGCTCTGGGTATCAATGATACCTGAGCCCCCCTCCTAGTTCATTAAGTTCAACTCTAACTGCTGCCACTACTGCTACTCCTAATGTAACTTAAAGTTGCTGCTACTACTCCTATCCAAACTTTCACTGTTTTTTCTATAATTCCAACTCGAGCATAATCAACCACACCTTACACAAGCTCCACACAAATACATAGATACTTAGATAGACTTATATATACTCTATAATATATATACTTATATTCATACATATAACCACTAATAATGCTATATATATATATATATATATATATATATATATATATATATATATATATATAAAATTTGGCATTGTGACAAACACTTAGAGTGTAAAGTTAGGATACCCATGATAGTACCCAACCAAAGTGTCAAAACCCATAATACATTACAAATACCTATAATACATATCAATTACACTTATAAATAACCAATACAACTACTTCAAAAGGAATTTGAAGGAAATTAACACAAATCACCCAAAATGAATTATGTATCATACCGTATCACAAAATACTATGATACGCTCTACGCGTGTCTAATTGTGGATACCTACCTAGTCCCACAACCCCGATCTAAGTCTAATTAGATCTAATTGGTCTCATGACACACACTTGATGTGTCAATCTCAGAATTCCTCTTAATTGGGCACAAATCACCATATATAATTCATAATATAGGTCATATGAATCTAGTTCTTGATCCTATGGATAGCCCTAAACCAATGAATGATTCATAATGGTTAAATTCATGAATTAAAGTCTAGATTATAGAGTAGATTTAGAATTTACCTATTGGGAGATAAATTTTTAATAAAATACTCAATGGACACAATCTCCTTATCAATTCTTCCTCCTTCAATTATTTCTTGCAATCCAAGCTCTAATACTTCTTAGATGATAAAATTAAGAGAGAATGAGAGTAAATTGGGTTAAATTTGGTGGAGGGATGAGTTAATTTGGGGAAGAACAAAATTGGAGATCTAGAATTAATGAACTAATGAGAGGAGATAGAGAGAGAGACCCTCTTAAAGTGGTCGGCCCCCCTTTCCCCCTCTCTAAGCAATGTACAATATCCAAGGTACCCCTACTAGTTATTTATGAGTTTAATTAGGGAGGGCTATATTAGGAAGCTTCTAATTCTACATGAAACTAATCTAATCTTCTTAATTAATTAAGGGAATGGGTCTAATGGGCCTAGTACAATGTTGGGCTCAATTGTGTTATGACAAACTAATAGGTCCACTAATGATAAGTCCAAATAAAATAAGCTAGCCCACTAACAAATAATTAAATAACACAACTCAATATAATAATTAGTAGCACATAATATAAATATTTAAATTACTAAATAATAAATAATAAATATGCTAAATGACAAGAATACCCTCATCTAGAAATATGGTAGTGACAAGTCTACCCTCTTTAGAAAAATTTTATCCTCGAAATTTAAGGAAGAACTAATACTACAATAAGCAATCACAGCAAGTAAGAAAGAATGATACCTCACGACTCAAAGAGATAAGGGTATCGCTCGCGCATCTCGGCATCCCTCTTCCAAGTAGACTCTCCCGGAGAGTGATGCCTCCACACGGTGCATACCAAGGGAATCGTCTGGTTCTGCAACACCTTCTCCCTGCGATCTAAAATCTCCACTTGCTGCTCTGGGTAGCTGAGAGTTGGACCCACCTCGATCTCCGAGTGATCCAATACGTGACTAGAGTCTTCCATGTACCGTCTCAGCTGTGACACATGGAACACATCATGCACTCCCTCTAGTGCAGGCAGCAAGTCTAGTATGTAGGTCACTGCACCGATCCTCATAAGAATACCGGAGGGTCACTACTAGAAAAAAGCGGGATTAGCGACGTATTTTAGCGACGTCAAAAGAAACGTCGCTAATAATATATAAATTAGCGACTCCATATAAAACGTCGTTAGATGTCGCTAAATGGCGACATTTAGCGACGTTTAGCGACTTTTATTAAAATTTTAAAAGATAAGTCGCTATAAGTTCAATTAAGGTCGCTAAACGTCGCTAATATGTCTAAGTTAGCGACGTTTAGCGACGTATATAGCGACGTTTATATTAAACATATTTAGCAACGCGTTTAGCGACGTCCTTGACGTCGCTAAAATTTAATTTAGCCACGTTTTTATTGGATGTCGCTAAACGTTGCTAAAATTTGGTTAATTAGGGCTCGGTTTTATTTTTCCCCATCTGTCAAAATTTTAAAAAGAAAAAAAATTCCTCCGCCCCCCCCCCCGCTCCGTCGACCGGCTCTCCACCGCGGCTACTCCGGCATCCCCCTCCTCCTCCTCGAGCTCTAGGTAAACCCTAACTCTCTCTCTCTCTCTCTCTCTCTCTCTCTCTCACAAGACACATGTGACACTGTCACTGACACTAACACAACACACGCACACTGACACAGACACAGACACGGCACATACACACACACACCAGACACAGACACTGATCAGGACCTAGGGTTAGGGTTAGGGTTAGGGTTAGGTTTTTTGACATGGGGTTAGGATTAGGGTTAGGGCCGACTGGCCCGAGTCGACGAGCGATGGTGATTCATGTGCGACGACGGCGTCGACGAGGACATGGTTGGTACTCGAGTCTTGAGAATTAGAGGATGAATAAGGATTTGCTTTCTTCTTGAGGTAGGAGTTCGTTGTCGGTTCTTCCTGGTAGGTGTGTTGCTATCTGTGACTACCATAGAGGGAAATACTTATGCTTAAGTAAACTACCATGGATTTTTAAATCGATTGATTCAAGACAAAAGTGATTGCTTGGTTGATAACTTCTTTAAGAAGTATTTTTGAGAAACAAAAGCGTAGAGGTTTGCGCCATAGGCTCATGGATTCCCATACAGTTCTTTATCATTTCATGAGATTCATGTTCCTACTATACAATTAAAATATAGTAGTTTCTTCATCTTGAATTCGCTATTAGCATATGTAGATATTCTTCCGTAAAGTCATGTCTTCAAAACAAATACTCTCAACTCTAACCAAAAAAGTATAGTGTACGCGAGGTTGACAATCGATCATAATTTTTTTTCTGTCAATTCTTATAAAAGAACAGGGACGAACCTGTCTAGTAAAAAATGGGGCCATGACCCCCCCTATAGAAAAATGTCAGCTACTATACTACCTGTGAATTCACAGATAAATTTTCAAGTGTAAAAATATTTGGTTCATGTACTTGTGCTACTGTCTAATATGTATAACTTGACTTTATTTTTTAACAAATGAACACTTATGGTGTCTTATTACATATTGTACTCAGAGCTTTAAATTAAGGAGAGAAAATAATGATATTGAGGGCAATATATTTTAATTTTATGATACTTAATGTTAGCTGCAAATGAGTAAGGAGATGGTATATACTGATACAAGTGTATCAGTGAGTGCGCGTGACTCAAGTTGGGTTTTAGATGTGCAATGGTGAATATGTGAGGGGCTTGAGTGCCCACAAGCACATAGATTGAGGTACACATGTAACCATGGCAAGTAGAGGTAACAGCGGCAGTGAGCACTGCTTACTAGCAGTAAGCAGGGGGAGACTTGAGGCACATCAGCCCAATGTGCATTGGAGCATGCTGAGGTAAGTCAGTGAGCTAGGAGTGTGGTTGGGGGCAGCTGCAGTTCTGTAGTATGGCATACTATATATAGTGTGTTGACTGCACACTTATTGTGCAGTTCATAGTGCTATGGGGTTGGGGGCAGCTGCAGTTTTGATAAATGAAAGTATGTATTCTATCAGTTATGATTTTTATAGTACGGTTAAGTTATGAAGTTAGGTGATAAACCACTGTATGTAATGATTTATATGATACATACTGTCATTTTTGCAGAAGTATCTAAAAATGGATATGAATTACTATCTGCGTCAACGTTCGTGGATGTACAACCGTCATCCTGATGACATGTGCGGTGTGCGGGATAAATTCATTGAGGGTGTACAACAGTTCCTACAGTTTGCCAAGGCGTTCCCTCAGTACATGGATGGTACCAAAATTAAGTGTCCGTATGTGAGATGTCGCAACAGGAAATATCATCCAGAAGTGGAAGTCACATATCATTTGTACTCGAAGGGCTTCACGCCGAATTACTATCAGTGGACCGCGCACGGAGAACTTGTGTCTCTAGCATCAGAGTCGGAGCAATATGTGGAGCCGTATATGGATGTCCATGACCACGATGCTTACGACGATGGATGGGTGAACATGGTTTATGATGCGGCGGGGCCTAGTTTCAATCCGGATAATTATGATGCGGCGGGACCTAGTTACAATCTGGACAATTATGATACAGGTGAGGAGGCACCGAATGCCGATGCTATAAAGTTTATGGAGTTGCTGGAGAATGCAAGGACTCCACTATATCCTGGTTGTGAGGATCATTCACCGTTGGAGGTGGTTACAAGATTATTGAGCATCAAGTCCGATTTTAACATGTCGCAAGAATGCTATAATCGATTGATCGATTTGATTATAGAGATCTTGCCCGAGGGTGCAAAGTTGCCTAAAGACTTCTATCGATCTAAGAGGATGATGAGATCGCTTTGGATGGGATACAAAAAATCTATGCATGTCGCAACGGGTGCAGGTTGTACTACAAAGATGACAAGGATGAAGATGCGTGCAGATTCTGTGGTGCTGATCGCTACAAGGCCACTGTTAGAGGAAATTATGTCGGTGCAAGGAAGCCTACCGATTCGATTCACTACTTGCCTTTGACGCCGCGGTTGCAGCAGTTGTTTATGGTTAAGGAGACTGCAAAAAATATGAGTTGGCACAGGCGAAAACAGATCGAATGAGTATTAGATCATCCATCCGATGGAGAAGCATGGAAGCACTTTGATCGAGAGTATCCATATTTTGCCGAAGATCCGCGTAATGTCATATTGGGGCTCTCCTCTGACGGTTTTACCCCATTCGAACTTTTGGGCTCCCAGTATTCGTGTTGGCCTGTGATCGTCACTCCGTACAATCTATCGCCTTGGATATGCATGAAGACTCCATATATGTTCCTAACCGTTATTATCCCGGGTCCGAACAATCCGAAGAGGAACATCGATGTGTATTTATATCCTTTGATAGATGAGTTGAATCAGTTGTGGGAAGTGAAGACGATGAGGAGGAAGAGGAAGAGGAGGACGAGGAAGGCGAACAAGATGAATTTTCTGAAGATGATTGAAAATAAAATATTTTGCCTGTAGAATGTAACTATATTTTGACTGTAGAATGTACTATTTTAACGAATATATGTATTATATTTTGACTGTAGAATGTTTTGAGATATGCATCACATTTTGACTGTAGAATGTACTATATATTTGTTTTTTCTATATTCGTCATATGTTGTTATCAGGTATGACAGGACGACGCGGAGGATTTGACAGGTCCCGAGGTAGACAGGGTGCTCCTCCGGTACTGCCTACTATTGGTTCTGGATCATCGTCGCCCAGTACTACAGTATATCGATCACTCACATCTCCGACTGTTGGGACGAGTAGTTCCAGGCATGATAGTACTCCCTCGTCCAGCGTTCCTCCTACTGACGGAACCAAAGGGACAGATGAGCATGTCGAGGAGGTCGTGCCCACGTTATCCCAGCATCAGCAAGATCCTCCATGTGCACCTCCGGAGGAGCCGAGGACAGAGATTTGGGCCGACGGTACAAAATAAGTCAATTAGATGGTTTACCTTAATATATATCGTATATTTCTTTATTCATCATATATTGACTTTTTGATCAAAATAATTATCTCTGTATAGATATCGTCCATCGTCGGTTCAGAGACGTATGGGCCAATTTCTGAGGAACAACTACGGTGGCCCTTGGATCAACTACTCTGAGGCTCCGGAGGAGAGAAAGGCATTCTGGTTTGCGCACTTCCAGGTAAAAGTATATTAAATAAATCCTCTAATTTATGCATATTATATAACTTATCCGTGATGCTCACTTACTAAATTATTTATTGTAGCAAACATATTTCTATCCTCCGCACCGGGCCGAGTTGATCGATCGGCTCTTTCCTACCGTTACCGCCAAGCTTATCCGAGATGCTCTGGATGACCAGAAGGCTCGTGATCGTGCTGGAAAACCGATCCAAGGTTGGATCACGCCTGAGCAGTGGACTGCGATGAGGGCTAGATTCGATGATCCGAGCTATAAGAAAAGGTCTGAGAAGGCCAAAGCGGCTAGGCAAAATGCTGCCAAGTGGTGTGGTGGCTCGATTCCGATGACGGAACATTTTTGTCGTTTGGTATATTTTTTTTAAATATATTATTTTAATATAAGTACCATAAAATGGTTATAGGAAAAAATGTTTAAATTTAGTACTAAATAATATATTTTTAACAAGTACAGAGGGGTGAGGATGCAAACATGGTGACCATCTTCTTGGCCACCCATCGCAAGGACAAAAATCTCATTGATGAGAGGGCCTCGTAGAACTATGTAAGTATTACTTTACTTTGTGTTAATTTTAATATAACTTAGGCAATTATCGAGTTTCCAAACCTTTCTAGGCCGAGTATCTTAGGCTGCGTGAGCGGGCGACTGCTAGTGCACCTACACCTAGAGAGGCTGGTACTTTCACGCAGCCCTCTCCAGCTCCGTCAGCGGACGACCTGTGGGTGACTGCAGCTGGTGGTCTCCAGAGGGGTATGTACTACGATAAGAGATCCTATGGCGCCCTAGTTGCGACGCAGTCATCTAGGGCCTCCCCGACAGCTGTGCATTCCACACAGCCCTCACAGTCGTCAGCCAGAGTCCAGAAGGCCGTTGACCGTCAGATTGTGCCTCTCCGTGATGAGTTGCTGCGAAGGATGGAGGAGCAGCCCCGGTCCCAGCCGCAGGAGGATGATCCGACGCTCATCGCACGATTCGATATGCTCGACCGCAGCATCACGGAGCTCCCGAATTTGACAAATGATATTAGAGCCTCGACAGACCGCAATATCATAGAGCTGTAAGCATCACAGCTAACGATGGACAAGAGGCTGACGATGACGCAGGATTCGATGGTTCATAGCAGTACGAGGTTGTTATCTACCATGGATTCTTACAACCAGCGACTCGCAGACTTGGAGCAAGTACGGCCTCCTGGTGCGCCTACATCGACACAGACTCCACCGACGTCACTGCCTTCTCCATCGACATCGGTGTCGATTCCACGGGACCAGTATGAGCTGTTCTTATCCTTCATGCGCGCTGGAGGTCAGCCTCCTGCAGATCTGCAGTAGTATAGCTAGTTGCTGGATATTTATATTTTTTGTATTAATTAGGATGAGATTGTATGGATATATATTTGCCGTATTCTTTACGATGAGATTTGCTGGATACTTTCTTTTCTTCAAATTTTATTATATTATTCATATTAAATATGTTATTTTATCGGTGTTGAGTGTTCAACCCAAGGGGGTTGGCACACCCAGAAATTCAATGGAGGGTTGCTCCGGGTCTATTTGTACAGATTGTGATTTAATAAACTGCAGGAATAATAGTTTAGAAATAATTTAGTAATCTTTTTTTTATTTTTTCTGTAAAATTAGCGATATTTTTAGCGACATTTAGCGACGTGTATACACATCGCTAAATACGTCGCTAATTATCGATGTTAATAAATATCGCTAATGACGTCGTTAAATATGTCGCTAAAAATATTGTTGTACGTCGCAAATTGCTGACATGGCAGTATTGCCAGGTCATTAAAGACGTCGCTGTAACGTCGCTATATAAGTCGCTAATTAGCGACATTTAGCAACATTAATTAACGTTGCTAATTAGTGACGCTGCGTCGCTAAACGTCGCTAATTTTAGCAACACATTTAAGTCGCTAAAAAATGTCGGCATAGCGACGTTTAACGACGTTTTTTCTTTTAGCGACTTGCTTTGTTCCGACTTCTTTAAAACGTCGCTAATTACGTCGCTAAATGTGATTAGCGACATTTTTTGGTCATTTAGCGACATTTTTAAACGTCGCTAATTTGACTTTTCTGGTAGTGGGTCTGATGTACCGTAGACTAAGCTTTATGCCTCTACCAAAGTAAATCGTGCCCTGTGTCACAAAAATTCGCAAGAACACCAGATCGCCAACCTAAAATAAAACACAACATTAACACTCAATCTAAAACAAAACAACAAGCAATATAAACAAAACCTATACCTCAAACTCCAAAGGTCTTCGGTGGCTATCGGCCTAATGTCGCTATCTGTCCTGCGCCCCCCGAAGTCTATATCTGATGAGCTTTACCTTCTCAGTTGCATCCACAATCATCTCTGGTTCCAACGAGACTCTCTCATAAACATCATCCCAAGATAGAGGAGTGTGACAACTCCGTCCATATAAAGCCTAGAATGGTGATATCTCAATACAGACCTGGTAGCCGTTGTTGTAAGCAAATTCTACCAGGTGAAGATGATTCTCCCAAGAGCCTCTGAAATCCAAAACACAAGTACGAAGCATATCCTCGAGAGTCTGAATAGTCATTTTTGACTACCCGTCTGTCTGGGGTGATATGCGATACTGAACTTGAGCTGGGTGCCCAAGCTAGCCTGCAAACTCCTCCAGAAGTGGGATGTGAAGCGACTTTCCTGATCTGAGACAATGCTCATAGGAACTATATACAATCTGATAATTTGTCGCACATACATCTCCGTTAGCTTCTTCATAGGCGTACCCAATTTAAATGGCAAGAAGTAGGCTGATTTGGTCAACCTGTTTACGATGACCCAAATTGTGTCTTTCCCTCCCGGAGAACGCGGAAGCCTCAAAATAAAATTTATAGTAACATGCTCCTACTTTCACTCTGGAATGGATAAAGGCTGACGAAAACCACCTAGCCTCTGCTTCTCTGCCTTTACCGATGTAGAAGTATAAAAAATACGCTGAATAGCTATACGCAGCATGTTAGTGCTGGGCAGCGTAAAATATAACTTCAGAGCCATTGGCGTATAACAGAGCTTCTTCGCTAAGTACAACGTAAAATATAAGCTCAAGGACAACCCGCGTAGGGCAGTATGTCCAGGCTGCTTCAGCGTAAAAAGGGTGCTATATCGCCTTTATGGCGTAAAACTTATCCACTTTAAATGCAGCATTGAAGTGTACGAGGAACGCTTTGTATTCCTCAAATAAACCAGTCAAATCATACAGTGAACCTGACGTCTGACTCCTGACAAAGAGTACTACATGACTATCCAGACGACGACTATAATGATGGCGAGGCACATCAACCCAAACTGTCGTTTAGTAACATTTCCTTGGCATAAACCGCTTTTACGCATACAAGAGAATATGCTGCCTAGTTTTACACAGGCAGACATGAGCTTTTTATGCTCTACAGAAGACAAACAGGCTGCCACGTCAAAAGCTGCTCTTCGTACAGGGCTCGAGGCACGTCTTTGCATTTAATGTGCAGAATGGTGGCAGATCTTCGAGGCACGTCTCTGCATTTAATGCGCAGAATGGTGGCAGATCTTCGAGACACGTCTCTGCATTTAATGCGCAGGATAGGGGCAGATCTCTGTATTTAATGCAAGAGATTTGATTAAATCTCCGAAAGCCATAATTTTGGCTAAAATGACCACATCATCACTTTTGCACATTACGCCATCAGGCTATTTTCAGCTATAAGGAGCACGCTGTACGCTATCTCCTTGAAATACGCCAACTCAGGCTACATTTGCATTTGTGCGTATTAAAGCTATTCGGTCCAGAATTCGCTCAAAGCCTCAGTCAAGGAAGGAGGATCAGCTATCTTCTACGCTAGCTAACCTGTCTATGCAGCATCAGGCTTCTACGCCCACTCGACTTCTATGCCTACTCGGCTTCTATGCCTGCTCGACTTCTACGCCTGCTCAACTTCTACGCCTACCTGGCCTCTACGTCGGTTTGGTAACTATTTGGATTCTACGCCATGGTGACAGTTATTGGCTTCTACGCCAACCTTTTCTACGTGAGGGATAACTTCCTACGTGGCTTTTATGCCGTGATCTTCGCAGCAGTTATATGCATTATCTCTTAATGGGACACGCGTCATACGCTCATACAGAAGATCATTTATACGTGGGTAAAATATAACCGTCGCATAAAAGGTGCCATACTCTCCACTACCCGGCTTGTACGTCGACTGGATGGTTACTGTCACTAAAACCCTATAAATAGAGACCTTTATTGACAGAGGTCAAGGTAAAAGAAAAGATCAGAAAACTCAAAAGAAAAGGTCAAAGAACTAAGAGTCGAAGAGTCTTTGAGAGAGAAGAATCCAGAGCTCAGACAAAGAGTAGTGATCGACGACTTTGGCATCGAGCATCCACTCTCTTTTGCAACCTCCGAAGCTTTTTTCTGTCTTCTACAGCACTTCTTCATCATCTTGTGGTCCAAGGACAAAGTGATCGACTGCAGATCAGACTCCTATAGCAATATTTATCCAGATTAAAAATTTGTACTTAACATCCTCGTATAGGATTAATTGTACTTCTTGTTTGTAAACCAAAGAGCGGGTTTCGTATAAACCTATTTTTATTTCTTTCGTTTATTAAGATATGAAGATATGATTCGAGCAGGGGGTAGCTCTCACTCTCTCTCTGTCCAAGACAACAGGAAGCTGCGTAAGGTTTGGATGCCCAGGACATCCACTATCATTCCTGCCGACTCTCCGATCTCTCCGACCACCCAGGTTGTAGCTACACAACCTTCACACTCTGCGCATAAAACTCTGCCTCCCGTCCGTGACGTGGTAGGCAAAACTTCTGACTATGCCTCAGCGCTAGTCCAGAAGTCTACTCCGTGCTCTGCGCATAAAATCCAGTCTCCCGTCGATGACGTGGCAGACAGAATTTCTGACAATGCCTTAGCGCCAAATCAGAAATTTCAAACGCGCTCCGCGCATAAAAATACATCTGCCCTCCGTGAAAAAGTAGATGATCCCTGCAATCTATGCAAGGGAAAGCAAGTGGCAGACTGCTCAACTTCTCGGCCTTTACGCCAGCAAGGGAAAAATCTGCCCGCCCTCCGGATTACGCGAGGAGCTGATGGCCGACTGAGAACCTCCTCAGCTTTACGCCAACCTGAGCAGAGCTCCAAATTATGCCAGGTGAAGCCCCTCAGCGTAAAGAAGGCTCAATTTACGGAAAGATACATTCCTCGGGGATCATCCACTACCCAGATGGCCAACCTATTGTATACGGGTGGCACAGGAAGAACTATGGTTCCCAACATCCGTATGCCCACTGAGGTGAACAGAAGGAACAAGCCATCTTCTTCTTCTTATTCTGTAAATCCTCCTGACCTGCGTGAGTATCTGATCCAGAAATGCAAGGATAGGGGATCTTCCAGCATGTCTATTATGCCTCCTAGAGAGCACTATTGTAATAGTCATAGAATTTTAGTTAATTATTGCTGTTCGGAAGCAAAACGGTCGGTTTTTGACCGATTGAGTTACTCTCCGTCTTTCCAGGAAGAAGAGCCCACACATGCATCAGTGAACATGGCTTCACACATACCTAGAGGAAGGTCGAACTCAAGACATCATCCCTCTAGAACTCCGAGCCGAAGGAGATTCAACAAGCTCCTTAGGAATACTGAAGCTGGGGTGTTCCAAAACACCCGTTCGAGATCACGACAACCGACTTCGTACTCTTCTGATTCCGATACTGGGGGTCGCCAGTTTCTCGAATCAGATGTTGAAAGTATAGAGTCAACTTCTACAGAGACCTATACTAATCCTTCAATGACACCCAGGAAGATGGGAGTCTATTCCATTGGAGATGAACGCGAGGAAGATTCCCCGTCAGGTAATACTGAGCAACGCATTGTTGTACTGGAGACGTCTCTGAAAGAGATGCAATCCATGATGGAGAACATGCACCAGATGATGCTGACTCAACACACAGCTGCTATGGCTCAATCATCGGTCCCTCCAACTCAGATACGTGTGGGGGTGGACTTAAAACCATCCAACGCGAATCAGGAGCCTGCTCTAGATCAACAGTCAGCAGCGCCCCCGCTTCCCCACTCGGAGAATGTACTGCCTACTATTGGAGTTGTAGTACAACCGATCCCTCATCACTCCGTGGTCCCGATATCGGCTAAAAATCTGATGCAGGCAGTACGGGAGTTGAAAGCCCAATTTGATGCTTTGAAGCACAAAGATCAGCTCAAAAAATTGGGAATCAACCAGCCTTACCTCGCTATCTGGGATGAGATCCATTTTCCTCCTAAATACAAACCACACACTATGACTTTGTTTGAAGGAAAAACATTACTGAGTCAGTACATGAACTACTTCAGTATGATGACGGTATTATTACAGGGGAATGACGCCCTCCTCACTCGGGTGTTCAAGGGCTGTCTCTCGGGAGTGGCTTATCAGTGGTACCGTAGTCTAGCGGACAACTGCATTACCTCCTTTGAAGAATTCAAAACTTTATTCTTCGTACGATTCTACGAGGGAGGGATGGACATGTATATGTCCTCCCTCATCGAAGTGAAGCAGAAGAAAAAAGAGGACGTTCGCACTTTCATTGAACGTTTTCGTCAAGCCACTTTGCAAATGCCTCCCGGAGTTCCAGACTCGGCATTGGTGGACATTTGCAGGAAGAAACTTCTTTCCGTGATCTCGGTGTTCACAGGACCATATCAGTTCCATGATTGGCCCTCGTTCATCATCTCAGCGGTAGCCGCGGAGGACAATAGTTGAAAGGCGCATGATAATGGTATCATGATCTCTGCTTCTGATAAAGGCAAGAGGTCATCCTCCAACAGAGACCATCCTCGTGGTTCCAAAGGAAAAGAAGCTCTGGCAATCAATACGTCCAGGCAAAAGACTGCGGCAACCACACAGACGAAGCCTGGGACGTCCAGGCCCATTGAAGTGTACTCTTTCAACGACGACGATATTCTGAGCATATTCGAGTGTCTCGTCAAAAGCGGCAAGATTACCCTTCCTGAGGAGAAGCGGCCTAATGAAGTCGACAGTACTAATAACCCCAAGTACTGCATCTTCCATAGATACATACACTACCCTACAAAGGCGTGTTATGTACTGAAGAGGAAGATCCAGGAGCTGATTGATGCTAAAGCCATCACTCTGCGCAACAGCGAGAAGACGGTCACAACCAACATGATCTCTCTGCAATTTGGCAATCTGCCTCCCCAAGAAGTCCCGGACGGTGTTACACCTATTTCCCGGACAACGATGAACATCGTTAATCTCCCTCCAGCTAGGGGTCAAAATCATGACCTGGTACCCCTAACTACCCAGCGGGGCGAGATTATGTGGGTTCATCCAGATCTGGTATCAGAAATCAAGAAAGAGACTCAAGCTGCTAAGGCTAAGTCTAAGAAGAACTCGAAGCGTAAACCATTTCACATGGTTACGGTACACTCGGCATCAAAAGATAAGATTTTGGCTACTGGAACCCGTTCAGGGAAATCTTACCTCAAGGATTATGGAGCAAGTCAAGAAGATGCACCGGCAGACGCTTCAGCTGCCAAGCCTTCAGAACCGGAACCTGCCATACCAGAGGCCGGTCCTTCAAGACCAACTTCGGCGGACAAAGGAAAGCAAAAAGAAGTGCGCTTCGATAAACCTTTGAAAAATATTCAAAATAAAGGTTTAGAGAAGCCATACAACTTCGACATCCTGGCCCAATTGGCCAATACACCAGCCAGGTTGTCCATCTTCGAACTACTCAGGCTCTCTCAAGACACTCGTCAAGCCCTGAGTGAAGCATTAATGCAGGCGGATGCATACTTGACCCAGCTCAAGTCCCCTGACGAAGAATCGGTGGCATGTCCTCAATGCCACAGTGTGATAGAGGTGGTCCCGAATATCACTTTCACTCAAGATGACATTATGTTAAAGCATAACAGGCATGACAGACCCCTCTATTACACCGGGTACGTCGGTTCTATAGAGGTCGACCGGATTCACATAGATCCGGGATCATCGATTAGCATCATTCCTCATAGTCTGCTCAGACCGCTGAGGATTCCTACCAGCGAATTGGCTTACACCACTACTACAATCGTGGGTTTCAACGCCAGAAAAAGTAAGCCGTTGGGGAAAATTTGCCTGAGGATCCAGATTGGCGACCTCAGATCAGTGGCTACATGTTATGTCATTGATTCGGAGGTATCCTACAACATTCTATTGGGTAGACCTTGGATCCATGACCACAACATTGTTCCTTCGACCCTACATCAATTCTTTAAATATATAGATGTCCAAGGAACAGTACAAACGGAGTTTGCGGACCTGAACCCGTTTAAAGGGGTAGAATCCTACTACTCTGATGCCATATTGTATACTCAAGACTACATGGAGGAGGTGTCAGGCGAAGCAGAGAAGGAATCCCACCGGGAGCCAGAAGAACCCTCTGCCAAGCAACCTCTGTCAATCACGGTGAAAGGGCGAACTACTCGTCTGAAAGCCATGCAGCCTATGGCTATCCACCTGAACAAAACCAGGTCAGGAAAAGGAGGTGATCCTCTAGTGATCACTTTGAACCAGAAGCCTCCACCCTTGGTCATCAACCTTCGGCGCAGCAGGCAGCCGATTGATGTAAATACAACCAGGAACACAGTTTCTGATGATAATAAAGATTCTCTTTTCCAGTATATTGACGCTCAAATTCCAAATCAGTAATCCTCTCCCCATGACGATATAGAACCTATAGCACAAAAATTCTTGGAAGCTATAGATTCCTATCATCCGTATATGTCGGAAGTAGCATCGTCATCCAATGTCATCACGACATATGGACCACGTGAGGATTCTATCTTCATTGTCCCGCCTGCTTGTAGCAGTCAGCGTTCAATAGTCTTCGGTCGCATGTGCAATGAACCGACTGTACAAGAAGATTCTCCCGATGACGATGTTGGTAAAATACAGGTTCACAGATACAGCCCGCAAGCTTTGAAGATCATGCAAAGTATGGGTTATGACTTGAAGCTGGAACCATGTCTCAACTACGAAAAAGGCAGACGAATGCCGCTGTACGGCGATCCCTACTGTCAACGAACTCGTTTCGGGTTAGGGTACACCACCTCCCTTGCAACTCCTGAGTCAAACGAGGATATCTTTTCCTCTTCTCAAAATGGCTCGTCGTCCTCTGACTCATCTCATGCTCTCGAACGAACATTATCAGTAAATACGGTATTGACAGATTCCTTCGAAGCAGACGAATAAGAATCTGAACCGTTTGAGAATGACTCTTGGGATCAACAAATGGATACACAATGGAAACTCTGGTTCGAGCAGAGAGAACCTCCCACTGAAGATAAAGTTATCCAGATTGATGTTGGGGATGAACTTTCGCCAAAGCCGATATTTATCAGTAACAATCTTTCCGAAGAAGAAAGGGAAGAAATAATCCAGCTGATAAAAGAGTATATCGACGTCTTTGCGTAGAATTATGAGGATATGCCAGGTCTTCATCCAAAGGTGGCTACTCATAAACTTAATATATTGCCCCATTCGAAGCCTGTGAAGCAGCACCAACGCCGGTTCCGCCCGGATATGATGGACACCATTGAAGCTGAAATCAAGAAGTTGATAGCCTACGGTTTTATCCGGGAAGAACAACATCCCGACTGGGTTGCCAATGTTGCCTCGGTCATGAAGAAAAATAGGAAATTACGTATCTGCATCGATTACCGAGATCTGAATGTAGACTGCCCCAAGGATGAGTTTCCTCTTCCCATTACAGACATCATGATTGACAATACATGCGGTTTTGAACGTATGTCTTTCATGGACGGATTCTCGGGATACAATCAAATCAAGATACATCCTGAAGACGAGAAGCATACTGCCTTTCGGACACCATTGGGGGTATATTTCTATACGGTCATGCCCTTCTGATTGAAGATGCTGGGGCTACGTACCAACGGGTCATGAGTAACATATTCCATAAGAATTTACGTAAAACAGTAGAATATTACGTGGACGATGTAGCTGTCAAAAGCCGCCTCAAGGATAATCACATCCAAGACTTGAAGACAGTATTTGAGTTGATGCGCCAATATCAACTCAAAATGAATCCTACAAAGTCCTTTCTGGGTGTATCTAGTGGCAAATTCCTGAGATTTCTCATTACCGCTAAAGGCATTCAAGTGGACCCTGATAAAGTCAAGGCCATCTTAGAAATGTGACCATCCCATAATCTGAGAGAACTCAGGGGATTTCAAGGTCGTTTGGCTTATATCCGGAGATTCATATCCAACCTCTCTGGGAGATGTCAGCCTTTTTCCCGTCTCATGAAGAAAGGTGTATCCTTCGTATGGGACAAAGCCTGTCAGCAAGCGTTTAATGATATCAAACGCTACCTCACTAATCTGCCATTTCTGGTGCCTTCCGTCATAGGAAGACCATTCTTGCTGTACGTTCGAGCGATGGATCATTCTCTGGGAGCTCTTCTCGCACAGAAGAACGATGTGGGTCACGAATAGGCTATCTACTACCTAAGCAGGATGATGGCTGGAGCTGAACACCGGTATAGTCCAGTAGAAAAAGAATGCTTGGCTCTGATGTTCACTACTCAGAAAATGTGACACTATGTCACAGGCCAGACTATTCATATCATCTCCAGGATCAATCCTCTTCGGGTATTGATGAACAAGCCAAGCGTTCTTAATTCCTGACTCGCGACTTGGGCGATGTTATTAACACCGTATGACATGGTGTACGTCTCTCAAAAGTCCATCAAAGGCCAAGCGTTGGTTAATTTCCTAGCTGCTCATCCAATCCCGGAGACCTCCAAACTATACGAGGACATTCCCAACGAAGTTGCAGAATATAATTCCATAATGGAAAGTGATGCATGGCAACTATTCTTTGATGGTGCCTCCAGGAGTGGTCCCAGGGGAAACAAGGTTTCAGGAGTAGAAATTGTCCTAGTTACTCCTGATAAACTCGTCATCTATCGAGCATATTCTCTTAGCGAGCCATGTTCTAATAATGTGGCGGAGTATAACTCTCTACTAATCGGGCTCCAAATTGCTAAAGAATTGGGCGTCGAATCTCTGGAAGCTTTCGGTGATTCTCTGTTGATCGTCAATCAAGTCAGAGGAATATATGAAGTCCGGAATCCAGACCTCATTTCCTATCACCGAGCAACGGTCGAGATAGCCATGAAATTCAAAGGATTCTTCCTAGAACATTTGCCTCGATCTCAGAATCTGGAAGCTAATGCCCTAGCCAGTCTAGCTACAGATTTAGCTATTCCGATAAGAAGGCATAATTCGGTAATCCTTCTTAACAGAGACTTATTCTGTGTGAAAAACAACTTTCACATAGAATGCAGCTACGCTGTGAACACCGATCCTCCTAAGAGAGACTGGAGAAGTCCCTTTATAGATTTTGTGGCATACAGAATCTTGCCGGAGGACACTAAAGATGCAGTATCCGTCAAAAGACGATCATTACGCTTCTATTTTGATGCATCTTCACAGTGTCTATATCGTCGGACCTACGTCAGACTGCTATTGAGATGTCTCTCCGATGACGAGGCACATCGGCTTATCCGTGAAGCTTACGACGGCATATGAGGAGCGCATCAACCCGGTCCTAAGCTACATGATCGTATCAGGAGGATGGGCTATTACTGGCCTACTATGATCACAGATGCAATAAAGTATGCAAGACAATACAGAGCCTGTCAGGTTCATGCAGACTTTATACATCAACCTTCTGAACATCTACATCCTACGGTTGCATCCTGGCCTTTCGAAGCATGGGATATGGATATCATTGGTCCTATTCACCCGTCTTCTTCCAGAGGTCACCGGTTAATACTGGCCATCACGGATTATTTCTCCAAATGGACAGAGGCGATCCCTCTTGCTGAGGTGAAGACATCTAATGTGATCAGCTTTATCAAGCATTATGTCATTTATCGCTTTGGGATACCCCGGAGGATAATTCATGACAATGGGCCTCAATTTATTAGCCAAGCGTTTTATCGATTTTACGAAAAAAATCGGATACAAAACGTGGCCTCTACGGCATATAATCCTGCTGCTAATGGTTTGGCGGAAGCTTTCAACAAAACCATTATCAAACTCTTGAAAAAGTTCGTCTCTTCGAATAAGAGAGATTAGAATGAGAAGCTGGGAGAATGTCTCTGGGCATACCGCACAACGGTACGAGCACCGACAGGTTGTACCATATTCTCATTGGTTTACGAGAGTAAAGCAGTTCTCCACATCGAAGTCCAAATTCTGTCACTCAGGATAGCAGTGGCTAATGAGTTGACTCAAGAAAAGAATGACCTATTAAGGCTTCAAGAGCTGGAAGGATTAGATGAGAAATGCCTCCAAACCCAACAGGGCATCGCGTTCTACCAGGCACGCATTTTCAAAGCTTTTAATCAAAAAGTGAAGGAAAGAGTGTTCAAAGTTGGCGAGCTAGTCTTAGCTGTGAGAAGGCCGATGATTATTACTCACAAGAGTAAGGGTAAATTCCAGCCCAAATGGGAAGGCCCTTATTTGTTCGAGACGACGTTCTCAAACGGCACTTACAGGTTAGCTAAGCCTAATGGAGACTTGTTAATGGCTCCTATCAACGGCAAATTCCTGAAGAGGTACTATGCTTAACGTCTTTTGCTCAAATAGAGTATGGTGAAGATCTTATTCTGACAATACTACTTCAAAAACGAAACTAGTTGGATCGTATTCTATCATGTCCATATAACCTCTGAATAGATATGTTTAAATAATTTGGAACTTTAAGACCTATCACGTCCATATTACCTCTGATAGTGTTTTGTGTACAAATTTTAGTTGGAGCATATTCTATCATGTCCATATAACCTCTGAATAGATATGTCCAGCTAAAGCTTACCGAGAGTATATCACATCCATATTACCTCTGATATCACTTTTACCCTAATCCGTCATTTATATTCCAAAATGATGGGTCCACAAAGTCAGATAAAAGCCTCTTTATTATTCCCAAAAAGAACAAAATTACATAAAAAAGCCAAAGGTACATCATTTGGGAGGAGCAGTTAAGTCGCGAATCTGCTGCGCCAGAGCAACCATTATCTCATCCTTGGAGTTCAAGACGTCGGCGCGAGCCCGTTCCAACCTTGCCGCATCATTGTTCAAAGCAGATAGCTCAGACCGAGCAGATAGCTCAGACCGAGCACGTACAATCCCCTGAACGGCATTACAGAGCCGGAAGGGCGGCTGACAAATGACCCTTGGTCAGATCCTTTCTGATAAAATATCTTCTCCGGCTGGCCATGAAGATTGGGAGTCAGCGTCCACAACATCCTCATGGGATGTATGGCATGGAAGAATGTCGAGATAGGGTAGTCTCTCAGCATCTTGGGCAGATACATGACCAAGCCCCCGGCAGGAAAAACCCAGAGTTCTTTCTTGGGCTTCGTCTGGGACTGTTTGTCAATCATGTCCCCGAAAAGAAAAGCCAGCTTTATATATTGGGCCCCGTCTATGTACGTTAGGGGCTCTCCGTTCATCATGCTCAACAGCATTCGCTCGCCTTGAGACGATATCAGGATTTCCCTTCCTTCAGGATACTGTGGTCCGGAGATAGGAAATTTCACGTGGAACAAATCCTCCAGGTAGTTGGAATGCAGCATCCCGGCAGCAGAACCCATCACCTCAGCCAATGGAGACATATGCAAGTTAACTACAAAGTGCAAGAAAACCACGTCAGTTTCTATACTAGACCTCACAATCTTGCAGCATATGCCAAAAGTCAACAGTCTGTGCTTTACGCTAAGATTGTAAAAACTTGATCTTTTACGCTGGAATCTTATTCCAAGGCGTAAAATTCAAGATTGACAGTATACACAAAAAACCTGACAGTCTGTGTTTTACGCCAAACTACCAAAGTTCGAGTTATTATGCCGGAATTTTTATCCAGAAGCGTAATACTCAAATTTTATAGTATACGCCAAGTTTCGACAGTCAAAACTTTTACGCCAGACTGCAAAAATATGGAGTTTTTACACTGACACATTAGAAATGTGGGCGTAAAAGATGAAACATCTCTGTGCATCATCTTCCTCGAAGAGGCTATCAGCACAAAAGACTACCTAGCACGTTCCCGTACAACGTGTGTGAAGGATTTTCTTCGTTCTTGTCTGTCACTACCACATTTTAGGAAAAAGGGTATTTTAGTAATTTCCTATTTAAATAAATATTGTGCATGGTAAATAATTAATTGTTGTATTATTTAATTGTTGTTAGATATTATTAAATTATTTTGGACTTATTTCTAGTGGACCCAACTAGTTTAGTTTGGACCCATGGACCAACATGAATTAATTAGTTAGACTTGGCCCATTTAGAAAGCCCATAGTTAAGGAGATGGATTAAATTAATTAAATGATTAGACTAGAAGCTTCCTTCCTTAATTATTTCTTCATGAGAGGCCCCAAGGGGTACATTGGACATTTTACAATTGCTTGGGGGATGGGCTATGGCCGGCCTATATAGGAGGGGGGGAAATTTCTCTCTCCTCCCATTTCATTCCAAATCTAGATCTAGAATTTTTCCACTACCAAATTCCCTCCATTCCCAATCCAATTCCCTACCAAATTCATTCCAAATTCTTCCCAATTCACCATTAGAGAAGAAGAAAGCAAGGATCTAGAAGAAGGAAGCAAGGATCTACAAAGAGGAGCAAG
The DNA here is from genome assembly GCA_036927795.1 of Iris macrosiphon. NCBI lineage: Eukaryota > Viridiplantae > Streptophyta > Magnoliopsida > Asparagales > Iridaceae > Iris > Iris macrosiphon. The sequence continues at coordinate 59,763,942 of JAYESA010000004.1, read as the reverse complement.
GATCTACAATTTGGAAGCAAGTTTATCTCAATTGGAAGTTTCATTGGGAATCCATCTCCCAATTAGTATAATTCAGATTTTCCTATTTAAATAGCTTCTAAATCTGAGATTTAATCATGTAAAACCAACCTATATGTATGTACTACCCATAGGACTTTGTTTTGTGTTCATAGGAGACCCATGGAGAAAGTTACGGTGCTTTTTGTGTCAATTTTGTTGGAATTCCGAATTTACATTTTGTTGTATGTGTCAATTGATCCTATAGATCAATTGGACAATGAGCTTTGTGTTTGGAGCTAGTGTCGTGTCCATATTGGGATACTTGTGGTTCGTATCCCAACTATTTGGTGATACGTGTCATTTGGGGGTTTTCCTCCGACACGGGGCTTTGAACATGTCGTATTTTGACACGGACACATAGATCTACTTTTGACACTTTGAATTATTCATAAATATTATTTGTGATTTGTTTGTGTCCTTCGGGGTGCAATTGGTTGTGTGTTGGACTCGTGTCGCATGCGTATCCTAGATCTAGTGGGATACGGTGAGATACTCTCCAATTGTGTGTATTTTTGCATAGATCTAATTAATTGTGGTTCAATTCTTATTTCATAATTAGTAAATATATATAGATAATATATATTTATTTTTGTGTATTTATTATGGTAATTATTGTAGCATGGATCTATATTTTGTGTGTGCTAATATTATGTACAATATAATATATATATAGATTTCTTACATGCAAATATATATGTACTACTTGTTAATAATATAAATTGTAAAATATATTGTATGTTTAATTGTGTAATTATATTATTTATAATTATTATGTAATTATTTGGATATTAATGTATATATTTTAGATGTGCTTCTAGCCATGTTAAAATATGTACATTAGTACTTGGATGTGTATTGTAGCTTTTAATATTTGTTTATATGTATAAGATTATATATACATAAGTATTTATTTATTTATTTGTTTTATATATATAATATATTGATTTATATATATATTATATATATAGTATATATATTAAATGTTTTAGCGACAGCAGCTAATAATGACAGATCCTGTCATTAATAGCCTCGGGCAGCAGCAGCAGCCGCTGAAGCCATTAATGACAGATTCTGTCATTAAAAGCACAGCAGTGGCGGCGGGAATGAGCAGCGGTTTAATGACAGTTTTCTGTGACAGTCGTTAACTGTCACTATTTAAGTGGCAGTGGATTTAATTCACAGCAGTATTGGCGACAGTTTTTGCTGCGACAGTTGGAACTGTCACTATAGGCTGTTTAATTTAAATAGTTTTCTTAGCTCACTGTTTTCAGTGACGCTTTGACAGATTTAATGTATATATTATATATTGTATTTGTATATATTTATATGTATATATATATGTGTTTTTGTGAGGAATAATATTTGTTATAATATATTATATTTTTTGTATATATATTGGGTTGTATATATATATTTTTAAGGTATATATATTAATTGTATTATTAATATACTTTTGTGTGATTCTTTTGGAATCTAATTTAATTCCTAAATTGTTGTATTTTATCTTTATATTATTATATGGATGTTTTGTGAGGTTGACTTTGGGTTTGACCATGTTTGACCTTAGTGGACTTTAGAGTTGACCATAGTTGACTTTTGCCTTAGAATTGAGTTATTGACCTAGAAGTTGTCTAGTTTGACTTGTTCTCTTTCCGGGACCTTGTTTTAATGTGGTATTCCATATCTAGGTCTTCGAGGCACCGAGTCAGACATTTGTGAGACTGTTCATTGGACTTCAGGCGAGTACATTCTCTGATAGTTTCTCATTTATGTTATCCTCTATGTTCGTTGTATCTAGTGTAGATTTACATGTTTCTCTCGACACTATGGTTACACGGATTGGTATATCCGGATCTCGTCATGAGATGTTATTCCTTGGTATATGGTGTATATGGTGCAAGCATTGTTTCATTGGTTATCTTGTACATGTACAGACACCGATTCTCGGGGAGACTAGCTATCTTCTTGGGGAATCTCGTGCCATAACGTACCGTGGTTGGATCTATTATACCAGTCGGGGGTGGAGAGTATTTTAGTGTAGATATGTGATCATACCCTCCTTGTGCACGTCTTGTTTCTTGTGAGTGTTGATCATACACCGCACGTATGATTAACCAGGCCATTATACTCTTGTGCAAGTTCCCAAGCCGATCACATGTTAAAGCTAGTACTCACACACTTAGTCATTAGTATTCTTGTTCCATCAGCATGTTGTTCATTATTGTATTTCTTTCCAGTATTTCCTTATTGTCTCTACATTCTTGTCTCTATTTATGCATCTTGTTTATCCACAACTATTTACTGTTACATAGTTTTTATCAATGTTTGAGAACTGCTGTTAGGGTTGTACTCTGCTCCTTTCCTGACTGGATATATTTTTTCCAGATGACACTGAGGAGTACCCTACCTATTATGGACCCCAGGATGTTGTGGGTTTAGATTCTGAGACCCTGGCTCAAGAGGGACTTATCCCAACTGAGACAGTTGACCCTGGAGTTATAGCTTTATAGTTTTGTAGTATTCTTTTGTACTGGATTTGTCTCCAGCATATTTCTGTATTTTTCTTCAGACTCATTGATGTATTATTTTAGACTCATGAGTTGTATTGTGACTATTCTATTCTTATCTGATTCGTGTTCATTCTATCTTAGTTCTGTGATTGAGTATACTATCATTATTGGTGGTTCATTATATTATTAGATAGACTTTCTAGACAGTATTCTACCGCCGATTCTGCGGCGTAGGCTGGGCGTTGTTTCCGACTAGTATCCTTACCCCGGGTGCGGGTCGTGACATTGTTGTCCCAAAAGCTTTACCTATAACGCTCGGTGCACAGCTCGTCGGTGGGACACTTCGTCCAGAATGAAGATCGCCTTGCCCGATGGAAGTCGCTCTTGCTTGGGCAGAGGAGCGAGAAGAAGAGTCAGCCTTCTTTCCCTTAGAGGAGAAGATTGGTTTCGGGGCCATTGCTGAAAAAATCAGAATGCTCGGAGAGGAAACGAAGGAGAGAACTCGAAGAGTCGAAGGCTTACTTTTGCAAAAAGACAGATGAAAAGTTTTTCTCTGAAAGCCTTGGGATATATATAGAGTTCGGATGGAATCCTCGAATCCCTAACCAAATCGGATATTTAATATTCGATTATGATTGGGGACTACGTCAGCCTATTACTCAGGGAAGGCGGACAATCAGCGAATTTGAAAAGTTTCTGTGCAAAGCAGATTCGTGGTTTTACACCAAGGAGCTTTCTACGCTCGACAGCTATAAATCTACTATTTTACGCTCAGAGGCTATAAGTCTATGGTTTTACGCCCGGATGCTTTTATGCTCGGTAGCTTTTACACTCGAGAGACTACAAACCTACGACTTCACGCTCATGAGCTACAAATCTGTGATTTTACGCTCGGTGGCTTTTACGCTCAGAGGCAACAGATCCATAATTTCACGCTTGGAAGATTTTCTTTTCAGAGGCTATAAGTCTATGGTTTTACGCCCGGATGCTTTTATGCTCGGTAGCTTTCACGCTCGAGAGGCTACAAACCTACGACTTCACGCTCAGGAGCTACAAATCTATGATTTCACGCTCGGTGGCTTTTACGCTCAGAGGCAACAGATCCACAATTTCACGCTCGGAAGATTTTCTTTTCAGAGGCTACAAATCTACAGTTTCTACGCCCGGATGCTTTTATGCTCAGCAGCTTTTACGCTCGAGAGGCTATGACTTATAATTTTATGCTCATCCACATTTATAGATCTATGACTCTCCGCATATCTAAAAAATACGCAGACCAGAGTATGCGTAAATATATATGAACAAATCCCAAGGCGGTCAATTGCAAGGGTTCACGCAGAGGATACTCCTTCTTGGCCTCAAAATATCCCAAGTACCCAAAGCATACGGATTTCAGCTTTAAAAATTACTCTTCTTCTTGGGTCGATTGGAAGTTCATCCAGAATCCAGTCTGAATATTTTCTCTACAGTTCAAGATGGCGACTCAGTTTGACAGCCATTTCTCGCCCTATTTTAAGGAATTTTTGGGAAATCATTCTTGAAAATGATGGTCTGAACAAAAATTCTTTTTATCAGAAGTGACGGTTCAGAATTCTATGCAGCTCCCCATTCCTAACAGCAGGATAGTTCGAATACTCGACTTAAATGCTAAGCGGCTTTCTGCGCATCCTTAGTTATGCATAAAAGACAGGACGGGACCTAATACTCTTTCTATCAGAGTCGGTGTAAAGTTACCAGACGTGTCGAAGCTACACATATTCAGACTTCATCACAGCAAAATATATGGCAAGATAATCATATGCACAGAAGAAGACAATTTTATTAAATTATGATTACATAAGAGGGAAATCCAGTCTACAAAGGGTTTTTCTTTATCTTCATGATTACATATGAGGGAAATCCCGTCTATAAAGGATTTCTTCATCTTTATCGGAAGGTCGCCCCCAGAATCTGTTCTGCCAGGTTCTCGTATTGGTGGAGATCTTCTTCCATCTTTTTCAGCAGTTAGTCGGTTTCCGCGATCGATTAACAAAAAAATGATTAATGGCGGAAGGATACAAAACTGGACCTGCCTAAATTATTCAGAGCCCATCCTCCATACGCCATGACAGATTGAGTTGAGGTTTTAGACCCAACTCAATACTCGAGGACAGAGCTAGTTTTCTGCTATCATCCATGAACGACAGGAGAAAATACAGCTTGCAAGCTGTGTGGTCGAATGTGACCCTTCCTCTCTCCTGGACGAATCGCCATATGAAGTTGCTGATTATCTCGAGCGAAGGAAGCTATGATATCCTTTCATGATCCATCATTGCAGAGAATATTTGCTCGAAGACGCCTTCTTTTTTGGCTCCTTACATGCTGGAAGAACATGGTCTTCTTCTTCCTCAAGTCGACCCGACGAACTCCGGCGATCATCTCTGTGTGGTGAAGGAAATGTGGGAAGAACAGGTTAACTCCTCAGCCTTTATATAGGCAAAAGAGAACACACAGAATCCCAATAAAATCCCCAATAATCCGCCAAGAAGTCAGCCTTAAAGAACAAGTTAGACTTGACCGTTTCATGCTTCATTCAAAGTGTTTCAAATTATGAGAAATTTGAAAACTTTGAAGGGGGTCTTGTAGAAGCATAAAAAATATGCTGAATAGCTATACGCAGCATGTTAGTGCTGGGCAGCGTAAAATTAACTTCAGAGCCATCGGCGTACAACAGAGCTTCTTCGCTAAATACAGCATAAAATATAAGCTCAAGGACAACCCACGTAGGGCAGTATGTCCAGGCTGCTTCAGCGTAAAAAGGGTGTTATATCGCCTTTATGGCGTAAAACTCATCCACTTTTAATGCAGCATTGAAGTATACGAGGAACGCTTCATATTCCTCGAATGAACCAGTCAAATCATGCAGTGAACCTGACGTCTGACTCCTGACAAAGAGTAGTGCACGACTATCCAGACGACGGCTATAATGATGGCGCGGCACAGTGACCCAAACTGTCGTTTAGTGACATTTCTTTGGCATAAACTGCTTTTACGTATACAAGAGAATATGCTGCCTAGTTTTACACAGGCAGACATGAGCTTTTTATACTCCACAGAAGACAAACAGGCTACCACGTCAAAAGCTGCTCTTCGTACAGGGCTCGAGGCACGTCTCTGCATTTAATGCCCAGAATGGTGGCAGATCTTCGAGGCACATCTCTGCATTTAATGCGCAGAATGGTGGCAGATCTTCGAGACACGTCTCTGCATTTAATACGCAGGATGGGGGCAGATCTCTGCATTTAATGCAAGAGATTTGATTAAATCTCCGAAAGCCATGATTTCGGCGAAAACGACCACATCATCACTTTTGCATATTACACCATCAGGCTATTTTCAGCTATAAGGAGCACGTTGTACGCTATCTCCTTGAAATATGCCAACTCAGGCTATATTTGTATTGGTGCATATTAAAGCTATTTGGTCCAGAATTCGCTCAAAGCCTCAGTCAAGGAAGGAGGATCAGCTATCTTCTACGCTAGCTAACCTGTCTATGCAGCATCAAGCTTCTACGCCCACTCGGCTTCTATGCCTGCTCGGCTTCTATGCCTGCTCGACTTCTACGCCTGCTCGACTTCTACGCCTACCTGGCCTCTACGCCGGTTTGGTAACTATTTGGCTTCTACGCCATGGTGACAGTTATTGGCTTCTACGCCAACCTTTTCTACGCGAGGGATAACTTCCTACATTGCTTTTATGTCGTGATCTTCGCAGCAGTTATACAAATTTTTTTAATAGGACATGCGTCACACGCTCATATAGAAGATAATTTATACGTGGGTAATGGTTATTATAATCGTCGCGTAAAAGGTGCCATACTCTCCACTATCCGGCTTCTACGCCGACTGGATGGTTACTGTCACTAAAACCCTATAAATAGAGACCTCTATTGACAGAGGTCGAGGTGGAAGAAAAGATCAAAAAACTCAAAAGAAAAGGTTGAAGAACTAAGAATCGAAGAGTCTTTGAGAGAGAAGAATCCAGAGCTCAGACAAAGAGTAGTGATCGACGACTTTGGCATCGAGCATCCACTCTCTTTTGCAATCTTCGAAGCTTTTTTCTATCTTCTAAAGCACTTCTTCATCATCATGTGGTCCAAGGGACAAAGTGATCGACTTCATATCAGACTCCTATAGCAATATTTACCCAGATTAAAAATTTGTACTTAACATCCTCGTATAGGATTAATTATACTTCTTGTTTGTAAACCAAAGAGCGGGTTTCGTATAAACCTAGTTTTATTTCTTTTGTTTATTATCAAACAACCGACTGGCACACTAAATATCTGGATACGAAATACGCTACCTCTCACTTTATACCATACCACCATACATGCTTCCTCATATCTCTATACATCTTGTTGGCACCTGGATGTATATAGTACTGCGATTGATGCACCTCCTGAAGAACCTCCCTGCGCTACGTCCCACTTGGCACACACAACATGTTACCGTGATGTAGTGATCCATCCTCAGTAATAGTGAAGTCCTCGAATAATTCCATCCGAATATGTGCTCTGATGCTCCTCAGAGACTCATCGTCATATTACGTAGCTCAGATCCTTTCCATAAGCTTTGACTGTATCTGCAGTCCCCACATATGCATCTCGACATCTGGTACCAGCACCTCAATACCCAAGCTCTCAAGATCGGCCAATAAATGTATGTCCGTAGTCAAGCACATAGCCACTGGATACATGCTCAAGGTGTCAGCGACTACATTGGCCTTCCCTGGATAGTACTGTAATGATATGTCAAAGTCCTTTATCAACTTCAACCATCATCACTGTCTCATGTTTAGCTCTTTCTGGGTAAACACACACTTCAAGCTCTTTTGGTCTGTGAAGATCTCCACACGCTCTCCGTACAAATAGGATTTTTACAGGTTTAGAGCAAAAATGACCACTACCAACTCCAAATCATGGGTAGGATAATTGTTCTCATGAGGACACAATTGTCTGGAAGTATAGGCAATCACCTTCCTCTTCTGCTGTAAGATACAACACAAACCCTTCCCTGAAGAATCGCTATAGATAGTGAATCCACGTGAATCCACCCAATCCTGATGGCAACGTCAATACTGGAGTTGTCGTCAACATCTTCTTCAGCTCCTCAAAAGCGACCTGACTCTCCTCTGTCCAGACAAACTCTACATCCATCCTGGTTAGCCTAGTCATCAGCTCCTCAATCCTGGAGAAGTCCTATAAAATCCTTCGGTAATAACCTGCTAGCCCCAAAAAACTCCTTATCTCTGCCATTGAACTTGGAGTAGCCTATGACTCTACTGCTAAAATCTTCTTTGGGTCCACTGTGATCCCGTCACCTGTAATCACATGACCAAGGAATTCAACCATGCCAAAGAAGAACTCACACTTTGAAAGCTTTCCATAAAGCTTCTCCTTCCTGAGAGTCTCCAAAACTATCCTCAGATGCTCCACATACTCCTCCAGGGTCTTCGAATATACCAAAATGTCATCAATAAACACCACTATAAACTTATCAAGATATTGGTGGAATACCATGTTCATCAGGTTCTTGAATACTGTCGGTGCATTGGTCAAACCAAACGGCATCACCATAAACTCAAACTGGCCATACCTAGTCCAAAAAGCTATCTTCGGAATATCCTCCTTCATCACTTTTACCTGGTGGTAACCTGACCTCAAGTCTATCTTCGAAAATACCTTCACTTCGCTAAACTGATCAAAGAGATCATCAATCCTTGGAAGCGGGTATTTGTTCTTGATAGTGAGGTTGTTTAGAGCCTTATAGTCGATACACATGTGTACCGACCCATCCTTCTTCGGTACAAATAATACTGAAGTACCCTATGGTGATGAATTGGATCGAATAAAGCCTTTGTCCTGCAACTCATTCACCTGCTTCTTTAACTCTACCATTTCATTATTGTTAACTCTATAGACGTGCTGAGATATCGGTTTCACGCCTGGCACCAAGTCTATAGAGAACTTAACATCTCAGTATGGTGGCAAACCCGACAACTCCTTCGAGAAAACATCTATGAACTTTGTTATCAATGGATGTGATAACTCATTCCCTTCCACCCTGGATCCATAGATGGCATCCTCACTCTGCTTCGCTGCTCCTCTGGCAATCTCAAACTCTGGATCTCCTGGCGGTCGAAACAAAACTCTGCATCCATAATAATCTATACTAGCATGATGCCTACTCAACAAATCTATCCCGAGTACAATATTGTAGCTCGGAAGTGGCATTACGAGTAAGCACGTGCTCAACTCTCGGCCTTCCAGTGTAACTCTTCGATCCTTGCAAACATCACTAACCAGGATAATGCCATCACATTTGTGATCTTGTAAGTCCTATCCAGTGGTTCAGATTCTAAATGATGCTTAAGAGAAAAATATATGAATACAAAAGAATGGAAAGCACCAGAAAAATAAAGCATAAGCTGGAATAGAATAAAAAAGAACCGAACATGAGCTCACATCTCCGACTGGCTCCTCCTCCTCAACTGTCTTGGTGAAATCTCGCCCTCGCTGTGCACCTCCGCTGCTGCTGCTGCTGCTGCTGGACAAAATATTGTTGCTGAGTCGGTAAAGGAGGTCCCCTCTGTTGTCCCGCAAGTAGCCTTACTGGTGGTCTCTGTGCCGGTGCTGCTTCCTGGCCTGCTCGAAATGGAGCCACTAGACACTCTCTTAACCGGTGGTCTGGCTCTCCATAGTAGCATACTCCAAGCCTCTTCCTGTGCATGTCCAATCTTTCCATATTGTATACACTGTGGGGCCTGCTTTGCCGGTCTCCGAGCCTGTTATGCCTGTTGCACTGGTGCTCGAAATGGTGTATGAAACTGCTGTCTCTGCTACTAGAAGGTCCTCTACTGCTAGAAGTAGGGTCATTTGGCTAGACCCGTACTACTTCTAGCTCCTCATGATGTGTCTCTTATCCTCTTGGATTTGAACTCTTCATCCTCAACCCTCTGTGTATCCATCAAGATATCCTCGAATATCATTGTACGGTATCCTTTAGTGAGAGATTTGACCTCCCTGATCAAACCCTTTTGGAACTTCTTGGCCTTTCCTAGAGGATTATGTCCCTCTATAAATCTATCCAATCTGCATAACTCCATGGCGTACTCATCCACTGTCATGCTCCCCTGGACAAGGTCTAGGAACTGGCTCTCTAGAGCACTCGGAGCCACATCTGAAAAGAATTTTACCTTGAAAATCTCTTTAAAATCTTCCCAAGTCAGTCATGTCACCGCGATCCTCGGATTTGTATGGAACCATGTCAGAGCAATATCGAACATCTGGTTGTCCACTGCCTCCACCGGTAAACTCTCTGGAATTTGTGCTGGCCGCAGGGCCCTCTCTACGTCATCGATCCAATCATCAGCGTACAAGATCCCTTCGATGCCCCCTGAAGTCCTTGGGCCCCATCCTCTTGAAGTCAATGATGGTACCCGGTCTCGGCTGGTGGGAGAAAAGATGAAGCAGTATAATCTGTGGCTGAACAAGGGCTACCTTCTCCAAAGTAGCTAGTGCTAACTAGTGAGCACTCTCGATGCCCTGACGTAGAACGCCAGTCTGCCTCTACTGCTCTGCCATCATCTCTTAGAACATAGTAAACATCTGCGTCCCGTCTGTTGGCATGGGTGGTGATGGTGGAAGATCCTCCGTGACTGATGGAACAGTCCTCAGAATTGGTGGTAGAGCATCCCCAAAAGCTGCTACTGAAATCTCCAACTGGACTAGTAAAATCTTCAACTTACCCGGGCGAAGGTGGCATGTAGCGACTCATACCTCACACATCTAATATCACCCTGAGACTATAACTCATTCTTTATGGCTATGTCAGCGACTTATGTTCATATAGATAAGTTATCCTCACTTAGCGGCAATTTGTGTGCGAGTCATTGCATCACATCCAGTAAGCTGAAACATCCGAACGATTATGATTATAAGTCATCTATATAAATTGAGCAACCTAAAAAATCCAATGAATACTTGAACATCCATTACAACACGTCTGGATAATCTGTATAACTCGTGCACCTGAAATATGATCTCGCTCATGACACTTGTGTTTGTTTATGCAATTGCCCCTGGATTTCATTATAAATGCTTGTATTTGGTTTAACTTGGTTGCCTTGGACAGGAAAGGACAAATGGTAAGTTAGTAAGTCTCACCGTGTTACTTTATATCGCACGGCGCACTGCCACACGAGTTAGGCTTTTCACAAATGCCATAAAACAGATCCTAAGACAAGAATAGAAAGATAACTTAATAAATGGTGCACAGAACCTATATAATATGTTGGATTTGTCGAGCGGGCGATAAGCTTCCCCATCGGTGCATTCATGTACTAATAATCCACCAGATTGCTTGCAGGGTTTGGAAGAACCTCGTTCGGTGCAAAAACCTCCTGCGTGCATGCTAAGTCGTAGAGTTCACTCTGAAGCCTTGGAGCATTGCGTCTGGATATGAAGTACATATATAAGACATAATGTTGGAACATCGCCTATGTATTATTCCACAAATGTAGCCACATAGCACGCTTTTATCGTTTCAGAGAGAGAAAGAGGATTGAGCGACTTGTAATCTCGGCCTAGCTTCGCCTGTAACACTTGTTCAATATAAATAAATAGCTTGTTTTACTTCTATACTTGTGTTATTCAATGCTTTCGCTATTGACGACTATGTGAACTTGTTACCAATCGCCTGTGCATTTCTTATTCTGCTACACTCGGACTATCTGTGCGACTCGGTGGCTTAGATATTTTACCGCTCGGATTATGGCCTTGCACGGACGTGGCTTACACTCATGTAGCATCACGCACAATGGGAAAGATCATCCGCGGGAGTGCTAGTGTGGTGATTTGCACCTAACGGGGACGTCCAATTACCTCCGGGAGATCGGGGCGTGACATATTGGTATCAAAGCATGGCTTTACGCCTTTGGACTTCTAATCGATTTTCTCAGTTTTGAAAGCTCGTTCGTGGGTTATGTGTATACACACTCTCTCGTTGACCCGATAGGATGTTCTATATAATGAGTCTAAATACTTTCAAAAAGTGCATATGAATGATGTGATTGCTTGTACAAAATTGTGATTTGAAGGCCTTTGTGTCGACCTGTGTTAGACTTGTGGGAATAGACTCGTGCTAGAATTTTGCAAGTTGTGTATTAACCAAAATACCTATACATGATTTTGCAGCTGATTAGTGTATGGAATAGAATATCTTTTGAACGGTTAGCTATACACCTATCCATTCGACTAAGTTTTATTGAGTATCGCGTGCCAAGACCCTTTTGGTGTAAGCTAGTTTGCAAGCGAGATTTGGGATATCGTTCAGATAAGGATAAGTCAGACTTAGAATGGCAACTGATAAAAACATTATCAGATTATCGCTAAGGCGAACATAGAGAATCGTGCTTGGATTTTGGAAAATAGCTCGAACGATATTTCATGTCGAAAAATACAAATCAGATATGGTTTTACCTGGATGACTACCAACAGAATATATACGAGACTAAGATTTATCAGGCGATGCTTAGTTATCGTGCAGGAATTCAAAGGAACGACTTGGTGAATATGCTAGCGATTGATGCGAACACCGATTGAGGATTTAATTGGTTGACTCGATTCTTGAGTGGTGTATGGATCATTTTGGAAATATTCGAACAAATTCATAGGTCTCGTGCGATAGTTGGTTAGAACGATTTGAGAATGTCTTAAACAAGTTATTAGGCTTATATCGTATAAGAATTCAAGAAAATAGAAATTAACATCTTGGTTAGAAAACTTGGAGGATCGTACGAGCAATTTTTATTTGAATCAAACGGACTGAACTTGAATAAAATATTACTCGAATAAAATTTAGCCCGAGAATGAATATTGTGGTTCGATGAAAGAGGTAAGCGTTAACGGATTCATCCTGGAATTTGGAAGAACGATCTTAAAATCTAGTTCAAAAGATAACCTCCAAAATCAGTCCCAATCGAGAACGATTATCCTGCGGAAACGCCAGCGTGGTAATTTCATGTAAGACGGGGATGATCGAACTCACGGGAACATGTTTGGTGATTATTCCAAACGAACTCGATGAATGAATCATACCAAAAGTGGATAGACTTTGGCTTGAATATTTGAACATAGTTATCGAGGAATGCTAGAAGACAATGGATTTATCAAACGGTAATATTGAAGTTGGATGATTTTGCTAGACGAATTATAATTATTGCATGAACGAACCTGACTTGATGGATTTTATATATAATTTGGATGGAGCAAAGTAAAAAGATAAGATGTCTCGATCATTTTGATGATAACCATAACGTTCGACATTCTTGTCTTGTGCGAGCGTAACTCTATGCTCATACATGCGTCACGTCCGAATTAGGACGATTATCCAGAGGGAGCGTTGGCATGGTGATCTCACGTCCAACGAGGATGATCGAACTTGCAGGAGACCGAAGTGTGACAACTGATGGATCGTATTGACTTGTGGTTCGATACGATAAGACAAATTTGGGAATACAAGTGAATCGAATGTATTCCGAGGATAAGTTAGCCTAGATCCTGGAATAAATCACGCTTGATGGTTTCCTGAACGGATACATGAATCTTGTTGGACGACTTGGAGTTATAATCAAAGGTTTAAAATTGAATAATGGCTTATGGTCTAGACTTAGAATGGAACAATGGGTTCTATCAAACATGCTTAAGGAGATAGACTATGCGAATTGTTAGGCTTGTCCTACATCTTGGATATATCATGGATTTTACTGAACGAATTTGAACCCTGTACAAACGAACGTGTTATTGTGAGTAGGGTGATTTGTGCTCGATGTTTAGAAATATGACTGAAACGAGCTTGGGTAGAATATCCCGTACAAATGAATAATGGTTTGACTTTAGGAATTAGAGCGAGCATTGTACGACAAATTTGCACGATGAATGATGTACTTAAACTTGTACCTATGACCTTGGAGCTGACCTAATAATTAGACAAACGACCCTGTGCCGAGTGAAAGAACTTGTGTGACCGACTTTAGTATATTGCTTGAACAAGCCATAGAACTGGGGCAGCAAGACTTAGTATTAGACTTAGAATGATAAGTGTGTGTTATGTTTGACCCGAACGGATGAACGCTAATCGGTTAAAATCGAATAGATCGTGCTTAACAGCAATGCAAAGATTGATTTGAGTCAGATTGGAATGATTTGAAATTTTATTGACCCTGTTGGAAGTATCATTGTGATTCATAAGACGAGAACCCTTGAGATTTTCACAAGTAGCTTGTCCAAATTCACTATCACTAAGTTTGGTTAAATGCATATGTTTGAGGGATGCCTTAAATGTGTGTACGATCCAAGACCCAGTAATATGTTAAACTCGAGTGCAAAGACTTCGCTATCGCTAAGTTGGTTAACATGCATATATTTGAAAGACATTTTGAATATGTGCACGATCCAGACTCGTGATATGCTGATCTCGAATGTTAGTGCAAGCGAATATGTTAGATCCGCATGGACAAGTATAACGACTCGAATAAGTTGTCTCAGCCTTAGCTCTTTATTCAAGATGGATTATAACGTACCCGGCGTTAAGCGATATCTTCCACGCTAAGATACAATAGAGACCGAGTCAGAACTTGAATTGAATGATAGAGTCATTCAATGAGACCGACCCAGCATACACGCAATACGGTATAAGGAATGAGTAGGATATTGTGTTCAAACGGATCTAGTAGTACCGATTGCTACACTTGGGATAGATTTGATAGTGTGATATAACGGTTTGCGCTCAAGAAGTCTCGAAGACGAGACTTTTTCTGAGTAGTGTATAATGTAATGATCCATTCTGTTCAAGTGGATAGCCGATTCAAACGGTGTAAGTGCAATGAACCAACTAGCTTTGCTTAGCGAGAATACTCGTTTAAAGCAAAGAATTTCTAGACTTGGCCCTTCAGGAGTTTGGACTTAGACTTTTAAAGGCTCATTTGGAGAATCGCTCGATCGATCGAGGCGAATCATCGCTAAGGTGGGTGGCTACGATGAAATTATCTTTTCTTAGCCAGCACACTTAAAAAAATGGACGATACATGTTAGTCACTAGGTGAATTACCCCCTACATGCTAATAAAGAATACAATGTACCTAGGTAAGGGAATAATCATAACTTGTATTGCTTGTGTTAGAATATGGAAATAAAATTTGGCTTATAACTTGGACCCTCGCATGCAAAATTTGCATCGTACAAGTAGACCCCGCTATGCCTCGAGTAGATCGATATATATTCTCCATAGTGCACTGTTTTACTTGTTTACACTACACGCCCATAGATTATCTCTCTCGATATGTCCTTTTTCGGTTTTACTCGTCGCTTTACCCTTAGACCCGTGCCAAACGTAAATGCTTATGTTTACACAAATGCAATGCTTGCCTGCTTATATGTTAACTTATACTTGTTGCCTCATTTTAATGCTTGTCACATAGTTCATGCTACAATTAAGTTAACACTATTATGCCTTCCATTCATCCAATTCACCGGAGGGCTATCTAATAGTCGTTCCGTGCAAGTATGAACCTGAAAGTATCCGGGACCATTAGGTCGCCAAGGCATTTCCGAAATAGGGTATTGCACCATGTCAAGTTTAACTCTGAACAAGAATCATGTCAAGCAAATCAAGAATCATAGCTCATGGAGCATACTCATTCTGAACAAGAATCAAGAATTTACACGTAATATCAAGAATCCCGTGAACTTGAGACCCAAGACTTGCATATCGCGGACAACTTTTTAATAGTCACAGGGTAGTGGGTGGCATGGAGTGAATGCCCCCTTGGCCTCACGTTGCACTCAATATCATCTCGGGCGAAGGTGGTGTCTAGCGACTCATACTACACGCATGTAATATCACCCCGAGACTATAATTCGCCCTTTATGGCTATGCCAGCGACTCCTTTTCATATAGATAAGTCATCCTCACTTAGTGGTAATCCGCGTGCGAGCCATTGCATCGCATCTAGTAAGTTGAAATATCTGAATGATTATGAGTATAAGTTATCTATATAAATTGAGCAACCTGTGCTATCCATTGAACACTTGAACATCCATTACAACATGTCTGGATAATCTGTATAACTCGTGCACCTGAAATAGGACCTCGCTCGCGACACTTGTGTTTGCTTATGCAATTGCCCCAAAATTTTATTATAAATGCTTGTGTTTGGTTTAACTTGGTTGCCTTGGATAGGGAAGGACGAATGGTAAGTTGGTAAGTCCTGTCGTGTTCCTTTATATCATATGGTGCACTGCCACATGAGTTAGGCATTTCATAAATGCCATGAAATTGATCCTAAGGCAAGAATAGAAAGATAACTTAATAGATGGTGCACGGAACCTATATAATGTATTGGATTTGTCGAGCGGGCGAGAAGCCTCCCTACTAGTGCATTCATGTACTGATAACTCCCAAGATTGCTTGTAGGGTGCGGAAGAACCTCGTTCGGTGCAGAAACCTCCTTCGTGCATGCTAAGGCATAGAGTTCACTCTGAAGTCTTGGAGCGTTCCATCTGGAACTGAAGCACATATACAAGACATAATATTGGAACATCGTCTATGTATCATTCCATAAATATAGCCACTTATCACACTTCTATCGTTTAGAAGAAAGAGAGGCTTGAGCGACTTGTAATCTTGGCCTAGCACCGCCTGTAACACCTGTTCAATATCAATAAAGAGCTTATTTTACTTCTATACTTGTGTTATTCAATGCTTCCACTATTGACGACTCTGTAAAATTGTTACCAATTGCCTGTGCATTCCTTATTCTACTGCACTCGGACTATCTGTGAGGCTCTGTGGCTTAGACATTTTATCGCATGTTCGGATCATGGCTGTCACACCCCAATTTCTGCTAAATCGATAATCTTCCCTCGGACGTGATGCCATGTACGCGTAAGGCACGTATGCACATGACCTAGGCATAATAATACACTTTAGAACACATGCAACAGAGTACGCAATAAGATATCACACAATGAGATATAGAAAAGTTTCTCTTTATTGATAATGAACATCTGGTTATAGACTCTTGACCCAAAAGTAATAATAATGCCACACGGGCTTACAACTTGGACACAAAATGAGATATCTAATCCATACATTACATCCTTCCTAATATTTCAAAATGCTCAAAACACCTTGGGTGCGAGTTAGCACCATCGCCTAGGAGCTTCAAAAGGTATGTGCGCGCTCCTTGTGATTATGTACTTGAGCTCCAAAGTCACAAATACAAACGTGTCGGATCAGTAAAGGATTAGCGGAAGCTTCAGCTCCTCGCCGCGTCGCCCTGGCTCGGGGAACTAGCTGCAATGAGGGTCAGTACTTTAAAAAGTACCGGAGAGGGCGAGCTAATCCAACATACCAAGATCGATAAAGTATTCATGTGAACATGCAACATTATTATTATGTGATCTTTCTATCTTGCCATATTTTAATTCTTTATATACGATAAAATGGAATGACATAATAAAATGTGCCACCGTTCGGTGACTTAACATGTATTGTCTGAACCATCGGTACAAAACTTACCATGACCTTCCCTGCCACGAAGACATAGTTAGTCTGCATAATTTAAATATACATAAGGATCACTGCCTTTGACTAGCCGTCATGGACTATAGTCTGGGTAGACGGTGATGCTTGCAGCACAGGTAGCGAGCTCCGCTATAAACTCCCGCCTCACCCATGCTAAGTTGCTAGCACGACTAACTGTTGTTTCGCTCAGGACGAATCGGCCCCGGTGTCCCGGCGACCATTCACAGGAACCATATACCTTGTGCATAAGTTGTCCATGACCATTGACGATCTAAACACTAAGTTAATATATGAAGCATTTCGAGAAATCAACATGAACAAAACTACTTTAGCACTGTGCGATGGCATGGTCTAGTAGCTGATATGATCAATTCACAAGTTATATAATACCCATTGAATAGTTATAGATGAATAAGTTTTAACTACAATTGAACACAAAATAGCTACAAGTATAGCGGACAAGCACGCAACAATGTGATCGTTGAGAATTTTATGTGACATGCATTATAAGTGTTTCAAGTCTACTTCTTCTTTTATCTTGACTCAATTTTATTGTTTTGGTATCATTGATTGGAATGCACAAACGAGTTAATTTATTTATAATGAAGACTTGGAAGAAGGGCGCTAATCGAAGTAAAGCCACTCACAAGTTGGTGAATCAGGAAAGAGAAAAAAAAAGAGATCTTCAAGACTCCGCTTGTGTGTCGCCTGCATGATCACCTGCACGCACCAATAGATGATCAATATCTCCTGCTTTGGTCTCCAAGGGTTCGATACAAAATATGAAATACAAAGAACAAAGACAATAAAATCTATTGAAACCGTTCAAGAAAATGTAAGCCACAAAACCAACCAAGCGGCATCGAAAATTGGCAAAAAAAACCAACGCAACGAAAGGCCCCTCTCGACTCTGCCGACAAGTCCTACCTTGAGTCACAATCCGTTGAATATAGGACCTAATTTCGAAGAAACCAATCCATAACGAGGAAAGGATCTTGATTTGTCACTACCAAATTTTTTAGGAAAGGATATTTTAGTAATTTCATAATTAATTAAATATTGTGCATGTTAAATAATTATTTGTTGTATTATTTAATTATTATTAGATGTTATTTATTTATTTTGGACTTGTGTTAGTGGACCTAACTAGTTTAGTTTAGACTCATGGACCAACATATATTTATTGTTAGATTTGAGCCAAACTAGAAAGCCCATTGATTAGGAGGATGATTAATTTGATTAAACCATTAGACTGGAAGCTTCCCTCCTTAATTATTTCTTCATGAGAGGCCCCAAGGGGTATAATAGATATTACATAGTAACTTGAGAAAGGGGTAGAGGGGGCCGTCCTATATTTAAAGAGGGGAAAAGTTTCTCTCTCCTCTTTTCTTTTGAAAACTAGATCTAGAATTTTTCTCAACCAAATTTCTTCTTTCCACATCATTTTCCCTACCAAATTTTATCCCAATTCTTTTCCAAATCACCATTGGAGACTAGTGGAGCAAGGATCTAGAAGAAGGAAGCAATGATCTACAAAGAGGACCAAGGATCTACAAGTTGTAGGCCAATTTTATCACATTTGGAGGTTTCATTGAAATCCATCTTCCAATAGGTACAATTCAGTTTTTTCTCTTAATTTAGGTTCTAAATCTGATATTTAACCATGAGAATTCAACTCATATGCATAGGCTACCCATAGGATTTGGTTTTGTGTTCATAGGAGGCATATTGTGAAAGTTATGGTACTTTTTGTGTCAATTTGGGGGGAATTTTGAGATTGACATTTGTTGTGTGTGTCAATTGGTCCTATAGATCAATTTGGCATGTGCTTGTGTGTTTGGGACTAGTGTCATATCCACAATTGGGTACGTGTAGGTCGTATCCTAACAATTTGGTGATACGTGTTGATTTGGGGGTTTTTCCTCCGATACGGGACTTTATGCATGTCATATTTTGACACGGCCATGTAGATTTATGTTTGATTCTTTTTATTGTTCATAAATAATATATTAGACTTGTCCGTGTTCTTCGGGGTACGTTTGGATGTGTGGTGGACTCGTATCGCAAGCGTATCCTAGATCTAGTGGGATACGAGTGTGATACACTCCATGTGTTTGTGCAATTAATTTTAGATATATTTCTCTATTATTCTTAGTCTTGGTGATGTGTGTGTATATATATATATATATATGTATATGTATATGTTATGTGGATATATATATATATATATATATATATATATATATATATATATATATATATATATATATATATATATATCTCCATGTGTTTGTGAATTAATTTTAGATATATTTCTCTATTGTTCTTAGTCTTGGTGATGTGTGTATATATATATATATATATATATATATATATATATTGGTGTTATATATATATAAGAGTGAGAGAGGGGAGAATATGGGGCTTTTGCGACAGCTATAGCGACAGCAGCAACATAACAGCAGCAGCAGCAGCAGAAATAGCAACAGCAGCCGCAGCAGCAATAACAACAGCAGTAGCAGTAGCAACGGCTGCAGCAGCAACAGCGACAGCAGCAGTTCAGCAACAGCGACACCAACAGGAAATCGTCACAATAACAGCAGTAACAGCAGCGTATCAGCAGCGTATCAGCAGCTATAGCGACGGCATCAGGGTTTTTTGTGACAGATCTGCGGTTATATTTAGATATTATGTATTTAATTATAATAGTTATATATATGTATATATATGGTATTAATATATATATATATATATATATATATATATATATATATTCCTAATTGTTAATTGTGTTTTAGTATACTATATTTATAATTATTAGTGGTTAGCATATAATTATTAATGGGTAGTTAGTATAAACAAGGTATTGGATATTACCTTGAAATACCAAGGTAAGTACCAAGGTATTGGGGATGCCCAAGGTATTAGGTTTGGGTATCAAGATTGAGGTTTAGTGTTGCAATACCAAGTTGGTTTGAAACCAAGGTATTCTTTTAGCATTTGTAATTAGGATTTTATATATTTAATATTATTTGATATATGTACATGTGATATTTTATCTACTATTTTCGTATCTTGAGATACGGTATCCTAGTATCCTAAGATGTAGCTAGCATGACCTAGATTCTTAATATTTGAACCCAACATCCTTGAGATAGACTTATGCAACCTAGAAATAGGTAGTTTGGCATAGTTTGACCAAGTTTTGACCAGTTTGACTTAGAGTTGACCTAGTTTGACTTTTGACTTAGAAATAGCTTGTTCACCTAGAAGTTGACTAGTTTAACTTATTTTATTTTCAAAATCTTGTATTGAAGTTATATTCCATATCTAGGTCTTCGAGGCACCGTATCAGACATCTGTGAGACTATTCTTTGGACTTCAGGGGAGTACATTCTCTGATAGTTTCTTATTTATGATATCCTTTATGTTCATTATATTTAGTGTAGATATTCATGTTTCTTGACACAATGGTTACACGGATTAATATATCTAGATCTCATCATAAGATGTTATTCCTTGTATATGGTGTATCTTGTGCAAGTCTTGTTCTATTGATTATCTTTTGTATGTACAGACACTGATTCTCAGGGAGATTTGCTACCTTCTTAGAGAATCCTGTGCCATAGCATACCATGGTTGGATCTACTATACCAGTCGGGGTGGTGAGTATTTTAGTGAAGATATGTGATCATACCCTCCTTGTGCATATCTTATTTCTTGTGAGTGTTGATCATACACCGCATGTATGATCAACCAGGCCATTATACTCTTGTGCAAGTTTCCAAGCCGATCACATATTAAGCTAGTACTCACACACTTAGACATTAGTATTCTTGTTCATTGTCATATTGTTCATTATTGTATTTATTCCAGTATTTCCTTATTGTATATCTTTTGTATCTATTGTGTATCTTGTATATTCACATCTATTTACTATTATATAGTTTTTATCATTGATTAGAACTGTTGTTAGAGATGTACTCTGCTCCTTTCCTGACTGGATATATTTTTCTCAGATGACACTGAGGAGTGGTACACTACACATTATGGACCTCGAAATATTATGGGCTTAGAGTCAGAGACCCTGGCTTAGGAGGAACTTATCCCAACTGAGACAGATGACCCGGGATTAGTAGCTTCTTAGTATTTTTGTACTGGATTTGTCTCTAGCTTATTTTGTTAGTATTCTTTCAGAGTCATTGATGTTATGATTTCAGACTCATGAGTTGTATGTGACTATTCCATTCTCTATCGTATTTGTGCTATTTTCCATCTTAGAGCTGTGATTGAGTATATTGATCTTGATGATGGTTCATTATATTGCTAGATAGATTACCCAGACAGTGTTCTACCATCAATTATGCAACGTAGGTTGGGCTTTCTTCTTGACTTGCATCCCTGCATCGGGTGCGGGTCGTGACACATTTTTAGTGGTGGCCCATGCAGGTCTTTCTTCGAGATCGTAATTAGTGAAATTCGTAGTGGTGCTCTGAATTGAGTGCTATTACGAGCCTGTGTTAGGATATAGGATATAGGATATAGGCTGAGAATACTCAATCACATCTGGGAAATTTTCTTTTGATTCATTCAACTATTCTCCTTTGATATTGATACTTGATCTTTAAACTGTCCTATCCTTGAGTATCTTATATCATGTGCCATATTGATTCTTTCTTTCGTTTGTCTCAGGATGCTGCCTAAGACTAGATATCAGCAGGGGAGAGCAGCTTCTGAGAGGTCTGCGATATCCTGAGGGCCTGCACCAGTCACTTCTCCGGTGATTGGAGTGTCAGCTACTTTCGGAGGTCCACCACCTACTCAGAGGACTGTGTCAGCTGTATCTGAGGGACTTCCACCTCTACCTCCTATGCCAGCAAAGGTGACACAGATATTTACACTGTTTTATAAGATTCTCGAGGCATAGAGGGCTCAGTCTAAGGAACATCAGAGGCAGACCGACGTTTTATGGCAGGGCATCGAGAGTGCTCATCAGCTTGCTCGTGCCGTAGTAGAGAGAGGAGTTCCGGTCCAGCAGCAGGTTGCTGATCAGGTTGCTCAGCTTCGGCCAAGCAACGTTCAGGACTTCAAGAAGCTGGAGCCTAGTTCAAGGGGACGGAGGGCATCATCTATGTTGATGATTGGCTCGAGGACATTGAACTTCTTATGAGGGTGTCCCGTCTTTCTGAGGATCTAAAGGTTGAGGCGGTAGGACTTCAACTGTTCGACGTCGCCCGTACTTGGTTCAGGAATGATCCGATTCTTGTTGACGCGAGACAGTCTTGGGAGGTATTCAAGGACCTCTTCACGAAGTAGTTTTTCGCTCGTGCAGACAGGGTAGACTTGGGGAGGCAGTTTGATAGCCTCATTCAGGGGAGCATGTCTGCGTAGGAATACGCTGCGGAGTTTGGCAGGTTGAGCTGATTTGCAGAGTATTTGGTGAGAGAACCGGAGGTTCGGGCTATTCATTTTTGTGAGGGTCTAAACTGGGAAGTGAAGATCCTTATTCTGTCTTTTTATGAGACATACTCGGAGATACTTGCGGAGGCACGCAAGGTTGAGCGGAAGTTGGGTTTGAAGCCCAAGAGAGACAGTAATTCTTTTTTGGGGGCCAACAGCAGTGCAGTATCTGCCAAGCGTCCTCATTTCCAGTCCAGGCCTTTCCAGCAACCTCAGCAGCACCAGATTCCAACTAGGGCGCCATTTCACCAGGCACCACAATAGCGGAGACAGTTACAGCAATCCTTCTGCCACTTCTGCAAGAAGTCCGGCCACATCTGGAAAGTTTGTAGGAAGAGGTTTGGAGTTTGTTTGATTATGGTACTGAAGGGCATCAGCTGAGGGAGTGTCCTTCTATTCCTTGTCGTGCAGTTCAGGGAGCAGTTTTAGCTCCGAGGGCACAGGCGAGACCACCTGCAGTACAGCCGAGGAGACCACTTCTGACACAGCAGCAGCGTTATGTCCAGCAGCAGCAGCATGGGGTGCACGTCAGGGACGAGCGTTTGCTATGACCGTTGAGGAGGATGAGCCCACCGGAGATGTCATCATAGGTTTTATTCTTCTTGAATCCATTCCAGCTTTAGCTTTGTTTGATAGTGGTATTTTTCATAGTTTTGTATCTATTTTTTTGCTCATAAGCATGGTTTGGTAGCTGAGTCTTTGCTTAGGACTTACAAAATCATGACCGGCGGAGGCATTATCCTGGTTAATGATATTTGCAAGGATCGAAGAGTTACTCTAGGAAGCCGGGAGTTGAGTGCGTGTCTACTTATAATGCCACTTCCGAGCTACAATATTGTACTCGGGATGGATTGGTTGAGTAGGCACCGTGCTAGTATAGATTATAGAGGAGGTAGAGTTTTGTTTAGTCTGCCAGGAGATCCAGAGTTTGAGTTTGCTAGAAGAGCTGTAGAGCAGGGAGAAGGTATTATTTGTGGAGCTATGGTGGAAGACAAGGAGTTGCCGCATCCATTGATAGCAGAGTTCTTGGATGTATTTCCTGAGGAATTGTCAGGATTGCCGCCAGATCGAGATATTTAATTCTCTATAGACTTGGTGCCAGGTGTAGAACCAATTTTGCAATATGTCTATAGAGTAAACAACAGCGAGCTGGTCGAGCTGAACAAGCAGGTGGATGAATTACAGGATAAGGGGTTTATCAGATCGAGTTCTTCACCTTAGGGAGCCTCGGTATTGTTTGTACCGAAGAAGGATGGATCGGTACGCATGTGCATTGATTACAGGGCATTAAATAATCTCACTATCAAGAATAAGTACCATTTGCCACGGATTGATGATCTGTTCGATCAGTTGAGTGGTGCCAAGATATTTTCTAAGATAGATTTGAGATCATGTTACCACCAGGTGAAGGTAAAGCCGGAGGACATACCGAAGACTGCTTTTAGAACTTAGTATGGTCAGTACGAGTTTATGGTGATGTCGTTTGGGTTGACTAATGCACCGGCAGTATTTATGAACTTGATGAACAAGATGCTCCATCAGTACCTTGACAAGTTTGTGGTGGTGTTCATCGACGACATAACCATATACTCGAGGACACCGGAGGAGCATGAGGAGCATTTGAGGATTGTGTTGGAGGTGCTGAGGAAGGAGAAGCTGTATGGGAAGCTGTCCAAGTGTGAGTTCTTCCTGGACAAGGTGGAGTTCATGGGGCATGTTGTGACTGGTGATGGTATTTCAGTGGATCCGAAGAAGATCGCAGCAGTGGAATCTTGGAAGACCCCGAGTTCGGTAGCAGAGATCAGGAGTTTCTTGGGATTGGCAGGCTACTACAGAAAGTTTGTATAGGATTTTTCGAGGATTGTCGAGCTAATGACCAGACTCACCAGGAAGGATGTAGTATTTGTTTGGACGGAGGATTGCCAGATTGCTTTTGAGAAATTAAAGAAGAGGTTGACGTATGTTCCTATTTTGACGTTGCCATCAGGGCCTGGAGGTTTCACTATTTATAGTGATGCATCGGGAAAATGTTTGTGTTGTGTTTTTCAGCAGAATAGAAAAGTGATTGCCTATGCATTAAGGCAATTGCGTTCTCATGAAATGAACTATCCTACCCATAATTTGGAGTTGGCAGCAATCATCTTCGCCCTGAAGTTGTAGAAATACTATTTGTACGGAGAGCGTATTGAGATCTTTACAGACCACAAAAGCTTGAAATATGTTTTCACGCAGAAGGAGTTGAACATGAGGCAGCGTCGGTGGTTGGAACTAATGAAAGATTTTTATATATCTTTGCAGTATCATCCTAGGAAAGCCAATGTAGTTACCGATGCCTTGAGCATGTATCTGGTAGCTATGTTCTTGACGCAGGATCGATATTTGTTGGAGGACTTGGAGAGCTTGGGCATTGAGATGATAGTTCTTGGTTGTGCGATGCAGATATGGGAATTGCATATATATTCAGATTTGATAGACAGGATCAAGGTAGCACAGTATGAGGATGTATCTCTGAGAAGCATCAGAGCTCAGGTGAGAGTAGGACTGGAGGATAATTTCACCATTGCTGAGGATGGTTCTTTACGACATAGAGTTAGATTGTGTATGCCTAGTGGGGAGCTACATGAGAAGGTATTGTAGGAAGTGCATCGCTCTCAATATTCCATACATCCAGGTGCCAACAATATGTATCGGGATATGCAAGAGAGTGTGTGGTGGTATGGCATGAAGAAGAAAGTGGCACAGTTTATATCCGGATGCTTAGTGTGCTAACAGGTGAAAGCCGAGAGACAGAGGCCAGGAGGTTTACTTCAACCATTACCCATTCCAGAGTGGAAGTGGGAGCACATTACTATAGATTTTGTGTTCGGACTTCCACGATCTCTAGGAGGGAAAGACGCGATTTGGGTCATCGTTGACAGGTTGACCAAGTCGGCCCATATTTTATCTTTCAAGGTGGGTTTGTCTACAGAGAAGCTGGCAGAGATGTATGTGAGACAGATCATCAGGATACATAGAGTTTTCGTCAACATAGTCTTAGATCGGGATAGTCGTTTCACTTCTCATTTCTGTAGGAGTTTGCTGGCGAGTTTGGGCACTCAGCTCAAATTCAGTACTGCAAATCATCCCCAGACATATGGGTAGTCAGAGAGGACTATCCAGACTCTCGAGGATAAGTAACGCACTTGTGTACTAGATTTCGGGGGTTCTTGGCAGGACCATCCCCATTTGGTAGAGTTTGCTTACAATAACAGCTACCAGGCTAGTATAGATATGTCACCTTTTGAAGCTCTGTACGGTCGAAGGTATCGTACTCCCTTGTCATGGGACGATGTTGGAGAGAGAGTTTTTCTTGGGCCAGAGATGGTTGTAGATGCAGCGGAGAAGGTTCAGTTGATCAGAGACAGACTTCTTGTGGCGCAGGACAGACAGCGGCATTGGGCCGATAGCCACCGGAGACCTTTGAAGTTCGAGGTGGGTGGTTTGGTGTTTCTGAGGATTTTTTTGACATAAGACACGATTCGCTTCAGTGGAGGCGGAAAGCTTAATCCGTGATTCATTGAACCTTTCACTATTCTTGAGAGGGTCGGTGCAGGTGCTTATAGACTAAACTTGCCACCTACATTGGAGGGAGTGCACAACGTGTTTCACGTGTCGCAGTTGAGACGGTACGTGGCAGATCCTAGTCATGTATTGGATCACTCGGAGATAAAGGTGGGCCCTACTCTTAGCTATCTAGAGCAGCCAGTTGAGATTCTGGATCGGAGAGAGAAGGTACTGAGGAAGAAGACTATTCCTTTGGTATACATCGCATGGAGGCATCACTCTCCAAGGGAGTCTACCTGGGAGAGAGAGGATGAAATGCGAGAGCGTTATCCATATTTGTTTGTGCCTTGAGGTATATTCTTTCATAGTTAGTTATGTTCTTTAGTTCTGTTCATTGTTATGTTCTATTATTTTCTGGGGGTAGTTTTCATCTTTGAATTTCTAGGGCAAAATTGTTTTAAGGAGGATAGACTTGTCACTATGACATTTTCTAGGAAAGAGTATTTTAGTAATTTCATAATTAATTAAATATTGTGCATATTAAATA